>PVKB01001194.1:0-136581 GCA_004027205.1 Ctenodactylus gundi | reverse complement strand
ACCTGCCGTTCTCCTGACTCAAACTCCCAAGTAGCTGGGATTGCACGCTTGTACCATTACACCTGACACAGCTTTTTCTGTGGTTGTCTACTGTGCTTAATATGCTCTCTAAAATAGTGACTGTAAGTCTCTTCTGTAGTTTAGATGTTTCTCAGACATTGTCTTTCAAATATGATTTATGGTCAGTTTTTTCGTCTTGTCTTTACAGCTCTACAATTACACAAAAAATAGAGCTTTTCACTGTGTCCCTGCAACTTTCATTTGTTTTAAAATAGTGTTATCCTTTACTTTACATCCTTCATTGTGAATATTTTCTTCTGAATTATCTTCTCTACTTCTTTGGCTAAAAGTAGTCTGGTCTTAAACGCCCACACTGAATTCTTAATTTTAGTTATTGAGGTTATCAGTTGAGAAATGTCTATTCTTTTTTTTTTTTTAACAGTTTCTCACCCTGTAGTCCAGAGTGGTCCTGAACTCACCAAATAGTCAAGGGTGGCTTTGAATAAATACATCGTGAACCTCCTGCCCCAGCCTCCTGAGTGCTATGACTGCAGGCATGCAACACCCCAGCAAGCCTATAAGGTGCTAGAGAAGCAAACCAAGGGCCTTGTGCTTGCTAGGCAAGCTCTGTAATCACGGGTCTGTGCCCCCAGTTGGGATTTCTATTCTAAAAGTTTTTGTTCTGTAATTTTCTATCTTGCCAGATAATTTCTTGAACGTGTTTATTACTTGAATGTATCATCATATCTACCTTAAAGCCTGACAGTTCAGATCTAAATCGCATATGCATTCTTTTGTTTTTTCCTCTTAGTTTTCCCTTTTATCTATTTTACTTCATGCATATGTATCTTTGACAGTACTGCATGCAGTAGATGAAAATTTTGATTTGAGTCTCTGTATGAAATACCATTTGAGATAATAGGATTGCACTTTTGGTAGACAGCTAGTTTAGAGGTAGTTTATCTAAATTTGCAAGTAGAATTAGATTATTCAAATTTGTCATCAGTCCTTTTGAGAATAGGTCTAATTCTAATTCATCCTGGTACCTTTGAATGTGATCTTTTGGATACTCTTCTAAGTATCTAGAATATTAACTCTTTCTTAGTTAACTTTGTCATTGCTACAACAGGTACCTGATGTCCACACTTTAGGGAGCAAAGATTTATTTTAGTTCTCAGTTTCTGAAGAGCACAGTCTCTTCATGGTTGGATGGTTAGAAATGGTGAAATCACATGGCAGGGTTGAGTGTAGGGCCATGATAGACCTCGTCACAGGATGGCAGGGCTGAGCCACTGGAAGAAAGATGGAACCAGCACATACTGCTCCAGATCAAGCCTCAAGCATCCACCCCTTTCCAGCCAGGCCCCACCTCCCAGTAGTTCACAGTATTTATTGTTACATGAGGCTTTGGGGAGATACTTCAGATCTAACCACGACTCAGGCCCTGAAGGCCAGTTTTATTTCTGTCATTTCCATGAGACTACCAACTACGCAGTTGATTTTCTTACCCTTGTAATCTGATTCTACTTTTTTAATTGGCTGTTGACTTTCAGAGAAAGCTACGTCAAACATGAAGATCTCAGGCTTCTCTTGGAGCTTAGTTCCCTTTATTCTTACTAACTTTATAGCTTTCTTGGCTTTTCAAGCATGTTTTGCTTTTTTTTTCTAGCAGGGGAGGCAAGACCATCTACTCATCAATTGCCAACCTAGAAACTCACAGTGGTTTTTGAATAAAACTTATAATGGTTTTCAAATAAAGCTTTTAAAATTATTGCTAAATATTCATTAATTACTTTTCTATGTGCACAGTCATGAATGGTGTTTTTCTTGCATTCCTTTCATTTTATTTTTAAATTTTACCTAGAATCTTTTTATATTGTTGAGTAAAGATGATGGGTGCAGATATGTTTGCCTTATTTCTGGTCTTAAATTTGGTTTCTTCAACATTTCACCATTATGTGTGATAGTGATTGAATAAGAAGTTAACATAACTTCTAATCTTTGCTTGCCAGAAGTCTTTTGTCATTGTTGGATATTGGTAATTATTTTCTCCATAGGTACTGTTTTATTTGCACAATGCTTTCCTTCAGACTTCATGTTGCATTAGCTTATTGGTTTTTTGCTAGTGGGTAACACTGTATGTATGATTTCTTTCAGTCTCTGTTGGTAGTAGACTTTAGTAGTATTTGTCATTAATCAACTTTATTTTGTGTACTTTGCTTGCATGAAGGATTTTTTTTATCAGGTCAAGAGTAATTTTGGGTTTGGAATTTCTGTTAGCATATTGGTTGTGTTTTTTCATTGTCTTTATGGGTAACTGAATTACTAGAATTTGTTGCAGGTATCTTGTCACTGAGTTTCAAAACTTGATATTAGCGCGATGTTTATAAGAAAACCTTTGCATATGATTAACTCCTTGGTGATTGTCAGTTATTTGAAGAGCACTTAACTACAGTGTCAGATATTTTTAATCTTTCTCATTTTGCTATGTACAGAAATACAAATTTGAGACCAAAAAAAAATTTTGTAACTAATCTTTTCTTGGGGAGACAGGGTAGGGCACTCAGTATTCACCCAGGGCCTTTGTACTAAACCGTGTTGCCAACCTTTTTTTTTTTTTTTAAATGAGGCAAAATATCAGTGAGTTACCCGTGCTGGGCTCGAACTTGCTTCCTTCTTGCCCCAGCCTCCTAGAGTGGTAGGATTACAGGTGTGCACCACCACACTTTATGAAACAACATTTAACAATAATCCATGTCTGTAGACTTAGAATGAAGCAGAGAAAATAATACTTTGTTGCTGATTAACTGACAAAGGAAGACTATTTAGATTTTATTAAGATGTTGAAAAAAAATTAGATAATTGATTCCTTCTTGGTTAATAACTTCATAGTAATAATAGCAATAATTAACATCAAATGTTTTCAGTGAAATACATTTCTAAGTATCATACAAATATTAATTCAGTTACTTGTCATTAGCCCAATGAAGTAGCCAGCATCAGAAAGTACATTTCATGGTATTATATAAATATTAATGTATTTAATTTCCATCTCAGCTCTGTGAAAGAGGTGCTGTTAATATTTTCACATTATTAGTGTGAAATCTAAAGACCATACTCATAATATTTTTATTATTTTCTCTCAGGACATGATGACACCTATGAGTGTAGGAAAGACCACCATATATTTAGTTTCATTCTTTGAAGGCTTACAGCGCATTATTTTATTCACTGAAGATCCAAAAGTATTTAAAGTAACATATGAGAGTGAGAAAGCAGAGTTAGCTGAGCAAGAAATTACATTGGCACTACAAGATGTTGGAATTTCTCTTGTCAACAATTACGCAAAGCAAGAAGTAGCCTACATAGGCATTACCAGGTGAGCATGTTACCTTTTTGATAAGTGTAACCGGCTCTTAATCATTAAGATATTGTTATTGTAAAGTGATTTAACTTTTGTTTTTATTATTAATCAACACTTAGGTAATTCTAATTTGCATGTACTTCTGAGGTAAAAATATCAAAAATAAAATTTATCAATACCTTATTGTGTTTTTAATCTTTCCAGTGCTCTAAAAAGTTAAATTTAGCCAGACCTCATAGCCCTGATGTGTAATCCCAGTCCTCTGGAAGGCTAAGACAGGAAGATCACAAGTTGAAGCTTAGTGTGGGAAATTTAGTGACGTAGCAACATCCTGTTTCAAAATCAAAACTAAAAAAATGGACTGGGGGTGTACGTCTGTGTGAAGGCTCTCTAATAAATCCCAGTATGAAACAAAAAATGGCTAAGTTTATTTAACTTAATAATACGTTATTTAACCTTTCATAAAATGCCTACTACTGTCATAGTTTTAGGTACACAGTAGGTGCCTCATAAATATAATAGTTTGGGGGAGGATTAAAGAATCACTTTCCAATTTGATTTTGCCAGTTTAAGTAAGGTAATACTGCTTTTATAATTTTCCATATAAAATGTAACGAACATAGCTCTTATCTCCTTATGATGTCTATTTATAAACACTAAAATTGGCCATATATATATACAGTACTTAATGTGACAACCTTTTGTCTAGTCTAAATGACCATGATAGTATAGTTTTAATTATTTACTTGACCTAACCTTATAAAATATTGATTATATTTGCTACTGATATAAATTTAGTTTTGATATAAATTAAAATAGTGCTGACCTTATATTTTTAAAACTTTTATAACTATTTTCTTAGAAATTTTAATATTCTCAAAAATATAAATTTTAAAAGGTCAAAAGATAGCATTTTAGGCTGCTGCAGCTATGATGTTATCTCCTATAATAAATTATGTGGACTGCAAATAGAAGCAATACATGGTTTCTATCTTTATACTTATTAAATGAATATAAATTTTAGAAAGACATGAATTAAATAAAATTAAGTAACTTAAACATGTAAATAATAGGGTAAGGTAATTTCAGGTGTTGATTATTTTATTCAGTGAGTAGGATTTTACTTTTATGTAATGTAATGCTGGGAATTGGGAACCCACTTATTTTTTCTTTTTGAACTATATTTCATTCACTCTTACTATTTGAGGACTGCTCCACCAGTACCCATCATCTTGTCCTAAGTGTACAACTTCTACCTCTCTAATGGATTGCTCCCATCAGTGTTAACTTCCTCAACTTAAAAAAAAGGTATTCATCCAAGCCTCTTTTCCTCTATTATCAGTTTCTTTTTCTTTGTTTCCATTTATAGTCAATGTCCTCGGTGATAGCTGTTTCCAGAGAGTTTAATATATTTATTCACTTATTTGAGTTCTTCTTTTTTTTTCTTTAGTCACTCCAAACAGAATTTAGTTTTCAAAACCCCATGGAAGTTACCTTGTCAAGATGAAGGTGACCTCTCTAGTACCCATTCAAGCTGAATTAACAGTTCTCAATTTACTTGATAACATTTAACATAGATACTTCCTTGATACAGTTTCTTTCCTTTGACTTACAGGATACCTCACCATACTAGATTTTCTATCTCAAAATTCTCATTTTCTTAGTTTTTTACATGGGTGATCTGAGGCTCTTCAACTGTAGCTTTGTTATCTTGTCTGTTTCATTTTTCATGATTTCCTATACCATGTATATGGCCCATGTGAGTGTGGATGTGTGTGTACGTGTGTATTCAAGCAGATCTGTCTTCTCTGCACTCCAGACCTGGATGTCCAACTGCCTACACAAAATCTAGTCGGGTACCTAGAGACTCGAAACTTCCTACATATAACACCAGACTCCTGATGTTCTTCTTTTACCAAAACCTGCTTTCTGGTGGGAATCATTCATGGTAGACTTCTAATTTTCATGCCAACAATCTTGATGTTATCTTTGACTCCTGTATTTAGTTTACATTCCACATCTATTTTATCTAAAAGTTATGTGCACATTTATCTCATTTTAAAAATGCACATAAGATCAACCTGTAATTTTTATTAGTTGATTATTAATACCCTCAACAGAGCCATCACCATTTCTCAACTGGTTACTACATCAACTCCTCCAGGGTTTTCCTGCTTACAGCTTTGACTTCTTTTTCTGTCTCTGCCCCATCACAAGATATATTTGAAACACAACATTAAGTCATGTTGCTAATCTTAGTTTCTTTCAGTGGTTCCTTAACTAACTAGGAATCAAACTCTTCTTTATCATGCCCTGCAAGGCTTTACTTTATTTGGCCTCCCTCTCACTTACATCATCTTACTGTGGTCCTGCCAAGCCAGCCTTTTGTTGTTTTCCACGTTTCTGCTTTGAAGTCTGTGATAGACCTATTCACTTACTTACCTGAAATATTATTTGCTTCTTTGCAACATGCCTCCCTTGTTCCGTTACGGATACTTTCATTTCGCCTTCTCTCTGAAGCCTTTGTAGGTTACTTCATTTCAGTAATGCAGCCCCCAGCATTTCACACATCCCAGGGTTCCAAATCCCCTGTGTCCTGTCACCTTTTTTTCTTTCATAAGCATGTTCACCTCTTATATGTGGTGTTACTGAAAAATAGTATTTACATTTATAAAACTTTATTATAGTAAAAGCCTCATTGCCGTTAGTCCTTCTCAAAATAATACCCTTGCTTTGAGAATATTTATCTCATCATTTTTGCCACTTACTGAAGCAATTCTGAAAAGTCCTCCATCGTGAATATCTTTAGTTGAACTGTTACGGCGGCTTCCATGTCCCGCATAAACTCAAAACTTTTGTGTTGGATGGTCATTTTGACTTTCAGAAAAAGCCAGAAGTCACATAGTGCCAGATTGAGTGTAGAATACAGATGAGGATACTCCACAGTGTCTTTAAAAGCATATCTTTCTTGGATGGCACTTAGCATTATCGTTTGCTGTATTTTATGACACTGTTTCCAGAACTGCCTCAGAAAATGGCCAAATGATGAGATAATGTGTTCAAAGAGAAAGAGGTTATTTTGAATAGGAATAATAGCAATGTTTCTTTTATTGTAATTTTAAAATTTTTAAACATCACTGGATGTTTTGTTCACTCCTTATTGATTTACATTGCCTGTTTACTATTGTCTCTAAATCCCTACCTGAAATGAACAGAAATAGAAATGTTTAATGATATTTCTCTTAACACCTAAAATAGTACCTGAGTAGGAATTATTAAGTATTAGTTGAATAAATTCGTCTTTTAAACTTGTATTGTGAGGCTATTGGCAAAACTTTACTAAAGGCCTTATAACGTATGTAGTAAGCCATTTAAAATGATTATACATTAACACAATGGCTTTTCCTTTCATGTGTAAGTTCTGATGTGGTTTGGGAGACAAAACACAAGAAGAAGTCAAGATGGAAGCCCATGAGCGTAAAGCACACTGAGAGGTTGGAGAAAGAATTTAAGGAATATACTGAGTCTTCACCTTTAGAAGATAAAGTCATTGATTTGGACACCGGCATCTCGGTAAATTTTAAACTTACTGACGTGAATTTTAATTTTTATCTGTTATAATTTCAATCACTTGTAAAGTTGAAGGAAAACCAAACTTCTTTACAAAAAACGAACTGAACATAGTTGATCTAATACATACTTTTCATATTAAATATCTTAAAGGTATAGTTTTATGTATCGAGAAATAGAACTTTGTCTTGTTCTTACAGGTCATTCTTTCAGCTTTTAAGAAACCAATATTCATTTTTATTTTAAAAATTAGTATTGTATTAATTTGTATATCTATTTTGCTAGATCAAGCCCAGAATATTGCACATACAAAGCAAATGCTCTGTCACTGAGCTATACGCCTAGATCTTGCTTTATTTGTGATGTAGTAACTTTTATTAATATAAGAGGTGAAACAGGCCAACCTCTCAAATTATATGAGTATTTTATGGATATGGGACATTACCTGATTCTAAGTGTAATGAAATATTTAGCCTAGTATTTTAATTAATAGTATCTTAAAGTTGTTGGGATACAAATTGTTAATTTTAATCAGTTAGGGAAAAGAGACTTTCCATGTTGGTTATTTGGAAATGGGGACATATTTTTCAGGTTTGCTTAACCCCTAGTGGTAATAACATGAAAGTTCTGCAACCACATCTAATAGCTGTACGAAGAAATTATCTTCCAGCATTAAAAGTGGAATATAGCACATCTACACATCAGTCATCATTTAGAATTCAGATTTACAGAATACAGGTAAGTCTTTCTGAAGGTACAAGTAAAATATAATGTTAGATACATTCCCATGGTCTGTTTTTTTCAATATGAAGGCCAAAGAAGAGAGCCAGATGAACGCCAGTGAGTGTAAACTCCACTGAATAATTGGAGAAAGCCCTCAAGGAATGTACTGACTTTTTGCTTTCTTACTTCAGTTTTAGTATTACATTAGTGTTTTTTGATCTCTTGTATTTATTTTTCTAATCAAGTTGTATAATTGGTGCACTGTATACCAACCTATTTTTATTTTCTTAGATCCAAAACCAAATACATGGTGCAATTTTTCCATTTGTTTTTTATCCTGTTAGACCCCCGAAGTCTGTCACCATGGACTCAGGTTTGTTTTAATATTTAAATTATTACAAAAACAGCTGTTTTATCTTGCTTGGTTTATTTCACTGTAAAAACATGAAATGGAAACATGATTTCAAGTTTAATTTCTGTACAATTATTAGAAAATTAAATAAGAACCAAGTATTTAACTTAGATCTTCAAGTGAATGCTGGAATTAGATTTACAATTCTAGAAATATTAATTTAAAAACGAAACTACTGATCTTTAAATCTGATGGAAAAATGTTAGGGCCTTTAAATACACAGTGAGAGAGTTCACATTCATAGTCTTTTCAAACAAGGAAAGCTGTCTTATGTTCTCCTTCATTTTTCTTTCTTGGGTCCTCCTTTCCCCCACACTTCCTCTTGGCTGCCTACAACCCTGCTTTACTTTCCTCTATTTAAGACCCCCACACAATGGATTCTAAGCAGCCTAGAGGTACTACTCTATATAATCTGCTTAGAAGTTTTGAGCCCTTGTATATTCTTAAGCCTATCTAGAAGTCTGGCACAAGGCAACCAGAATGTGTTTTCACACTTTGCCTGATAATTCTTCTGAAGATTTCTAGGTTAAAAATCACCAGGTTTTAGAGTCATTTATCCTTAGGCTTACTACAAATAATCAAACAATCCTGGAGACTGAAATTAAGATTATAATGGACCTTGCAAGTATCAGTAATTTTAATTGACATTGATGATTTGGTAAATTATTTCATTTTTAGTGTAATTCATATTGGAAGAAAAAGCTTATCTTTGGCTAAGAACATAATAATAATTATATTTGTAACCTTTACAGCACCAAAGCCCTTTACAGATGTTAGTATTGTCATGAGGTCTGCTGGACATTCCCAGATATCACGTATTAAGTAAGTGTCTTCATACATTTTTGTATGTTCATCTAATGCTTTTATTTCAATATATGACTCATTTGTTCTCTTTTAAAGTAAGTTTCAGATAAATCAGTTAAACATAAGATACTAAATTATAGAAGTCAAAATCTTACAATGACATATACCTAGATGTTAACAACAGTTGTATCTAGATCTTAGATACTATTTTTATGTGTCTGTTTTCATTTTTAAGTTGTCTATAAGGATGATACATTGTTTTAAGAACCACAGTCAAAGTATCATTTCCACATTTTTTCACTGCTAATTCCAAGAACTGGAATGTGAACAAAAACATCCATCTGTGTGGCACTCCACTGTCTCATTCCTTCCCACCGTATCACTGAGATGAACTATGTTAATTTTCTTCTTCGTCAAAATACTTTTTAATATTCTAGGTATTATACTTTTTAGCTTTATTTTCTCTAATTTTCTAAAAAGTGTTATAACTTCTGTAAAGAAACACTTGTATTTTGCTTTTATTAATTGAAATTTCTACTAAAATATATTAATTGTGTTATATACCTATGGTTTTTTATTATTACTGCTATATAGCTTGTTTTTCTGTATGACATATTTTGCTTATCCATTTCCTCCCTGTGACCATTTTTTATATTTTGAGGTGGTTGTTTTATAAACAATGTTGCTATGCTGTATTCTTAATCATTCACCTTATAAGTCCTAAATTCAAAGTTTTAATATATATTAAATACTTTTTCTCATTTAATGTTTTAGAGGAATTAATTTTGTAATGTTTTCTACTTTGTAATGTAGGTATTTTAAAGTATTGATTCAAGAAATGGATCTCAGGTTAGACCTTGGATTTCTCTATGCTTTAGCAGACCTAATAACAGAAACTGAAGTGACTGAAAAAACAGAGGTAAGGCTTAAAATAGCATTAGATGAGAAGAGCTAAGGAAAAAGAAGGAATTTTTAAAATTGTTATGAATATTTAAGATATTGAAATGTTTCATTTTTAAAATAGAATTTTAAAATTATTGAGGTGAGTACATTTGACAAATCATATATTTATAGAAGATAGAAAATATAATTAAGTCTTTGGTTAGCAAACTTTGGGAGCCAAATAGATCTGAAGAAAATAACTCATATTTATACCACTTTTTTATTTTTCTGACTTTCTTTGTAATCACTTAGAAATTTGGAATGTGACTAGAATATTGAGTGAAGAGGTAAGGCAAATTAAAAGCTACAGTCTTATTGGTACCTGAAAAACTATGAAATCACAGTGTTAAAAGTGGGTTAGATGCAAACTTTGTTACCTGTCTTATAGAAGAACCCTTAATAGAGCCTTTCTCTGGAGCAAGATGAATATATTTCCCTCTTTTAATAGCATGTACTTTATTAAAAGAGGGAAATGAGTTCAGGGAAATACATACAGTTTATAATATAGTTTACATACCATATATTTCATCCATAATTCAGTAATTTTTAGTACATTCATTAAATTGTACGAACATCATGTTATCTAATTCTAGAATATTTTTGTCATTCGCAAAGGAAGTGCCTTGGTTCTAAATAAGCCTAAATACACGATCTGCCTCTCTGTAGTTATTTTTTTCTTTTCTGACCATTGGTACTCATAAGTTAGTGTACTGTATGGTCTTTGGCAAAGGATTTATTTCACTTGGCATGTTTTTAAAGTTCATCTCTGTCATACCATAATACTTCCTTCCCTTTTTTGGTCAGGTAATAGTTTATTCAGTTGGTAAGCTGTATTTTGCTTGTCCATTCAGGAGTTACTGAAAATTTGGATTGTTGCTATCTTTTAGCTATTGTGGACAGTGTTTTGAGTATGTGTGTATAAATTTTTATTCCTTTTGTATGAATATCTAAGGGTAGAATTACTAGTCCACTTAGTAACTATTCTCAGATATTTTGGAACTACCAGTTTTCTAAACTGGCTCCTCCTTTTTTCATTCTTAACAGTATATGTGAGAGTTCCAATTTCTTTATATTTTCTCTAAAAATTATTCTTTGTGGTTTTTATTCTAAACATCTTGATGAATATAAAAGTTTCTTCCTGTGATTTTGATTTTCAACTACCTGATGACTAACAATGTTGAACATTTTCTGATGTGGTAGCCATTTGTATATCCTTCATTGAGAAGTGTCCATTCAGATCATTTGGCTAACATTTAATGGATTATTTATCTTATTTTAGAATAATGAAAGTTTTTGTAACTTCTGGCTACAAATTACTTAACTAAATCATTTTGAACAGTTTCTCTTGTTTTAGTATCTTTTCACTTTCTTTATGTAGTGTTTAGAACACAAAGCTTAATACTAATAAAATCCAGATTAGATTTTCTTTCATTCTTTATAATTTTGATATCAGAATCCTTTGCTAAGTCCAAAGTAATAAATATTCAGCCTTATGTACTAAGACTTTTAAAGTTTTAGCTATTATAATTAGGTCTTTTATCCATTTTGTTACAAGTGGCCATCCAGTTTTCCCAGGACCATTTCTTTCTGTTTTTGTTTTGCCTGGTGCATATTAGTAGTAAAGAATAATGAGGTTCATTTTTATGATTTGCTACATGCATATAGCACAGATTATTTTCATCCTCAATACCCTGCTGTTCCTCTCCTCTCTCCTTCGGCAGTTTCCTTCCCTGTCAGTAAAAGTCTGTCTTCTCGGTTCCTGTCACCTGTGCATGCTTGCTTGCTTTGGCAGTTTGTTTGTTTCCTTCCTTCCTTCCTTCCTTTTTCTTTCTTTCTTTCTTTCTTTAGGATTGTTCATGTAAAAGACAACATGTACTGATGAACTTTCTGAAACTGGCTCATTTTACTTAACATGATGAACTGTAGTACCATATATTTTCCTGCAGATCATATGGTTTACTTCTTCTTTAATGCCTGAATAATAATTCATTGTATGCATGCATACATATTTTCTTTATCCATTTGTCCTTTGAAGGACATTTAGGCTGTTTGTGTAGCATAGATAATGCAGACTTAGATAATGCACTGCCATATAAAAATGGATGAGCCTGTATCTTTATAGTATGAGTTCTTCAATTCTTTTGGGAGTACACCAGACAGTGGCATTACTGAATCAAATGTATTTTTGTTTTTAGTTTTTGGAGGAATTTTCTTACTGATTTCCATGTTAATACAAGTTTACATTTCCCTAATGATGTAAGAGGAGTGCCTTTTTCTCCAAATCCTTGCCAGAATTTATTTGCTTTGTGTGTGTTCTTGAAGTAGCCATTCTAAATAGGGTCACATGGAATGTCAGTGTAGTTTTGATTTGCATTTCCCAAATGACTAAAGATGTTGAAAATATTTTTCATGTACTTCTTAGTCATTTCAGTAACTTCTATTTAGAATTTCCTGCTCAGTTGATTTGCCTATTAATTGGGATTTTTGATTTTTTTAATATTAGAGTTCCTTTTAGTTCATTATATATTTTAGATATTAATACGCTATCAGAAAGTAACTAGCAAAGATCTTCTCCCATTCTGTAGGTTGTATTTTCACTTGTTGATCTTTGACTTTGCTCTGCAGAAGCATTTTAATTTGTTGAATCTTGATACTATTTCTTGTGCTGCTATGATCCATTGAGGATGTCTTTGCCTATGCCTATGACTTCAAGTATTTTTTCTGTGCTTTATTCTGTAGACTCAAAGTTTCTGTTATTACATGTAGACCTTTGATTTACTTTTATTTGAATTTGGTGCAAGGTAATAATAGAGATCTAGTTTCAGTCTATATCTATCTATCTATCTATCGATAGATAGATAGATAGATAGATAGATAGATAGATAGATAGATAGTTTTCCTGGGACTGTGTTTTAGAATATGTGCTGCCGAAGCGAGCACCTAGGACTGTTTTTCAAAAAGGTTGGGTTTTTGTTTTGTTTTGTCTTAGGGTATATTTTTGGTTGCTCTATCAAAAATCAGATGGCTTTAGGTACATGGCTTTGTGTCTGTGCCTTCTGTTGTATTCTCTTGGTCTACACATGTTTTTGTGCCAGTTACTGTGGTAACTGTGCTCAGTGTTGTCAATTTGATTGACTTTAAAGCCCCCAAAGGGATCTGTAAAGCATACTTTTAGGTGTTTCTGGGTGGGTCCTAGAGATGGGATCTGCAGTACTATATCTGATTCTAATTCTCTGGTTTTTCCTTCTGCTACTGTATTACCCTGCTCTGCTTCCTAGCCATGATGAACTAAGTGTTTCATTTGGCCATACCTTCTACCATCAAATTTCTGTTTTGGAGCCAGCAAACTGTGGACTGAATCCCCTGCTGTTATGAACCAAATTAACTTTCTTCTTCTTTAAGCTGTGGGTATCAGGTATTTTGTCCCAGTGACAAGAAAGCTGACTAATACAGAAAAGTGGTACTAGATTGGAGTTGGTATTGTGACTGTACTTAATGTTGTGGTACATGAAGCCTTTGTAACTGGTTTGCAGAAAGATTTTTGGAAAGATTTGGAAAAGCAGACAAAAGAAACCTTAGAGTATTACAGAAAGAGCTTGATGTACAGTTCTGAATAGAGTCAGAAGAGCAAAAGATGATAGAAATGCAGACAGTAATGGGCAGACTCATGGTGCTTCATTTGGGAATGAAGATTGTTTTAGGAATTGAACTGGAGGCTATGGACAGTGCATGTTACTCTGGCAAAATCATGCCTTCAGAACTTCCAGGCAAGATAGTGGCCGGGTAACAGAATTGCTCAGTGTCACTTTGTAGCCTAACTCAAAAGTTGAGGTATAATTAAGAACTGCATGCTCAACTTAGCTAGGAGACAGAAGAAAACCCCAGGAATTGAAAAAAGAAAATAGGAATGTTGGAAACCTCACAGACTCATCAGAAGCTAAAGAAAACAACAGCCCATGAGGCCGTCTTTGAAGGCCTGTGAGCTGCCAGCATTCTCACACTGAGATAAGCAGTGAGCTGGGAGCCACTGACCATGGTAAGCATAGATCCAAAGGATGGAATTGAGAGCAGCTGGTAGCCCAAGCCTCAGTAAGATCCTCTCTCCAGGTAATTAAAAATAATAATAATAATAATTCTGCAGGTATTGCAAACTGCAAATGCACTGCTAGCTTCCCTTTGAGAAGGCCTTCCTCAGCTTATACCAGCTTGGGAAAAGCAGTGTTAGGCAGCCCTACTACAGACAGTGGCATAGACAGGAGCTATTAACTGTGTGTAGAGTAAAAGAAGTCACAGATGGGCCACAATAGGGATACTGGGCTATACTCTTAAGTAGTACCTAAGAAGAAATTGGCACAAGAGATAATCGCAGAGAGGAGAGAAAGGCTGCTGACCACCTGAGAAGCTCTTGTGGCAGTGGGAGCATCTCAGACAGCAGAGAGCCCTACCCTTGGGTGAGGGAAGCCAGGACAGGCGGGAGAGCTTTGCTGAGGAGGCTGGGTGTGAATAGAACACTTAAGAGACAATCATACTGTTAGGTCCCCCTCACTGCCTACACCCAGCAGACAACCCAGAGGAATTTGGTTGTCCCCCTGCCCTCCCCCCCCCCCCCCCCCACACACACACACCTCATACACGTTCAGAGAAACCTCTCATCTAGCCCATTAAAATGAAGTTGCTGGACAATAGAATTAATGGGAAGACAAGATAACAGGACACACACAGAAACACCTGACACCCCAGAAACCATGGTCATGGGCCCTGAAATAGTGCAACTCATGAGATAGGAAATTAAAAAGCAAATAAATGAATTGGTTTCTGTGAAGAGTCATTTTAAACAAGATTGTCTTAAAGAAATGCAAGTACTGATCAGCAGGCTTAAAGATCTTAATAAATAATGATAATAACAAATACAAAGCTTGCTGAGCATTTAGAAGAGGTAAGTAAGAAAATGCAATATGTGAAGGAATATTTTGATAGATAAGTGGAAAATCTGAAAAGAAATTGAGGTGAAATTCTGGATATGAACAATTTACTTGAAAGAGGAGGAAGTCAGCTCAAACATTGTGTGGACAAAATTTCAGACCTTGAATACAAGGCTTAGGAAACAAGTGCCATTATCAAGCATTACTACAACATTAGAAGTGATCAAAGTATATGGATGTAACAATTGATGATGGTTTATTCAGAGAAAAAGTAGTATGAGTATGGGCAAAAGAGCAGAAGATGGCACCAGAAGTATAAAGAGTTTATTTATACACTGAAATCATGAAAGAAATTTTCCTGAATCTAGGAAAACAAATTAATATTCAGGTACAAAAAGTTTATAGAAGACCTTATAGAAGACTGTATGACCTCAGCTAGAAAAGAAATTTGCCATAACATATCAAAATGTGAAAAAATTCAACATAAAGAGAATATTAAAAGCAGTAAGAGGAAAGCATACATTATTCTACCAAACAAACATAT
The DNA here is from genome assembly GCA_004027205.1 of Ctenodactylus gundi. Classification (NCBI taxonomy): domain Eukaryota; kingdom Metazoa; phylum Chordata; class Mammalia; order Rodentia; family Ctenodactylidae; genus Ctenodactylus; species Ctenodactylus gundi. The sequence continues at coordinate 121,300 of PVKB01001194.1, read as the reverse complement.
TTGAATTGCTGCACGTTTCTCAAATGCAAATCTTAAAGGCCAGGAGAGCCTGAAGCAAAACCTTGCAAGCTTTAAAGCAAAGCATGTGTCAACTTAGGTTGTTGTATCTACCAACACTATCCCTGAAAATTGAAGAAGTAAAAAAAAAAAAAAAATTACTAAGAAAAGTCTACAGAAATTTGTGACTACTAGCCCAGCATTGCAGGAAATATTTGAGGGATTCTTGGAGAGACAGTGAGACAAGCAACACCAAAGAATATAGACAAAAGGAAGCACAGAAAGTACAACAAAAAGAAAGAAGAAAGAATGCTGGAAGAACAAGAATATGAAAGAACTCAGTAAAAATTTTATAGTAATGATACTACCAGTGATCTTAACTTAACAATCTAAAGACACAGACTTTCAGAACGGATCAAAAAACAAAACCATTTGTTGTCTGCAAGAGACTTCGCAAACAAGTACACAGACTGAATGTAAAAGACTGGAAACTACTACATGCTACTGGAGCATGGAAACAAGCAAGAGTAGCTATACTATTTTCAGACACTAGGGACTTCAAAACAGATCATAAGAGACAAAGATGGTCACTGTATACTGGTAAGAGGAACATCCAATAAGAAAAGCTCACTGTTATAAACATATCAGCACCCAGTTTAAGTGCACCCAGTTACATACAACAGAAACTACTGGACATGAAGGGTCAAATAGGTCCCAGTACAATCATAATTGGGGACTTCAGTACCTCACTGTCACAGATAGGCCAACTAGACAAAAAAAATCAAGGAACATCAGAGCTAAATCACACGATGGAGCAAATGGACTTTACATAAATATCTACAGACTATTTTTTCCAATGTCAACAGAATGCACCTTTTTCTCAGCAGTACACAGGACTTTTCTCAAAGCAGACCATATCCTCAGACATTAGACATGCTTAAATAAATACAAAATATTGACATCATTCCCTGTATACTTTCAGATCATAGTGTATTAAAACTAGAAATTATTAGCAAAAGTAACTACTGAACCTATCCAATTGCGTGGAGATAAAATAACACATTTAATGAGCAATGGATCACAGAAGCAACAGGAAGAAGTCCAGAACTTTGTGAAGTCAAATGACAATGGACATTATACCAGAATCTGTGGTACACAATGAAAGCAGTACTAACAGGGAAATTTATATAGGTGTTAGAGCACCTAAGAGAAAAAAAGCAGTATTAAATAAACAGTCTAATAACGCTGTTCAGAGTCGTAGAGAAAGAAGAACAAGTCAAATCCAAAGGCAGTAGAACGAAGGAAAGTACAAAAATCAGAGCAGAGAACAATAAAGTTCAAACAATAAAAAGATCAAAAAATTGACTTTTTGAAAGGATAAATTGCTGAACCTGTACCCAAACTCAACAAAAGGGAAAAAGAAATCCACATCAGTACAATTAGAAATAAAAAAGGTGAAATCATGACTCTGTTTAAATCCAAAGAATTATAAGAAACCATTTCACAAAATTATATTCCAACAAATTCATGAATTCAGAAGAAATGAATAAATTCCTTGACACATCTGATATACTAAAATTGAGCCAAGAAGATATAGAAACCCTGAATAGAGCAATAACTAGGGATGAAATTGAGGCAGTAATAAAGGATCCACCGGCAAAGAAAAACCCAGCATTTTTTTTTTTTTTTTGATGGATTCACTGCTGAATTTTATCACAACTTTAGGGAAGAGTTAGTGCCGATGTTCTTTAAACTCTTACAGGCCAGTTTCCCTAATGAATATAAACGCAAAAATCCTCAGTAAGATACTTGCAAACAATGAAACAAGTTAACACGCTCTGGGGCTGGAGGAATGACAACAGCAGTTAAAGTGGCAAGCATAAGGCCCTGAATTCAGTTCCCCAGAACCACCTAAAGCTAGGTGTGATGATCCATGCCTATAATCCCGGCACTCGGGAGGCTGAGGCAAGCAGTTTGTTCTGAGTCCAAGGCTCTTGGCCTGGGCTATACCAGTACGTTCAGGACCAGCCTGGGCTACAGAGCAAGACCTTGTCTCAAAAATGGAAAAAAAAAAACTGTTCTGTGGCCTAAAATATGGTCAGTTTTGGAGAAAGTTCCTTGGGCTGATGACAGGAATGTATATTCTACTGGATGGAACATTTTGTAGAAGTCTCTCTCCTATGTCCAGTTGTTCTATAATGTAGTTTTACCCTTTTTTTTTCCTTTGACTTTTGAAAATCTGGTTGACTTATTAATATGTGAAGCAGGAAATGTTGAAATCACCTTCTGTGAATATATTGGGATATGTCTGTTTTGTGTCATACTGTGTGAATTTTTTATGAAGTTGAGTCCTCCATTGTTCAGTGCATAAATATTTACAGTTAATTCTCTTCTTGGTGAATTTTCTTTATTAATGTGTAGTCGCCTTTTTTCTTGCAATTTTGAAGTATACTTTACCACATATAATCATTGCTTTTCCTGTTGTTTTCAGGCTCTAATTGTGTAAAGTATCACTTTGCATCCTTTGACTTTTAGTTTGTATGTTTCTTCCCAAGTTAATTGTGTTTCTTGCGGGAAAGATACAGATGTTCTGGTTTTTTTATCGTTTCTGCCAATCTGTGTCTTCTAACCAACAAACTAAGACCACTTATCTTACGTGTTGTTATTGAGAGGTATGTATTCCTGCTATTTTGTTGTCTTTCTATTGTTTAATCCATTAATACTCATTTGTTTTTATCTACTTTTCCAGTGAGATTTATTTCTCTCAGTATCATCATTATGATTATCTTCTAGAATTCTTTTAAGGACTTTCTACAATGCTGGCTGAGTGGTCATAAATTTTACTTTGTACTTATCTTGGAAGGCCTTTATTTCTCCTTTGGTTTTGAAGAATAGCTTTATAGGATATAGCAATTTACATTGGCAGGTATTTTTAACACTTGAAATACATCACACAAGCTCTCCTGAACTTTGAGTTTCTGTGGAGAGATCTGTTCTGATGGATTTGCCCTTATAAGTGATGGGGCATGTCTAACTACTATATCTTTCTTTCCCCTTAAGCTTTAGCAATTTGGCTGGATTGTGTAATGGAACAGTACTTTTCTATGTCTGCTTAAGGGAAGAATATCTCTAAGGCTTTTGTGTGGAGGTTTTTTTTTTAATAAGTGGCTTTCTCTTTGTGATGTGCCTAGGCTCTTGATGTGTCTCACACTGTTGGAAGTTTCTAGCACTATTTTGTGAAGAGTTGTGTAAGTACCAGTGATACAAAAGTATATCAGCATATAAATTTAAAATTATTTTTTAAATTCTTCATTGTTTTACTAATAGAGAAAGAAAAAAGGAATAATACGAGTAGGCCTGGGAGGTTGGGAGTAACCAAAAAAATTTTTAAACTGAACCAATGGTAATATCTATACATAAGAAAAGAGAGAGGAGGAGAGATTTCTGAGGGTATAAGAAGGGAAAGTAATATAAATGGAAAATGAGAGATGATGCAGGGAAAGTGAATCCAGTTAATGAACCAGCAAAAACAGCAAACCCTAAGAAAAAGTCTGTGTGGGAGAATGTGATAAAAGACGGTAAGAACCAAAAGTTATAACTAACACACACCACACACACACACACACACACATATATATATATATATATATATATATATATCAGTCCTAATATTCCTCCCGTGGAGGGCATTTATACCGGAGGCAATTTTTTTCCTGAACTTCTGTTATTGGATGATGCCTGATAAAAGGAAGTATGCAAAAAACATTTTTAAAAATCATTTTCAGTTCACCTGTCTAAGTAGAGAAGCCATTTACAGCAATCAAAAGTTGAGGTCTGACCCTCCATGCTTATAGATACATACTTGGGCAGCCTTATCAATCTCAAATTTTATCATACTTCATATCTCCTTTTTTTCCTGTACCTAACAATGAGGGAGCTAGAAAATATTGAGTTGCCCACCAAGTCTCTCACTGGTATAGTTGGTGGGCCAGTCAAGATTGTGCCTGAAGTTCCAGAGGTCGCCAGACCATGCCCATGTATATGTGCCTGGCCAGTGTCTGTATGTTGGTACACTTTCTCTGAGTGACTGTAAGCAGAGCAGAGGCAGCTGGGCATACAAGGTCTGTGTTGGATGGGAAGCTGCATGCAGCTGGTCTTTTGCTGGTCTCTGTGGCAGCATCTATACTCAGATTGCGTCCCTCCCAACTCCAAGCCTCACACGTTGAACTCCTTTTTCGTCATTATTTAAATCATCATTCCTTTTGGTGTCTCACCAAATGTTTGTGTGTACACATTGCAGTACCCCGTGCCTGACTGCATGTGCATGCTTACTGGCAGCTGGGTTTCATGCCATTGGCTGTCCCACTGAGACTTTCCTTTCCTTGAATCCAGTCTCCCTTGAGGCAGGCAGTAAGAGTATTTCTATCAGTCCTGTGATTTTCATTTTTCTGTGTTACAGTTAGCATTCTTCTGGGCTCAAGATAAATTTAGGCAAGTTGCCCACTGCCTCTGTGGAGAGAAGTGGCTGTTCTTTCCTGGAGGTATAAAAAAATATATACATGAGGGTGTTTTCCCATATTCATCTATTGCAGCAGAGAAGCTACGTAAGATGGCTCTCCCCTAATCCCCTTCACCCCGTGTTCTGTCTGAATTAGTCTTCTGCATGTTCTACTGAGGCTTAAGATAGGGCTGGAAGAGGCTCCTAGGTTGACTTCCTTACCCAGTCCTGTCTAAGTACAGGGAAATGTTGAGAAGAATTATGACTTCGTTCCTGATTACCTGGTTGAACTCAGGTGTCCTTTCTGTTCAGACAGTGTGTCTGTCTAATTGCAAAGTCAGCATTCAAAAGAATATGCTGAGATTTTTCTCTTACTGCTGCTTGGGAGAGGAATTTTCCATTGAACAGTCCAGCATTTTCCTGTGATTTCCCTATGTCCTTATAGAGCTGCGTACCTGTTGGCCTCAGCAATATACCCTGTACTCTGCGAGTACTGCTTACCTCTAGTCTCCCAGCTTGAGTCCTTAGTACCGTTTCATGAAATGGCTGTTCATCCCTATTGAATGATCTTGGCACTTTTGTCAGAAAATTATTTGACCAGAGACATTGATTTTTAATTGAGTACCCTATTGTCTTGATTATGGTTGCTTTTTATATTTTCCCACTATTTTTATTAATATACATATGTAATACATAGTGTTTATAATGAATTTGGGTATTTCACGCACATATGTATCATATCAACTTTACAGTCCCTTCCCATTTTTGACCCTCCCACCTCCTCCCTGTCCCTTCCCCCAACTCCGGCTTATCACTTCATGTAGTTATATAGAATGTCTGTGTTTATGGTTGCTTTTTAGTAGGGATTGAAACTGAAAGTAGGAATCCTACTATTTTGTTGTTTTTCAATACTGTTTTGGCTGTACTGAGTCTTGGCAAAACCATTTTTTAAATCAGCTAATCAGATTCTTCAAAGAATTCATGTGGTTTTCTGATAGATTTCTCATTGAATCTGTAAATCAGTGCAATACTTAGGAAATTGAAACAGAAGGGTTATGAGTTCAAGGTCAGCCTGGGCTATATGATATAGCAAGTTCATAGACAACCTGCCTAGCTACTTAGTGAGACCCTGTTTCAAAACAAAACAGGTATTAAGTAGTCTGATATTTGTATATGAGATATTTTCCATTCACATTTCTCCGAAAATGTTATAGATTTCAGAGTATAGGTTTTATACTTCTTTTGATAAATTTATTCCTGAGTGTTCTATTCTTTTTTTCATTTTTTTCTTACAGTTTATAAGGCATATTATTTAAGAATTTACTTTTTAAATCAATTAAGGAAAGAAAGGGAAATGCGCATTCGTATAATGTTTTATAATTACTAGTACTTTCTGTTTCTTCACTTGGACTTAAAGTCCAAGGACACTTGCTTTCACTCTAAAAATTCCCTTATTTATTTCAGTCAGGTCTGCAAAAAACAAATTTTCAGAATTTGTCTGGAGATGTTTACGTGTTATCCTCTCTTTGAGAAATAATTACACTGTGTGGGGTGGAGGATGGGGGTTAGCGCTCTGAACATGTTATCTATTGCCTTTTGGTTTCTGCCAAGAAGTAAACATTAATCTCATTGGATTTTTATGTAATGAGTCACTTTTTTCTTCCCTGCTTTTAAGTTTTCTCTTTGTTTGCATTTTTACTATGATGACTTTGAATATTTTTACATGTGTTGTATGTGATGTTCATTGAGACTTTGAACAGATAGGTTAGTGTTTTCAATAAATTTGGGGATTTTTCAGACATTATTTAGGTACTTTTTTGTAACTTTCTTTCCTTTTGATCTCCTCACGTTGCCTGTTTTAATATGTTTACTGGTACAACACATATTTCTGAGACTACTTATTTTCCTTTATCTTCCCTCTTTTTTCCATTCCATTTCTTTAAATTTATTTTTAAGTTCTTGGGCCATTTCTCAACACAGACATAACTTACGTCTGTGTTTGAGTAAGAAGCATTGATAATTATCAAGAATGAAAACAACTGATTATTTCATGGGAAATTATTTTTACTTCCTTTTGCTTTTTAAAATTACATCACTGCCTTCTGTAGATTGCAGTAAGGCAGGTAACAGAGTGCCAAATATTTATATGATTGTATTTAAAGAAATAAATATAATCAGTTGTTGATAAAATGGATTTGTGACCTTTTAAAGAGCTAAAATCACATTATGAAAAGGTTGATGTCTTTTAATGGTTTGGAAATGGAGAAGATATTATCAGTCTTTAACTTGCATATGTAACTTTTCTAACAATAAAAGTGTGGGTTTCCCTTTCAACATAGGTACTCCTCGTCATGAGCAATGTTGAGTTCTGAGTATTATAGAGGAGTTTTCTGCCAGGTATGACATATTGGTTTTGATATCTCAACAGATGCGTCCTTTCCATTTATAATATTTTATGTTTTTTGTAGGTTGTACTTTTTCATAAGGACATAAAAGCTTTTGAAAAAGACTATGAAACAGTTTCCTTAGTAGATCAATCACAAGTCAGTCTCTATGAATATTTTCATATATCACCTATCAAGGTAAGATAAAATTAAGTCATTGTCTCTGACAGTCTAGATAATAGTAAATTGGTTTAATCTCTTTGGTGGGAGATAGCATTTATCTTCAAGGTAAAAACTTAGTAAGTAGCTTTACAATTACAAATTGAATAAGTAATAAATGAACCTTTTAAAGATTTTTTTGTCTTAAAATAATTTTAACAATGTGGAAATAATAAATCATTCACAACATGTGCTTGTAGGTTTATAGCTTTATCCAGCATTATTGTGTGTATCATTTGTGTACTAGTTTTAAATTAAGAGTTTAAATGAATGGAATTAGATAAATCTAAACATTAAAACAATTTCAATGAGGTATTGCAAGAATACTTGGAGAAAATTATTGTACGGCAGTAAATACAGGATGTGCATGTGATGCACAGGTGCTTCTTAACTAACTTAATCACATCATAATAACTTACTTAATCCTAGTAATTGAAATGTATACTTTTGCAGATACTTATTTTCAGTAGCTCCACTTACTAGGCTGTTACTGTTGCTAGCAGATATATAAAAGTGAGTATTTTCTAGGTTTGTCCAAAAATATGTTGAACTAATCATGTAATCTTAAGTGGTTAAATTTTAAATTTAAGTAGAGCTATGTTGGATTTAAAATTTTACCTTTCTACTTACTAATTTTGACACAATACATTTAACCTTAATATCTCATTTAGGGTGTGAGTTTAAAATGAATAAATTTTTAAAAGTTGTCAGTATGAAGAAAGTAATTTAGTATATTTTCTGTATCTCTTCAGTTGCATCTGAGTGTTTCACTAAGTTCTGGTAGAGAAGAGGCTAAAGATTCGGAACAACATGGAGGACTGACTCCAGTTCATTCCTTGAATCTGTTGCTGAAGAGTATTGGCGCCACCCTCACAGATGTACAAGATGTAGTTTTTAAGTATGTTGGGATCTGTGAACTGATGAATGGTCGATGTACCTTTACCTAAAATTTTTGTACATAAGAAAGTATGTAAGATATATTGTATATCACAGGCAAACTGCGGCTTTTGCCTTTAAATGGAATACAGTCAAAATAATACCAGACATCTGCCCTTAATTATCAAATTGCAGAATAAGTACTAAATAATAAATCGTATCCTTAGGAGAAAAAGACCATAGGCTATATAATTTTATGCACATTAGAAAGTCTGGCCTATGAAAGGATTTGTAAGATGTGGAATATGTGGCTTTGAAGCCCCAAAGATCAAGTCTCTGCAAAGAAAATGTGACTGGAACAGAATGAATTCAGTGGGAGCAACATGAGGAATCTGTTTAAACATCTTGTAGTCAGGAATTTGTATGGGGCTGGAGAAATAGCTCAGCAGTTAAAGCACTTCCTAATAAACATTAAGTACCCAAATTCCGTTCCCTAACCCAGCGCCACATAACCTAGGCATAATGGCACATGCCTGTAATCCTAGTACTCAGGAGGCTGAGGCAGAAGGATTGCTGGAAGTTCTAGGCCAGTCTGGACTACACAGTGAGCTCAGAACCAGCCTGGACTATGGCCTGAGATCCTCTCCCAAAAAAGAATTTATGTGTAAATGCAAGTCAGAGTGGAAGCTAATCAGCTGTCTGGCCAGAGACTCAATGAATCTGAGTAAAGACATTAGAAAAAGAATGGTCTTTTAAGGTAGTATGTCTATTTTATTATTATTAACAGTATTGCAAATCAGTATAATAATGAGGTAATTCTGAACATAGTTAAATTTAGGTAACAGTCAAAACAATGTAAATTTGGTATCAATGGGATAGCAAAATTTCTAATTTTATTGTTGTTGCTTTCAGCAACAAAAAGCTGAAAATATCTCAATTAGTAGATCTCACTCAGTATGTGCCATGAATGGATTTATAAAAGTAAGCTGATTTTTGGTTCCTCAGCTGTCAACACATAGGAAGAGCTGTGGCAATCGAACTATGCCCTAGCTCTTTTTTTTTTATTCGTTCATTCATTTGTTCTTTTTGTGTTTGATAATGAGGATTGAACTCAGATTTCTGTGCCTACCTACAGTACCAGTCCCCTTATATTAACTGATTGATTGGGCACAGTCTCACTAAGTTGCACAGGCTGAACGTAAGCTCGTGAACCTCCTGCCTCAGTCTTCCAGAGTGCTTCAATTACAGGCATGTGCCCTCATTCCCAGCTGGACCCAGGCCATTCTTAAGTGGCTTCTTCTGTTTACCAAAGTGTGTGGAACATTTTTCTTGTTTGCTGTGATAGGACATAATTGGGAAATAGTCCTCCTGGTCCATACTAGGATCCAATAGTCTCTAACTCTCCTAAATTATAGAAAATATGTGTACATTGATGATTTTTCAGAAGATGAGATTCATAGATTTTATCAAACAGAAATTTCTGACTAGAATGTGCAAAGATATACATGGAAAAAATGTACTAGATGGATGCATTGGGAAAAATTCTAAGGAAAAAATTATTAATATTAAAACAGCCAGGGGACTGGAGTAGTAGTGCAGCAGTTTAAGCACTTTCTTAGCAAGCACAAGGCCCTGAGTTTGATTCCCTAGTACCATATAAACTAGCTGTGTTGATGATGTACATCTGTGATCCCAACACTCAGGAGGCTGAAGCAGGTTTGTCATTAGTTCAAGGCTACATAGAGAGTTCAGGACGAGCCTGGACTATAGAATGGATACCCTGTCAAAAAAAAAAAAAAAAAAAAGAGTGCCTTTGTGTTTAATCTTTACTACAGCAAAGAATGAATAAGTAGATAAGTAATAAGTAAATAACATTAAGTAAATTTTAAAACAGCCCATCTTTTTTGCTCTGTTGCTTTTGCTCTCTCCCTTTATTCATTTTTTTCAGGCTTGCCTTCTTTGAACTCAACTATCAGTTTCATACAACATCTGAACTTCAGTCTGAAGTAATAAAACACTATTCAAAACAGGTCTGTCTGTCAGATTATATTATGACTAGAATGATACTAGTGAAACTTTATGTCTGTTTTTGCATGTATAGTATAAAAATAGCAATTGTGAAACCTTGAATTATTTTTCCTCACAATTGAAGAAACAAACTTTAGTCCAGCCATGATTTTAGTTTTTTGTCCTTAATTGTTTTAGGTAATCTCAGAAATTTTTTTCTGAATCAGTGTGGGTTCAAAATCTTTAAAGAAAATGTTTACTAAGTAATTTATCACAGTTCTTTTTTAATTTACCCAGTCTCTATAAAGGGGATGATACTAGTTGTCACAAATAATTATATTGTCATATTAGTTATTAATATATTCTATTCTTATATAAAATAATGTCATATTATCTCTTACAATAATATTGGATTACCTTTTAAACCAAGGATAATGTTGAAGAGGTGATACGAGTTTGATACTGTAAAGATGTTAGCCTGAGAAAACTAATGTGTGATACCAAATAACCTATAAATATGGTAAGTCTAATTATCATATTTTATTTTTAGGCCATTAAGCAAATGTATGTCCTCATTCTTGGACTTGATGTCTTAGGAAATCCCTTTGGCTTAATTAGAGAATTTTCAGAAGGTGTGGAAGCATTTTTTTATGAACCTTACCAGGTAAAATAGTTTTCTTCCATTATGTAATTTACCATATTAGTGCTTTTGAATAGCTAATGCAGTTCTTTTGTTAACCTGAGCCTTATGCCATAGATATAAATAAATTTGGGGGAACACACAGAATAGTATTATGTTCAGCAAACAAAAAGTGGTTTGGAACAGGCTTGAAACTTCTTTTTCCCAAAAGTTTAAACTTAAGATTTGTTGAAATATTCTGAACTTTGTTTCCTTTTGAACTGTAAAAAGTGGATATACTTCATACTGTAGTAGAAGGGATGGATGGAGATATATATATATGTGTGTGTATATATATATACACACACACACACTCTTAATAACCAGTGGGGAAAAACTATGATTGTTTTACATCCCTCCAAACTTTTCATCAGAATATTCAGAACTCTCTTGCTTTCAATTACAAAATATGTAAAATAATTGTAGGTAATGCTTTGCATATTTTAATATAAAACTTTAGAAACTAAGATTTTTAAGGTGTTTAAATTATCAAGAGTAGTTAAAAAACCATGCTTGCTTGCTTTCCCTCTGATTTCCAGAGCAAATATATTTTCTACACCTTGGTGAGTAGTCAAACTTCTTTTCTAAGCAGGAGGAGCTTCCAAAATTACATCTTTTGTACTTTGATTGTCAAAAAACTGACCTTGGGAATTCTCTGTTTAAAAATGGAAGTTTCTTTCTGCATAAGTTCCTCTGAGACTTCTTTGTTTTCACCACTACCACTATCATTATTTACATCAATAAATTCACTTTAAAAAGTAAATACTTCCATAAGCTGGGCTATGGTGTCAAAACCTATAATCCTAGCACTCAACAGCCTGAGGCAGAATTGCTGTAAGTTTGAGGTGAGCTGGGCTGTAGTAAGTTCAAGGCCAGCCTGGACTGGAGTGAGTCCTTGTCTCAAAAAAAGAGAGAAAACAACAGTTAAAAAAAAAAAAAAGTAAATATAACGCTACTGTTGTGGTTAGGATCTGGAGTGTCCCCCAAAAGTCTCATATATTTTAATGGAACCATGTGATGTTGGTGGATTGGGGTCTGGTCTGGAGAGGTAGATTGCAGTTAAGTTAGGATTAATGGTGTGTAGTGGCCACACCTGGATGCAGGAGGGACTGAGAGGAGACTTGAAAGGATACATAAGCTGCACCTGCCTTCCTGGAGGACGGGGACTAGTCTCAGCTGGCCTCAGCTTGCCTTAGCTTGCCTTCCTGTTTGTCTGGGGAAGCTGCCTCCACTTCTCTCTCTGCCATGTACTTCGATTGTTGCCAGCACCCCTGAATGGACTGTGACCTTCGAGACTATGAGCAAAAATAAACCTTTCCTTTCCTGCGTTTGTGGGTGTCGGATATTGAGTCACAGCAACGAAAAGTAACTAAGACAGTATTGGTACCAGAGGAATGGGGTCGTTGCTGTACTTTACCTGAAGCTGTGGTTCAGAAGTCTTTGGAACCGGTTTGCAGAAGGAATTTGGAAAAGTTTGGGGATGCAAGCTGGAGAAGCCTTGGAGTGCTCTGAACCGAGCTTGAGGGGAGATTCTGGTCAGAGCTCAGAAGACCAGAATGCTGATGGAAGTGTGGATTGCAAAGGCCAGGCTCAAGAAGTTTCAGATGGGAAGGAGGACTGTATTGGCAAGTGGCCTAAAAACCATGTGTGCTATGCTCTGGCAAATAGTTTGTCAGCATTTTTCCTTTGTCCAGAGACTTTGCCTGAAACTGAAATTAAGGCTGGTGGACTGCGTACTGTGGTGGAGGAAATCTCAAGACAGACTTATGTTAAAACTGTTATATGGCTACTGTTTGCGGCTCTTAGCCAGCTTTATAGTGAAAGACAGGAGACAATGGCAGAGAGAACAGATATAAAAAGCTCACAGTCTCGAGTAGAAAAGCCTGTGGTTGTTCAAGATACTAACATTAAACAGAAACCGAGAAGTTGGAATCAGGACTGTGAAAAGGAGGACTTCACAATGACTCAGGAATCAGCAGGATTCCACCCTTTACCAATTACAGGGTGCAAAGGCAAAAGATCTTGTCCTATGAAGAGTTCCCCAGAACTCCCTGTAGGGCCAAAGAGGGAAGTGTTTGCTGGAGTTCAGCTTCCTAGAGTTCAGCAATCCGGGCACTCAAAAGCTAATGCAACCATGGCACAAAGGAGCCGGATTACTGCTCACGCCAGGGGCTGATCTTGGAGACGTCCATGTGGTCCTGACTTTACAAGCTGGCAGGAGCCCAAGAGTTGTGGGTTCATGGAGGCTTCCACCCAGGTTTCAGAGGAAGGGCTTGGAGTCCGTCAGTGTGCCCCTGGGAGGGCAATGTGTGGAATTGTGAAGGAGAAGCCTAAGGTCCAGTGGAGAGCCCAAAAATTTGGAGAAGCCAGGAGCATGGGTTGTCAGCTGAGGAACACAGCAGGTTGTGAGTGGATTCAGCCCAAAGGAGAGAAGATGGAGGTTGCAGTCAGCAGCAGTGCCACAGGGGTGGGACCACCCAAGCACCTTGGAGTTCATGCCTCACCAGAATTTACCCCAGTTGCTGGAAATGGAGCTACAGGATTTAACACTTGCCCTGCCGGATTTAGGAATTGTACTGGTCCTGTTGCCTTTTATTACCTTATTCATCCCTTTTGGAATGGAATTGTTTACCCTGTGCCATTTTATGTTGCAAGTGCTTAACTCTTTGGTTTGAACAGGAGCTCATAGCTAAAAGTTTTACATCTCAGAGGAGATTATGGACTTGGAGTTTCTTTAGTAGTGATGAAATTGTTAAGACTTTGGTGACTATTGGAGAAGGACTAACTGCATTTTGCATGAGGAGAAGGACATGAGTCTTTTGGGGGCCAAGGGTGGAATGTTGTGGTTAGGATCTGGAGTGTCCCCTAAAAAGTCTCATGTACTTTAATGGAACCATGTGATGCTGGTGGGTTGGAGTCTGGTCTGGAGGGGTGGGTTGCAGTTAAGTTAGGATTAACAGTGTGTAGTGGCCACACCTGGATGTCGGAGGGACTGGTTACTGGGCAGAGACCTGAAAGAATACATAAGCTGCACCTGCCTTCCTGGAGGTGGGGGACTAATCTCACCTAGCCTCAGCTTGTCTTCCTGTTTGGCTGGGGAAGCTGCCTCCACCTCTCTTTCTGCCATGTACTTTGATTGTTGCCGGCCACCCCTGAATGGACTGTGACCTTCGAGACTGTGAGCTAAAATAAACCTTGCCTTTCCTGAGTTTGTGGTTGTTGGGTATTGAGTCACAGCAATGAAAAAGTAACTTAAGACACCTACCTTTATATTGTTTTTTTTTTTTTTTTTTGTCCTTTTAGGGTGCCATTCAAGGTCCTGAAGAGTTTGTGGAGGGAATGGCACTGGGACTTAAGGCACTTGTTGGTGGAGCTGTTGGTGAGAAACAGAATGCCAAGTTTTATTTTGCTGGGAAGTAGTGACATATGTGCTTTTACTGAAGATAGTGTAATTTCCATTAGGTGGATTAGCTGGTGCTGCCTCCAAAATCACCAGTGCGATGGCTAAAGGGGTAGCAGCTATTACTATGGATGAAGACTACCAGCAGAAGAGGAGGGAAGCCATGAATAAGCAGCCAGCTGGTTTTAAAGAAGGCATCACTCGTGGAGGAAAAGGCTTAGTTTCTGTAAGAAATTTCACAGGATTATGAACATTTTAGCTTTTAAACCCACTTTCTGAGACTAGGGACGTAGAGTAACACTCCTTAAAATTATTTGCACATTGTAAGAGCAGTGAGTAATTGTGTATAAAAGTTACTAATGGTCTCCAAAAACATTCTGTTTAAATAAAATACTTAGGAAGTATCTTATTTCTTAAAGTATACAAAAAAGAACTTCAGTTTTGTTTGTTTAAGCCATAGTAGGTTCTTCAAAGCATCATACAAAAGTGTTTTAAATTTTCTATTGTGCTTTCCCTTCAGGGTTTTGTAAGTGGCATTACAGGAATTGTTACAAAGCCAATCAAAGGCAAGTATAGTAGTACTTTGGGTGATATATATTCTATAAATGGATTCTTTTGTCATTATTTATCCAATTGCTAAAAATTTATCATTTTTTTTCCCTAGGGGCTCAAAAAGAAGGAGCAGCTGGTTTCTTTAAAGGTGTTGGGAAAGGTTTAGTTGGAGCAGTGGCCCGGCCAACCGGAGGCATCATAGACATGGCTAGCAGTACATTTCAGGGGATAAAAAGGTAAATTCTCTTTGAGGGGAAATATGAAGAAAATGTATAAGCAATGAGCTCTTTCTGTTGTTTGCATTTGGCCGCTAGCCATGAACACTATAATGTGGCAGGCTGCATTTGATTTCCTAACTCATTTTTAACTATTAATGTTGGTGCCATCATGTTCCTTCAACTTTATAGGTTGTCGTTATTCATAGCATCTGTTGCCAGCAATGGCTTGATAATCTGAGAAAGCTTTTTCAATTATCTTAATTGAAGTACATTAGTGTAAATCCTATATGTCAATTACAAAATTAGAAAATGTATTGTGTTTCCTTTCTTTGTAGAAATTTCATATGCATACATTCCTTTTTTACTTGAATATGTATGCAGTACAGATTAATTTATGTGTTCATTATGTCAGCTTGGTGGATTGGTATCCATAAGCATCACTTTTTGCCCTATTCCCTCCCCCTTTCTGTCTCCCACCACATGTCTCCCTTTCTCCCAGCCTCAAGATCTCTTTCTCCAAGCAGTTGAGTTCCTTTTTTCCTGCTCTCTCTCGTGTGTACTGTTCCTTTAGTCATTTATGTTTGGGTAGTATTCTATAAAGGATGCCACAGGCTACTTAATCTTTTGTGTTTAATTTATTTCACTAAGCATTATTGACTCAAAGTATACCCATTTTCTTATGAGTGCCTCAGAATTATTTTTCTTTTTGGGCAATGTAATACTCTATTGTATATATGCCACATTTTCTTTACCCATTCATCTGTTGATTGATGGATATTTAGGTTTTTTCTAGAATTTAGCTATTATAAGTTGTGCTTCTGAACATGTATATGCATGTATCTGTATGATAGATCATTAGGAAAGATGCCTAAGAGAGCTGTAGCTGGGTCTAATGGGATTTCTATCTTCATTTTTCTAAGAAATCTCTGAACTCTTCCATAGTGATTGTACTGGGTATCCTTTCTTGAGAAATAAAAAATGACATATTTCTTAGTTCGTACTCAGTTTGTCTTTCCCCTTCTTTTATGATCTTATTTTATTATAAAATTATATTCATTTTTCTTTCTCCTTATTGTTCGTTCTGTTTTTTAGTGATTTAGAGTTAATATAGAGAAAGGCATTTAATCTACTGTAACTTTAGTTTCATAATTATGCTGTATTAAGTGTTAGTCATCACAGGAGCTCAAACCCTTCTGAAACATAAGGGATTTGAAACAGAGCTCTTAGGGTTATCTTACATTTAACTAAAACCTTGCAAGATTATATTACCCAATATATTACTTTTAAAGATCAGTGGGAAAATGCAATATTATTTTTTAAAAACCTGAGAACTGTTAAAAGATCTGCTTGTGAAGAAGGACATTGAAAGGAAAAGGAAAAAGGAAAAATGCGTTACAAGAATAATTAATTAAGATATGTGAAAACAGCTTTGGAAAAATAAATCAGTATAAAATAATAAACAACAGTTTAGAAAATGATTGGCATTAGGCATTCTAATGTCATGCTTGTAAAGAGAATATGCTTAATATTAGACTGAATAGACTTGGAGACAAAGAAAACTTTTTGTTTTTTAATGAGACGGGGTCTCACTCTGCAGTCCAGGCTGGGTGGGCTCGCATTCACAGCAGTCCTTCCTCAAGCATCTCAAGTGCTGAGGTTACAGATAGGCAAGGGTATCTGGTGTTGGAGAATTAAACACAGGGCCTTGAGCTTGCACTGTAACTGCTGAGCTACTCCGCCAGCCCAAAGAACACATTTTTGGAATAATTAGGTCAACTAGCTAACAATAAAAACAGCTAACCAAGAAGATAGTAATTTTGAGCTTATATTCACTTCACAAAATAGTACCAATTTTTATAAACGTGAGTAGGTAAAATTATAAGAATTTCCCAAATGTATAATAATGGAAGACTTAAATATTTCTTTCAATGTTGATCAAAAGGACAAAATAAGGATATGATTTAATATATAGTAAGGCATTTAACAAACACATATAAACATGTGTTTTTATACTGTATAGTTATTAGGCACCATTCTGATAACTTGGGCTAGCAGTGACCATCATTGGCAATAGTACTGTGTTCTTAGACCTACATTTGAGTAACAGACACAAAATAGTAACTAGTAAATGTATGATATGCTAAGAAGTGAAAAATGTTACTTTTGGAAAGCAGATCAGAAGAGATGAGGAGAGCAAAATTGGTGGTGAAAAAGTAACTGTTGTTTGAATTGGTACTAATTCTATATAGTTTTGTCACTTCCTATAGGTAAATGTATCCACTACCATAGTCAAATTCATAAACAGTTCCAGTACCACAAAAATCCTTCCCATTGTTCTTTTATAACCCAGTACACCTACCCCTAATTCTAAAATGCCACTTTATATATACCCTTACAAGACTTAGAAAAAAAAATAAGGTCTCATTCACATACTTTATTATAAAAGTCATGATTTTAAAGTGTACCTTTCTATAGTTTCTAATTCAGTCACAGGATTGTGTACCTATTCTCACTGTCAGACTCCCAAATATTTCTATTACCCCAGAAAGAAAGCCCATGCTCACTGGTCGTCACTCACCACTTTTAATTTTCCCTTTCATAGCTATGTATAAGTGCAAAACTTAAGTTTACATTGATCATGGCAAAGTTGCAAATCCTTCCCCTGACCACTTCTTCCCCTCAGCCAGTAGCCGCTGTTCTCACTAGGATTTGCCTGCTGTACTACTCTGGACATTTCTCATAAACAGAATCATGCAATAGGTGGCCTTTGGTGGCTGGCTTGTTCCATTTAACATGTTTGCAAGGTTCATTTTTATAGCAGAGTAATATACCACTTACAGCTGAGAAAACTACCGTTTTCCATCCATTCTTCCACTAGTGAATATTTGAGTTTTCTCGTTGTTCATAATGCCAGAGAAACATTCAGATCTACGTTTTTGTGATGTCCTATGTTTTCAGTTCTCTTGGGCACATGGTTAGAATTTCTGGGTCAGTCTAATCACTTCATGTTTAATTTTTGAGGAAAGGCTTTATAGCAGCCATGCAGTTTTACATGATTACCAGTAAAGTGTAATTCTTCTCTATACTTCTGACAGTTTTTACTTTTCATATTACCTGTTTCTAAAATAGCTAACCAAGCTGGGCCTGGTGGCTGAAGCTTGTAATCCTTGCATACTAGGAGACAGAAGCAGGAGAGTCTCAGGTTCAAGTCTAGGGTAGGCAACTTAGCAATTTAAGAACCTTTCTCAAAATAAAATAGAATAGGCTGTGGGTGTAGCTCAGTGTGAAGGTCCTGAGCACAAAGCCCAATATCACGTACACACAAAAGCAAACCTGTTGGTTATGAAGCATTATCTCATTAAGGGTTTGATTTGTATTTCTTTAGTAACTAATGATGTTAAGCATCTTTTGTGTGCTTATTGGACATTTGTGTATCTTCTCTAAACAAAAATGTCTTCTGATCTTTTCCTATTTCTTAATCAGGCAGTTCTCTTTATTACTGAGTTGCAAGAATCCATGGTATATTCTGAAAACTTGACCTTATTCTATTTGGATGTTGTCTTTTAACTTTCTTATATTGCTAGTTGATAAAGTCAAATTCTTTGTCTTTGTTGGTTGTGTATGTCTTTGATGTCATTTCTAAGAAGGCTTTGGCATGGATTAGTCCAAGATCATGAAGTTTTATGTCTATATTTTTTCTAAATTGTAATTTTAACTCTTTAAGTTCAAGTCTTGTCTATTTTTATTAGTTTTTATATACTATGAGAGAGTAGCTCCAAATTTACTTATTTGCTTATGCATTTGTTTCAACATGATTTATTGACGGTGTTTTCCAAATTGAATGATCTTGGTATACTTTTCAAAAATCAACTGAGTATAAATTTGAGGGCTTATTTCTGGACACTCATGGCTATTCTGTATCTACCTTTATCATCACTTAAGAAATTGATTTGCTTATTCTAGAAAGCATGAGTCTTGCTTCTTTGCCCTTCTTAAAGTCTGTTTAAATATGTCTGAGTTTTTTTGATTTTCATATTAATTTTAATTTTGCTGTGTTGATTTCCACAAAAGTTTATGTAGGATTTTGATATGCATTGTGCTGTACCCGGAGATCATAGGACACTATTCAACATGATTTAAGTCTTCAAACCATGCATATGGGATGTCCTTATCTCTAATAGTTGTCTTGTGGATTTTCTTAGGAGTTTTTTTATGTGTAAGTTTTTGTCATCTGAGAATAGAGGTAGTTGTACTGATTTTTTATCTGGATGTCTTGTCTTTTGATCTTTCTTGCCTTGTTGCCGCATTAGAACTTTAGTACAGTGTTGACTAGAAGTGCCGGGAGCAGGCATGCTTGTTTGGCTTCTGAGCTTGGAATGGAGGAAAGTTCAGAATTTCACCAATAAATGTGATATTAGCTGGGTGTTTTTCATAGATGTCTTTTTTGTGATAGTTGAGGAGATTCCTTTCTATTCCCAGCTTACTGGATGTCTTTTTTATGAAAAGATACTGTGTTTTATGGGATGCTTTTTGGCAGTATTGATATGATACTGTTCTTTGTTCTATTAATATGATAGTACATTAATTAATAGCTGGAACCAGTATTGCATATCTGGGATACATCTCACTTAGATTTATAATTCTTTTTAATGTTTGCGGGACTTGGTTTGCTAATACTTTGCTTATTCATAAGGGATATTAGTCTCTAACTTTCTTGTGCTGTATTTGCATGGGTTTAGTGTTAGGGTAATATTGTCATTAAAGTTTAGGGGTATTCCCTCCTCTTCAATTTTTTGGAAGTTTGTGGTGCACTGTTTAATCTTTCTTTAAACATTTGTTAAGACTTATCAGAAAAGCCATCTGGCTTTGACTTATTTCTGGTAAGCTTTTAAATTATTAATTCAGTCCCTATACTTAATATAGGACTAGCCAAATTGTATATTTCTTCAGTCTCAGTAATTTTTATAGGAATTTGCTCAATTAATCTAGGTTACCTAATTTATTGACAAACATTTATCCCAAGTATTTCCTTATAATTACTTCTATTTCTTTGAAGGTGGTAGTGATATCTTCTACTTCATTTCTCATAATAGTCACTTGAATCTTCTCTGAGTCTGCTAGTGCTTTTATTTATGTTGACCTTTCCAAACATTTTTTTCTTTCACTGATTGGGTTTTTCTATTCTATTTCATTTGTCTCTGCTCTAATACGTATTTTCTTCTTTCTGCTACTTTTGCTCTAGTTTGCTTTTCCTTTTCTAAATTCTTAACATTTGAAGTTATATTATTGACTTTAGATGTTCCCTTTAATGTAGGCATTCAGGTGACCTCTGAGTGCTCTCTTTGGTCCATTTGTTCATTTCTGGCATATTATGTTTTTGCTTTTGTTTGTCTCGGAGTAGTAAATTTCCTTTGTGATTTCTTCCTTGACTTTACATTATGTAGGTTTCTGTTATTTGAAAAAAATTGATTTTCTAAATTTCTGTCTTAAGATTGTAATTTTATTGCATGTAGCTAAATAATATAACTTGTATGTCTGCTGTACTTTTATTCCCTAAAGCATGTTTTAAGGCCTAAAATGTAGTTCATTTTGGAGAATGTTCTGTGTGCATATGAGAAGAATATATATTCTGCCGTGGTTGAGCTGGATATAGATATTTGTTGTAAGTGGCTTGTAATATTGCTCAAGTCTTTTATTTTGTTTTTTTTTTTGTAGTTGATATTCATTATGGAATTAAGAGTATTGAAATTTTTAGCTATTGTTGAACTATTTTTTTTCTTCTGTCAGGCTTTGCTTTATGTATTTGGGGTTTTTTTATTAAGTACTATATGTTTATCCCTGATGAATTGACCCTTTTTTTAATAAGATATCCTCTTTGTGTATTATGAGAATTTAATTTCTTTTTTTTTCTTTTTTGGTATCACTTTTTTGGTATCACTCCAGCTCTCTTTGTTTACCATTTACATGATATATTTTTCTCTGTCCTTTCAGCCTACTTGTGTCTTTGTTTCTGAAGTGAAGCTCTTGTAAGCAATCTGTAGTTGAATCATATTTGCTTGATGTTTGTTTTCTGCTTTTAATTGGAGAGTTTATTCATATGTATGTACCCATGAACATATAGGCAAAAATGTTAAATAAAATACCACCATATCAAATTCATCAGTGTGTGTGCATATTTAGCATACATGAAGGCCAAATAAGAATATGAGAATATTTGAACATTAGAAAGTTATGTCACGTGATCCTTGATATTACTTGGATGAAAGAAATAAAGCATCTGACAGTAATGACTAGGGGGGAAAAAGCCTTATTTAAAACTAATTCAAGAGTTTCAAAAACAAACAATAGCAAAAGAAGAACTATAATCACACTAAAAGTAGACAGGGACTTCAGTGGTTTGATACAAGATCCCTTAAAAAATGAAAAAAGTATTTAGTATCTATGTTTTATGAGAACTCTGAGCTTTCCCTGTAAAGTTTGAAATGAGATAATGATACCTATGGTCTGAAATATCCTAGAGGAGCTAGACAACATAATAGGAAAACAAGGCAATAAATTGGCAAAAAAAAAAAAAAACCAAGGCAGCCACTATCTTTAATGGCTGATTCTCTGATTATTGTCATGAAGAAAATGAGTCTGTTAGCAAACTTTTTTATAGCTGTATATTTTCTAGAATATTAAATTAATTATAAAAACAAATTTAGGGTACTGTTATATTCCTTTTATAAGTGTGTTTTATGATGCTTTTACAGGTTTATGAATAGTCTTTTAAATCAAATTATATTTTTTTTCTTTAGAGCTACAGAGACTTCTGAAGTAGAGAGTCTGCGACCTCCTCGGTTCTTTAATGAAGATGGAGTAATCAGACCTTACAGGTTGAGGGATGGTACTGGAAATCAAATGTTACAGGTAAATGAAGAAATATAAATCAAAATTAGTCAAATTAGATTTTTAAAAGGTAGCTGTATAATGCTTTAAATATGTATTAGATTGTTTGGGCTTCTATGTTTTGCTTTGTCCCATCTGTAAATTTCTTTATGGCTTTGAAGTACATGTATTTACTGTAAGACTTTTTTCTCTTTTTTACAGGCATCAAAAAATTTGATATGAAAACAGTTAATGCATGACTTTGCAAGTGAAAGCCAACAGTAGATTTTAGTTCTAAGATTTTTTTTTACAAACTGCATACAGCTGTTCTAGCATTTCAATGTAAAAAAATGCTTTTTGTATTAGTAACTCTTAAATAGAAATTTCAGTATAACTGGTCTTTTTAAAGATTATTTTTAGTTTTGTACTGGATTTTCTAGATTTGTTGAAAACCAATATGCCTTATGTACCCTCAGAGTTGATGGTACATGTTTTTAGCCAGTTAGATTCTGTTTGAAATACTTCCCTCTGTTTGTCAAATCATGACTAGCTTTTATGTTAGGTAGAATCTTTACCTCCAGTTAGATATTAAGATGAAAAAACAGAACAGGAACACTGTCATTGCAGATTATTTATGGGCTATTATGTTTTGGTTTTGAGTATACTCAAATGGTCATGATCTGTTTCCGGCTTTATTTTAGTGTAGTATGGGTGGAAACTTGTGAGATTTAATACACAGTTTTCATGCTAATCACTATCTTTTATTAAGGAACATTATTTTTGGAACAACAGAACATTTTATCTGTTCAGATAACTTTCTTAATAAATTGGAATTTTAAAAATCTGGGTTATGGTGTAGGTAACATAGTATCATCATATAAGCAACTATGTCATGCTGAAGTTGTTTCTTGTATACCTTTGATGTTTTAAATATTTTTTGTTTTAAAATAACCCAAGTAAAGATTTTAGTATTTTACCCACTACATGCATAGTATTGATTGCATCTTTCTGTGATCTTTCTACCAATGTATTGAAATAGAACTTTATAGCTAATGTACAATATTAGGTAGAGGTACTTTAGAGTGTTTTTTAAAGCATCAGAATACCTACAAATTGGAATATAGTTGAGAGCCCATTGAAAGATTGTGCTTAAAGAACATATTTTGTGGGCTTAAGGAATAGCTCAGTGGTTAAAACGAAAGCACTTGCCCAGCAAGTGTTGAGGTAAGTAAGTGCTAAGTACCTGGATTCCCAAGCACCACTAAGCTGGGCATGGTGGCTCATGACTGTAATCCCAGACTTTGGGAGGCTGAGACAGAAGGATTGCTTTGAGTCCAAGGCCAGCCTGGGCTCCATAGTGAGTTCAGGACCAGCCTGGGCTATAGACTGAGACCCTGTCTCAAAAAAAACCTATTTCGTAATCTCTGCAATAACGACATTATCATTCTTTGAAGATAGAAAAGATGTAGAAGTCACCTATGATTAATGTGGTTGAAACATTTCTATTTTCTTGTTAGGGCATAATTACCATGTTGCTAACATTTTACTGATAAATTTGAGTGTTTTTCAAATCACCGTTTAAAAACTGAAAAATTATTCTTGAGAAACTGTTTTAACTTACTAGGAGGTAAGGAAGAGCAGTGAGAATTTAGAAGCATGCAATTATTATCTGAGAACAGATTATAATATATAAGGAAGTTATGAGTTACCAATAATTTCTCATGGTTTATATTTGATTTCAGTGATAAGTAAATATATTTAACATTTTTATTGTTTTCTAAAGCTCTAGCTTTTGGGGTATAGAGATATGATTTTCTATGTAGTTTTAAAGATGTCTATTATTTTTAATAATTAGGCCAGTCTTAGCTAAAAGAGGTATTTTAGTGACTAAAACTCATAATCTTTGTCAGCTATCACTTACTTTTCAAGCAAGAGTGTTAAGCATCACATCAGATTTAGAATGGGTAGAAATTCATGAGATTCTTAGGAATGTTTTCACTCACCATTTTTCTCTTAAAAGTATTAAGAAGTGGGTTGCTATTTTAGTGGTAGTGGTGCTTTCTAAAGCAAAACTCAGTTGTATACTTGCAGATGTGTTAAACAGCTTGAATACCAATACTGTGGAAACAGATGACTTGTAAACTGGACTTAAAATCTTACCTGCCTAGATTCATCTAAGGGATGGTGCCTTAGAAAATGTTAAATTCTTTCATAAGTTTCTCCTCTGATTTTCTCATTTGCTAAAAAAAAAGATTGTGTACACTGTCATATGTGCCCATGTGTAATCATTAAGGTACATTCTTTTATTGTGTTCCTTTCTTGCCTGAAAGCAGCACATACTGTAGTGCTTCCTCGTTGTCAAAGTTGCCTACTTAAAAAGTAATTTTAGTATATTCATAGAACAGGTTATGATATCATAAAACTTTTATATGAAAAGTGTGTATAAACCAGCGGAGTTTGGCCTTAGGCCTATTCTATTAGAACTAATATAGTTACAGCGGAGTCCCACCCAAGCTGTCTGCTCTGAAGTTGTTCTTACTCCTTAGCACTTGGTAGTTTTACATGTTTTCCAAGCAATTCGCTATCTTAACTAACCTTTATGCTTCTGCTTCTTTTTTCTTTTGCCACGCTTACAGAAAATTCAGGTCTACAGGGAATGGATTATGACTCACAGTAACAGTAGTGATGATGAGGATGATTAATCAGATCTAAACTGTTAAAATTCGTACAGCGTTTGCCCTGTACTTATAATGGCCCATTAACATGTTTTCTATGACTTGCATCTAAAGCCTGTATGACCATTTTTAGGGGGTAAAACACTTTCTCCTTTTAAAATGTCTTCTAACATGTAAAGCAAAATAATTGTATTATTTGAGCACAGGAAAAAAAAAAACGTAACTTTCTCCATTCAAACTAGGACACTACTATATATCATAGATTTGCCTTTATGTGCTTCATAGCTTTGTATACTTTGTATTTAAGATTTTAAAGTTAGACTAAGATGTGGTTTTTAATGTTCACTAGTTTTATTTTATCTGCTTATTTGTTAGCAAAATGAATTTTTAAAAATCTCTGTAAACTTGCTGGGCTATAATGTAATCCCACTGTGTTAAAAAGAGAGAGAGAAAGGGAAAAAATAGTACTTGCCATTCATTGTTTTATGTGTATTTAATGTGTTAATGGTATTTTTGTCAAACTTATTCTAATAATAAACTTACATAATTTGATGCAGTGTGAATTTGTTGTCCTGTTTTAGAGCTATGTAGGTTAAACTGTTACAAAAGAATTTATGATTTGTCATATAATATTAGATGAGTTTATAGTCTAAGAGAAAAAATTGGTCCTTTACATTTTATGTATCCTTTTATAATTTATTTCTGTGAAACAATGGACAAAACTTTTTTACAGCCATGTTTATTTGTTAATTTACATATCCATATACTATATCCTTACTATGAAATGTTATACATTAATTCATAAGTAATGTCTCAGACATAATTGTGTATATGTTGTCCTCGACTGCAAGAATCATAAAGTGAACCGTCTTATGTTTTGAGTACTAGTGGTTTTTTAAACGTAATTTTGATAAACTTGTCCAGTTCTTCCTATATATGTCAGATGTGCTAAAGAAGAATCAAAAATGATCTTAAAAAGTGAGTGACTATTGGTAGATAAAATGCTTAATTCCTTGTGACTGCTATGCCTGTGGAACAGTAAAGGAATATTTACCTTGATTTATGTTAAGTACTTTTTATTACTTTTTATATATTAGGTTATAGAAGATAATTTGTTTAAATATTTCACTATGTTTGACTCAACTCATAATTTTTAAAATCTTAGTTTCATCAAAATTTTATGTCTCGGGGCTAGAGGAATGGCTTAGTGGTTAAAGTGCTAAGTACGTGAGTTCACTTCCCAACAACACATAAGCCGGACGTGGTGGCACGCACCTGTCATGTCATCCTAGCACTCAGGAGGCTGAGGCAGGAGGATTGCTGTTGAGTTCCAAGGACAGCTTGGGCTCCATAGTGAGTTCAGGACCAGCCTGGGCTACAGAACGAGACCCTGTCTCAAAAAAAGTTATAAATCTTTTTTCTTTAGGTTCTTTCAAAACAACTACTCTAGACTTAAAGTATTGAGCATACCAAAAGCAAAGCAGAACATCTGAAATAATCAACCCTTAGCCAAGTGGGGTGACACAGGCCTGTAATTCTAACACTTTGGGAGGCTGGGGCAAGGGGATCACAAGTTTGAGCCCAGCATGGGCAGTTTAGAAATGCTGTCTCAAATAATAAAAACAGCTTGGGGTTCAATCCCAGGGGAAGGTCTAGGATCAGACCTCAATATAACTTAGTAAGCAAACCCACCTTTTTGAAATTTCTGCCTGTCTAGCATTCATTTAATTTAAAATGAAGTCAGGAATATGTTCTAGGACCAAAAAAAGGCAGGTTTCAAAGAATTTAATTACCGCTTTTATTAAAATAATACTCTTTTAACTTAGGTAAATAGAACTATTAACATTACAGGAGTCACTACAGGCAACTGAGACTGAATTTCTATTTATCATATTGCTTTCTTCCCCTTGGCCAAAATCTTAAAAAAAAAAAAAAAATGGTTCTACTAGAAGCCAGAAAGAACTGAGCCATTGTTACGTACTACATGGCCTGTAGACGGGCCTTGAAAAGTCTTCTAGGCTTCTGATGTTCCATCTTTGCTAAAACTGTTGGTTTACAATACACTTACTGAGTTTCCTGTGATTGGTCTATGATCCTTCTAGGGTACTGGTTTCATAAACATAATCATATTAACCTTCTGTGTCTTAAGAATTTTCTTGGAAAAAGATCAAGCTATTTCAGCAGTGACATGCCATTTTAATGAAAGGAAACTTAGGAGTAGAATTGCATTTTAAAATCTCTTCAATAGTAAAAGACTAAACAGTGCTGTAGCTAGTAAATCTTGCTGATGTGTCCTTAGGATGTCATCATCCTTCAGTGTTCCTGTGGCAGTGTAATTAGCCTTTGCTGTTTGTTTTTCTGCCACAGTGTGTTCTTTTCAAGCCTCTTTGACCACAGGTATTAATTGGCTTTCCAATTTGTAAAATGTTTTGTTTTTATTAGAAAAATTTTTACACTGAAAGTTTTGTTTTTATATTATCTATTTTATATTATTTTACAATGTTTTTGATGGATATATAAAACTAGACAAAATGTTGTCTTGTTCCTTATCAGATGAGTTCACCCAATAAGGTGAGCTCTTGTCTATTAGTGGCTGTATAGTTAATTAGAACTTCTAAGATGCTATGTAATAGTAAAGTTTTACTAGGGAGAGCAGTGTTTGAAAATTATATACCCCCACACCTTTCCATATCCTTTAGAAATTATGTATATTCTAGATTTTTACATGATTATTGCTTATTTGTAAAAAAATAAACTAGGAATATTCTGTGTTCCATAAGAGGATGGTTACCCTCAGGGCTTCTTTATCTTCATTGTTATTAAGTGTGACCCTTAATATCACGCTGAAAATTGGCAGGAAGAAACCTTTGTGTGAAAATCCTGAAATTGTGCATATGCATGACCATACTTGAAAAAAAAAACTAAAATTTTAAGAGCCTCTAAAAGAAACTAATTAGCATTGCTATTATGAATGAATTTCAGCATTTGAAATCATCCAAAACACGTAATACTCAGTGTGATAAATTTATGTTACAATTATTCCTCCTATGTGGAGAAACAGTGTGCCCCCAAATATCAGTTTTAGGGGCTGAGGATGCAGCTTAGTGACAAAGCGCTTGCCAGGCACACTCAAGTCCCTGGGTTTAATCCCCAATACCAAAACAAACCTTCCTGCCCCCCAAAGAAAAAATCAAATATCAGTTTTAAAACAGATATTTAGCAGTTTTATAAAATTGGCTTTTAATGTAATCTTCCATACATATATGTATTTATTCTAAGTATTAGAATGGTAATAGATATTTCTACCAAATTATTCTTCGAAGTCGTAGAGGTCCTCAAATGGGTGAACATTTACAACATTATAGCTATTATGTTTGTTTATTAAATATATGTAGTTATAATCAAGATAGTTAAGGGTGTTATAGTTTTGTATTATAAATTTTCATTCATCAGTAGCCAGTTAACTACATAATGTCTACAAAGATTTTTTGACTGTTCAAAAAGTAGCCATTAATATAATTTACAAATTTTATGAACCCACACATATATTAAAAACCTAAATAAAATACTCATGTGAGTCAACAGTGACACTCTTAGTTCACAACGAAGTATTTTATAGACTGAATTTTTCAAAAATTGCTTTCTGTGTTAAAGCTATGTATAGTCACTAAAGTAGGAAGCTATGGAAAAAAATATTCTTTGCTTTCATATCATTTATGGAGTTTTTCATATTTTTATTTACACAGTTGTGATCCAGACATATGAAATGTCATTTTGTGTTTGCATTTTATTATAAATTTTATAAACAGAATTATTAACTTCTAAAGATTAAACCACATCCTAATCACAGAATAATCCCTAATGTGAGAAACTCAGTCTTTATTTCTGAAGTGCATAAACGGTCATCAGAATCTTTCCTTTATGTTTATTACTGATATAGAAGCTTTTTCTTTTTCATTGGATATATTTCCATCTTTTGACATTTGCTTTTTAAAAAATTATCTCCATCTTAAAAACATAAATCTCTCTGTGTGTGTGTGCACGCGTGCATGTGCATATGTGTGCGCATGCACACACGCATGCATCATCCCTGAGGCTGTTTGTTGTCTGCAACTACTGGGAGCTGAGTTGTCCCATGGTGTAGTATATGGTAGTATACCCTTTAGCATTTCCAGCACTTTAAATTTTTATCTGTGTTGTCTTTCAACTCTTCCCAAGGATAACAGTCATTACCAGTGTGTAAATTGCTGAAGAAGGGAGGCTGTTTTTGTTTTTTGTACATTTCTTTTCTTTCAGAAATTGCAGATGTTTATAATTAGCTTCAAACACTGCCTTAATTCCATTTGGAAGATAACTGTCATCAGCCTCCGTGGTCTTCCCTTTTACTTAAGGAAGAGAATTACAACTAATTTGGAAGAAAGGGCTTAAATATAGCACTCAAATCATCAAAACAGGGCTGAACATTCTTCTCCTGGCTTCACCTGAAGTTTTGAGTAAGTGGACAAGAACTAGGAAACAAAGACGTACTGGATTTCGCTCTTCATTTTCTAACTGTTCCTCTCCAGAAGGATACTTCTGAATGGGATGCGAAACTGGAGAGAGCCAGATTTTGTTAGCCATGCAAAGTGGAGTTCTTAGCACTGTGAATTAAGTAGATCCCATGGAAAAGGACATTACCTACCCACTTGGATAGTTTTCGTAGTTCTTTAGTGTAGCTAAAGCTCTTGGGAATGCTTGGGGACATTATTTTTGATGGTGCAGGCCTTTGATCATTTATTACTATTAACAGTATGTCCCACTGCATTTATTTTGAACACCACATAGAACCTTCTTCCAATGTACGTAAAAATACATTTGGATAAAATTCTGAAGCTATGTTTTCTTCTAGGGTGACAGTTCTACTGAGATTTGAGATTTCACCTAAAGTATAAAATTCATTAGATTTGTTTTTTTAATCCACTAATTTGATTAAAACTAATTTGATACATCAGTGTTTTGAAAAGTTTTTATCATTCTACTTGCTAAGTTTGTGAATGATTGAAGGGAGATAAATGCTATAATAAAAGAAATTCAGTACATTTTAACAGAAAAAGTTATTTAGCTGTTCAGGTAGATTTCATTTGGGTCTTGCATTTTAACCAGGGGTATGTAAATTGGGCTGGAACTTTATGGTAAATAATAGTTTAGAAAGTTTTCAGCCTTAATTAGCTAAAAGTACTAAATCCCGATTGGGACTTACCTAATTCATAACTGCCGTATAATTTACCCCTAGTTTCTTGTTTCTTCAGACAGGCATAAAGACTCAGCATCAGGTGAGTCTAGCAAAGTCCACTAAGGTGTGCGTGTATGTGTGTTTAGGTGTATGAACTCTAACAGTGGTTGTTAAAAGACTTCAGTATGTTGTGCAAAAAAATGTTTTTGTTGGCTAGATATCCTCTGAAGGAATACATTAATATGCCAAATGAAATCACTTTTATACAAAATTACGTCATAGCCCTCTTCTATCTTAAAAAAAAATTTAATGCCATTTATGAAAGGATGCACCATGTTTTCTTGTTTTTTGTTTCTGTCAGTAATTTATAAGTTCAAAAGGTATGATATCCTGGTCAATTTTTGATAATTTTAAAATAATATAACAAGTTGTCAGTGAAAATTTATCCTGTGAGGAAGAAAGGAATCCTGTGTGAAGCATGGAGAAACAATTATTTAAATATTTTTGCAGTATTTTTAGGTCTAAGGTAGTTGTTTTAGAGATCTGTTAAGAATGAGTATTGGAACACACATATAAAGGACTGATATTTCATGTGAAGTTCACTTCTCTGGAATAATATGCCAGGCTACTTTAAATTTTAAACAGCCAAAAGAATAAAATATTTCCATTTATTGTTTAGCAGATACATGCAAGCCTCTAAAAAATTATAGAAATTAAAAAACATTAGATGTGACCCATCTCCAAAGACATAATGATATCCATATACTATATGAAATTGGAAACATGCAAGAGATTTTATAAAGCTTGTGGAATATTTCAATTGTGTTCCATTGAGCCATTAAGGTAAGATTGCACTATGTGTACTGGAGCACACACATATAGCTGTCCCTTTTTTCACAGAGGATTACTTCTAAGATCCCTAAGGGTACCTAAATGTGTGGGTGCTCAAGTGCCTTACATGAAATGGCGTGATATTTGCATATAACCTAAGTATATCCTTCTGTATACATAATCATCTCTAGATTGCCTATGGGTTAAGCCAGGATTCTAGAGCTAAGTAAACTTAAGTTCATTTCTAGCCTTTTTTTTTTTTGCTAGCTTTTTAATCTTTTATTATGCCCGTATGACCTCAGCTCCACACTGTAAAGTGGACATAATTTTAGAATTTTAGTACCACCTATCAGTGATGTTGCTAGAACTAAAACAAATGAGATAATACAGAGAATTGTTAACATAGTGCCTAATAAGAATTCTTATATTTTTATTCCAGATGAATGACAATTTATGTTAGTTCTTGGCCACCAATATATAAATTCTATATTCATTTGTCTTCTCCTTGTCAAGATCATTAAATCACATCCTTTTTGTTTCCTTTCAAGGTTAGTAGAATAGTTAAAATATTATTGTAATTTCTGCACACTAATTTATGAACAGTAGAAATAGTAAATTCCTAATGATTTGGATACCCTTAGCTATATGGTGTTTTAAAAGAAATGTTAATTGTTTTCAGGTTTATATCAATAAATCAGTAAATGTTAGAGGCTGAGGCCATAGCTCAGTAATTAGAGTTTTTGCTAGGAAACTTGAGGTGCCAAATTCAATCCCCTAGCATCTCATAATAACTGGGTGTGGTGGTGCACACCTGAAATCCCAGCACTCAGGAGGCTGAGGCAGAAGGATTGCCTTGAGTTCAAGGCAAGCCTGAGGTATGTTAATAAATTTGGTACCAGCCTGAACTATAGAGCAAGACCCTGTCCCAAAAAAAAAAAGAAAAAGTAAAAGGTTGACTAGTTGACTAATAGAAGTTCTGCTGGGACTCCTTTAGTGAGATTCTCCTTTAACTGTGGACTGCCATCAGTTCTCTTGCACTTGCTTCAGTTCTTCTAGAATGTTGTTAGGTAGCTTCATAGTCCTATGTCATCAGTGTGTTTGTAGCCCTAACCCTCAACCAGATAACTCTAGGGATATTAAAGTTACTAAGGTTTTCTCTGTAGATAAGACTTTTTAAAACATTTTGCCTTTTCTTACATACTTGAAATTCTAGCATTTACCATTTCACATGTGACTTTTTGATTTTGTTTTTATAAGTATGCTTACATTATGAATCGTATGTACTCGTAAACTCTTGCTCTTCCCTCATCTCTTAACTATTCAAATTAACCAGTCTGTTAATTTGTTGCTTACTAGCAGTCACTTTTTATCTTTCTTTTTGGCGATTAAGTTATTTAACAATTTTATAGTGGCAAAAATTCACATGACACAAAATTTAACATTTTTTTGTAAATGAATTCCAGATTCTGTAACACATTAGAACCATGGGGTTTGGGAAATCAGTGTGCATCTATGTCCACCCCTTTTTCAGAGGTTCACCCCTTTTCTATCTGATCATTGCCTCTCTTTCTACCTTGTTATTCATGTTGGGACTTTTTGTATCATTATTTTTGTGCATTTCATAAGAGGGATAGCTGTCTGTAGTCCATCTTATATGCTTGGTCCATTTCACTGATCCTTATTGACTCTAGGTGGCCCCATTTTCCTTAAAATGCTTCATATCTGTCTTTTTATGGCTGCATAGTATTCCATTGTGTAGAGATACCACATCTTCTTTAACCATTCCTGTATGGATGGACAAGTAGGTTGGTTCCAGGATTTGGCTATTATGAACTGTGCTGCTATAAACATGGATATGCATGTGTCTTTTTGGTATGTTGACTTTTATTTCTTTTGGGAACATGCCCAGTAGAGCAGTAGCTAGATCAAATGGAATTTGCATTCTCAGCTTTTTAAGGAACCTCCAGACTGCTTTCCATAATGGTTGTATCAGATTGCATTTCCACCAACAGTGGAGAAGAGTTCCTTTTTTCCACACCCTTGCCAATAATTGTTTTTGAGTTTTTGATGTAGGCCATTCTCACTAGTTTGAAGTGAAACCTCAGTGTTGTTTAAAACTGGATCACCACATGGGTCTCACTTCAGGAGAATGAAATGAGACCCACTGTCTGTTACCACACACTGAAATGATCAAGGTGGATCAACTGGACATCAAAACAGAAACACTGAACTTACTAGAAGACAAAATAGGTAAAATTCTAGACGACATAGGGACTGGAGAGGATTTCTTGAACAGATCACCAACTGCACAAGAAATCCCAGCAAGAATCAAATAAGACTACGTTAAATTAAAAAAAGCTTTTGCACATCAAAAGAAACAGCAAGATGAAGAGACAATTCATAGTGGGAAAAGATATTCACTAGTAACAGTTTGGACAAAGAATTAATATCTAAAATATACAATGAACTGAAAAACATACAACCCCCTAAAATAAATGATCCCATGAAGAAGTGGGCAGCTGAAATGAAAAGAAACTTCTCAGAAGAAGTACAAATGACCAGCAAGCTCATACCGCTGTGAAATAGTTTTGTCCTTATAAAGAGTGAGGTGTTAATCATTTTTTTTTTGTTTTGTGATTGTTTACTAAATAGGTGTTCTTACTCTTTACTGTGTGTCCTTAGGTCTCTTTCCCACAGTAATAGCACTTCATTGTGTGCGTTGTAAAGCTTGCCATGTTCAGGTTTGTTCCCAGCATCTGGCTTCTCTTATTTTGATTTACTATGCCAATACCTTGCTGCCTTACAACATTCAGATGGTTCCAGAGTATTAGAAATGTCTGTGTTACTCTGGTTTCTATCGTAAGTTTTTTCTAAAGTATTGGGACTTGCCTGGCAGGAAATGTGAATATTTTTAGGCGTTAACCCTAATATCAGTAGAGTAAAATTTCTACTTTCTTTGTGTTCCTAAATAAGTGATTAATTTGATTCACATCTATTTATGTTTAATAAAGTACCACATACAATTATTTATTTTTTAAATGCAAATAAGGCTCACAGCATTCGTCTTAACTGCTGTTTACAGATACTGACAGTAATATGTAATGGATGCAGTTTTGGTTGTGTTTCTGTTTATTTTTGAAAGTTCCCAAAATACAATAATTCACATACACTTAAAGATGAAAGAGTAAATTGTTTTTTAAAACTAACCCATATAAATGAGGGTAACATGTCTAAAGTGTCCTAAGTATTGTTAATCCATTGATATTTTGGTCTTATATTGATGTTTATAGAAAAGTCCAACATAGGGGTTCCTAGCTCTGTTTTTTGCTAATTCTTCATTTATTTGCATTGGTGTCAGGGATTATTTTAAAAGAAACCTTCATTTTTAGCATCTGTTTGTGATGAAGGAATATGGGGTGTTAATTTGGACATTATTGACCTAGAAAAATTCAGCTAACCTGAGCCACCTTAACAGTCTGCCTGAGCAGCTACCATCTTTCAGGATTACCAAAGCCATTTTTAAAGTACTACAAGGGAAATATGACTGACTTCATAGGAGGAAACAGTCATGGTGTAGTGAAAAGCACTGAAGGTAGAAGTGGCAAGGCCAGTGTTCAGAGCACAATTTTTCCAACCAAACCCAAGCACGTCACTCAGCTGAAATCTTACTTAATTATACAAGATTGCTGTGAAGATTTAAATGAATTGATTAAACACCTAATTTTCAGCATCTTCATGTGTAAAAAAAGAGATAGAATTGGATGCATAACAACATTTTTTCCAGTCTAAAATTGAGGGGTTTTTTTTCCCTAAGACACGTAAAGAGGTTTTTAAGTCTTCACATGTGATAGATCTGTAAGGACAAATAATTAGGCTGGAAATTATGATCAAAGCATGACATCTGTAGAGTGTTACTGTGGGATGGAATATGGTCATGGCTGGTAAACTGTCACATTCTCTCTCATCTTCTGTGGATTTAGCTTCAAAATAATGGATTCTGAAAATAAGCCTTTAAGATTTTTAATCAGTAGGCTTTCAGGTCCTTTGTTTACCAAGAAAGTCTGTGCTTGTTGTTTGTTTTGTTTTACTCAGTTATTTTTGAATGAGTTCCAAGAGAGGCAAAGTAAAGTACATCTGTAAGGCAGATAGGAAACTTTCAGAAAGGACACAAAGCTGGAGTTAAAATATAGTTAAATATATGTCTTCGTGGTTTTGCATGTATATGATCAAATACTGGAGTTTTTAAAAATAAAATAGCTTTTTAAATACGTTATTATATTGAATTTTAGACTTTATAAGATTGAAACATATTCTAAAAATCTTTCATGTAAAGATGCTACAATTATGTAATCTCAAAGCAGTGCAATAGTTTTAGAAATAAAACAGTGGTTTTATGAATGTTTAAATGTTTGATGTGTGTATATATTTACTATGAAAGTATGTTAATGATTCACAGAGTTGGTTTTTAGAGGGTTATGTATTATGGAATTAATTAAAATTTTCTTTCCACTTTTTTTAAGGTCATGGAAAATGGAAGATTTGCAAAATACAAATATTTCACCCATGTCATGATCAATAAAACAGATATGTTCATGATAACTAGACGGTAACTTGCCTTCTTTCTCTAATACAACTTGATGAGGACCTAATCGGCAGCCACTTGTGAAGAAATTGTTACTTGCTTTTGTTCTATATTGTCACACTAATTTCTGCTAACTCTGAGTTTGTTTCATAAGGCTGGTTCCTAACACACTGCATAAGTTTATGCATGGCATTGTACATGCATACAGATAAAACACAATCATGAATAAACATAGAAGTACATATTTTAGTGTTTGTGTTAGCCAATTCAGTGTGTACAGATATTCCACAAGGCAAATTTCTCCATTTATGGAAAAGCAAAAGCGAAGAGCTTCAGTGTACACCAGTAGAGTCCTTTGTTGGTAGGTATCTGTTCGTTAGAATATAGATAGGTTCACATAAAAAGATATACCAGTGAAAACAGGTAACATTTTTATGTGGGTACTCCAAGCTACAGTGACATCTTCAAATAGACCTGTGGACAGGAAAAACACAGAAATACAGTGGCATGGCCTCTGGACAAACAGGGAGCACCCCTGAGTCATCCCAGCAGACCCTATAACAAGGAGCTGAGAGACAGAAGCTGATGTGAGTTGTTTAAGGTCTAATTAGTTTTCTCGTTGCAGCTCAGCCAGGGGCTAGCTGTTGCTTTGACTCAGTCCATTAACTTAAAATACATGATATTTAATAGAGAACTCTGGTTGCACCTACAATTGATGTTTCTACAGGAAAGAAGAAATGGAAAAGAAATGGCTTCGATGGGAGAATTAAATAGAATTATTATAAACAGTTCATGTTCATTAATTTCCCCTTCCCAAATGAAAGTGACTAAAAAGACTTAAGTTTTTTTTTTTTAATTTTCACTTTAAAATTGAAAATGACAAAAACAGCCATGTTAGCACACGCTTGTTGTAATCCCAGGACTCTTCAGAGACTGAGGCAGGAGGATCATAAATGCAAGCCCAGCCTTGGCATGTTAGCAGGACAGTCTCAAGAAATTAAAAAAAGGACTGGGGATCTAGGTCAGTGCAGTGGCCCAGCTTCCAATTCCCAGTGTAGCAAGAGAAAGAAAAGAGTGCAGGGTAGGAGCGTGGAGGAGAGGAAGGAGAGAGTGAACTTGATTTTGCCTGGAAACACCCCAGGCTTCTCCACATGTTGATTCTCTTCAAGATGGCTACAAACGTTTCTTCGTGAGGTAGGCTGAGAAATCTAAGCTGAGAAGCTTAATAATAAAACATTTGTTGGGAAATGTTAATTCCATGAAAGTTCCCCCAAAGTACTAATAGACTGAATGTTTTCTTATGAAGTGCTTTATTTATTTGACTTTATAAGTGCTTCAGTTTTTATAGTATATGTTATGCTACAAATTTCCCATTAAGCATTACATTATTTGCATCCCACAAATTTTATACTTTTATTCTCATTCTGTTCAGAGTATTTTTCTAATTTTCTTTGAGATTCTTTCATCCATGGCTTACTTTAGAAATGTTTTTGATTTCTAAGCATTTGGTAATGTTTTTGTCTTCTAGTTTAGTTCTGTTGTGATCTGAGACCATACCTTTATAATTATTAAATTCATTAAAAATTTTATGGCCCAGAATACAGTTTATCTGGGTGAACATGATATGCATTTGCAGAAAAAATATATCCTATATTATTGGATAAAAATTCCCCATTTCTAAAATGCGTTCTTTTCTTCCCCCACTCCCCAACAGTGGTGTATTGTTTGTAACAAAGGGAACATTTGGACAACTTACATGTGAGTGGCAATATAGTTTTGATGAATTTACCAAAGAGCCATTTATCGTTCATGGCAGAAGATTACGCATTGAAGCAAAGGTATGTTTAATATTTTTTTTAGACTTGGAACAGAAAATGTATTGAAATAGTCTCCTTTACTTTTGTAATATTTCTTTTTTATTAATGTTGCTTTGTCTTCATAAGGTTTTCCTTTAATTCTTCTCTGACTCAGGCTTAAAGAAAAAAAGGACAGCTAAGAGTAAAACGCTACTTCCTGAGCTGTTACACGGAAAACAGCAGCATTTCTGGGCCCTTACTTTTACTTTGTAACAGAGCTCTAACCTTTTTCACATATAAAATAATGCACAGCAGCTGTTATATAAGCCCCCTCCCTAGACCCTATGGTTTCCTGGCTTTATGTTCTCTTTTTGAAGATAACAGGTCCTCATATCTCCTTGATTCTACCCTTACCATCTTTTTTTCTTGAAACCTTGTATAAACAATCACCTTTTTATTTTATTTTATTTTATTTTTTTGAGACATTCAAGTCCAGACTGGTCTTGAACTCACTATGTAGAAGGTCTGGCCTTGAATACAAGGCCTTAGCCACCTGAATGCTGGGATTACAGGCATGCACCACCTCTCCCAGTAGTGCTGGGGAATCAAACTCAGGGCCTTGTGCTTGCTAGGCAAGAGCCTTAACCACTGAGTTAAGGAACCCCCCTTTTTTGTTTAGTAAAAGAAACTGTTATCTTCAATACTTCATATTTGTGTTGATATTTGAATTTAGATGAATTGATAAACTAATAGTTGTTTCCTATGGCCCTGTGCTACATAGAGGCAGACACCATCCTGATGATCCTCGGTGGTAGTCCCACTTTTTTTTTTGCCCGTGGATCTTCATATTTGCTATTACATAGTTCTCTCTCTCAAATACTACCCAAAGTACAAAAGGAGTGGAAGGAAATGATTAGGACCTAAGACCCACCACCATTTGTTTGATTCTAAACTACTTTCTTACTCATGATTAGTTTAAAGTGATGTAGGTACTTAAGCACATGCACACGTACCCATATAGAATGTATTTGTGTATATTATTTTGAAGCCAGGCTCTCAGGATTCCATGGCCATGCATTAAGAGCAACTTGAGAAATTTTTTGGAGAGGATGAGCAGTGGTGCTACTCCCAGACTTGCCTCCCTCCCATTTTCTCTTTAATTCTTCATTGTCTTAAAGCTATTATTGAAATCTCATAATAGCTTTCTACCTTAGACTTAGCGATAATGAATTCGCTCTTGTTTAGGCTCTTTTTGATTACCCATACTTGGCTCTTTTAAGTTGCATGATTTGTGTAAGCTGGGTGTCTTAAACATAGAATGATAGAGTTGTGCCGCATTTCAGTTCTGTAATTTTGCAACTGGATATCCTTTCTAATGAGGTTATTATATACTCTGTTTTCAGGAGCGGGTGAAGTCTGTATTTCATGCCAAAGAGTTTGGAAAAATAATTAACTTCAAGACCCCAGAGGATGCTAGGGTAAATATTTAATGAATTTTTACTTAAACCAGGTAGGAGCCTCTCAGTTCAAAGCCATGTAAATGAGCCTTTTTTTTTTTTTTTTTTTTTACAGCAGATGAGTTTTGTTGGGATTTTGGGGGATTTTGACAGCTTCTAGTATATGTAATTAGATCCTGTTTCCCCCATTTTTTACTGGATCCAACACTCCTACTTTACAAACCAAATTACACTTCTTTTAAATCCTGACTATAAGACTTTATGTATATAAAAAGGCAACAGATTGTAGGAGTGTTAAGTCTACTACTCCAGCAAAGACAGTGTGCTGTTGTTTTTGATCGCTTTACCATACAGACGTAACGGTTTTTAACAGGATGCTGCAGAATTCATTTGCTAGTATTTTGTTGAGGATTTTTCATCTGAGGTCATTATGGATTTCAGCCTATGGTATTTTTTGTTGTTGTTATTGTGCCCTTTTTATGTAAATTACTGGTTAAGGCTAATTTCTTGTTATGGTTCACTGAGTTTTCTCTTTGTGATTCAATCTTGGTGAGGTGTCTGTGGATAGGAATCTGCCCACGTATTGTCATATTTATTGCTCCTAACAGTCTAGTGATCTTTCCGTGATGCCAGTTGTTTCCCTTTTCATCTGATTTTATTTGAACTGTTTTATAAAGAATTCTTATTTTGTTTTTTCAAACAACCAGCTATTTGTTTTGTTGATCTTCTGTTGTTTTTAGTTGCCATTTCATCGTTTCAACCTAAGATCTTTGCAATGAACTATGGCTTTAGCCCTTTTTTCTTTTTCCCTTGAGAGAGAGGTTCTGACAAAGTTGCCCAGGCTAGAATTTGTCAGTCCTCCTGTCTCAGCCTCCCTAAGTGACATATGCCACTATTCCCTGGCTTGCTTGATCTTTTCTTCCCCCCTTTAAATTTATATTTGTTCTTGTTTTTCTGTTATCTTGAGATTCAGTGATGGGTAGTTTACCTTTTGAAGTGGATATTGATTACTATAAACTTC
This sequence comes from Ctenodactylus gundi, assembly GCA_004027205.1. NCBI lineage: Eukaryota > Metazoa > Chordata > Mammalia > Rodentia > Ctenodactylidae > Ctenodactylus > Ctenodactylus gundi. The sequence continues at coordinate 82,029 of PVKB01001194.1, read as the reverse complement.
TTAGTACCCCTTTTACAGTATTCCATATATTTTGGTCTACTGCAAGTCCATTTTTGTTACAAAATATTTTAATTTCTTTAGTTTCTGAACCATTTACTGTTCAGAAGTAAGTTAATTTCTATGTATTTATATAGTCTTTGAAATTTTTCTTGAGTCTGGTTTTATTGCATTATACTCAGAAAAGATTGGGTATGATCTCAGTCGTTTTTAGTGTGTTGAGACTTGTTTTTAGTTAATCATACAGTCTGTCCTGCAGCAATGCTCCATGTGGCAGTGAAGAAAGTGTGTGCTCAGCAGCTGTTGGGTGGAATACTCTGTAGATGTCTTATAGGCTTTGGTCAGTGATACAATTTAACTCTGTTTCTTTGTTGGTTTTCTGTCTTATCATTGCTATAAGTGGATTGCTAAAAGTTTCAGCTGTTATTGCAGTGGATTCTAGTTCTTCCTTTATGACTATCAGTATTTACTTTAAGCTGAGCACTGTAGTACTTGGCTGTAGGCTCCAGATACTCAGGTAGCTGAGGTGAAAGGATCACTTGAGCTCAGGAGTTTGATGAGACAATGTGGGAAACACAGTAAGATCTCATCTCAAAAAAAATTGTGTGTATGTATATATATTTTTCAATTAGACTATCAATTCTAACTATGCAATTAGTGTTTAGAATTGTAATTTATAATTAGAATAGTTATTTACTTAGAATTAATTTCCCCTACCTGAATTGATCACGGTATCATAATATCATGACATTCCTTGTCCATTTTTACTGCATTTAATATATTTTATCTGGCATAAGTGTGGCTATTCTGCTATATTTTAGATTCTCTTGGCATGGACCATCTTCCTGCCTTCTTCAGTACTCTTCATTCTGTTTTACTAAAAGCACACTGTGGTCTGTCAGCTGATTTCCTTAGCTCTTGTGAAAGTAATTTGGTGCATGAATAACTGTTCAACTTGTGTTTGTGGAGAGATGATCAGCAGCAGACCTGAGTTAGCCACCGTCTTCTAAATCTTTGTATAATGGAATAACCCCATATCAACTTCAGACTTTAATTGGTAGAAAGGTTTACATTACATTTGAATTTCATTTTATAATTTGAAATCCTCTTAGACTACAAAATAAAAGTATCAAAAATGCTCAGGGATGTTGCTTTGTTACCTCTATGTTTCTACTTCCTGCTCAAGCAGTGAAATTGTACACATGGAATCCTTGAGGTTTTTGATGCAGACTTTGCATAGATTGGAAGGAATTTTCCATAATTTTTTTAGATTGTTACTCATCCCAGATACCACATTACTTTTCTCTTAGCATGGTTCATTTCACTTTTCTTATTCTGAACTTCTAAAATCCAAAAACCTTAGAAAAACATTCTTAAAGCCAGAGACATTGTCTCTGAACCACTGGGGCTACCTGAGTGATTTTTTCTGCACAGTGAAAGCTTTGTATTGGCAATTCGTATACACATAACTAAACTAGAAAGCTAACTTGTAGATTGTCAATCATTTTATTTTATTGAAATCTCACTAGAGTGAGTGAATGTCCACTTATTTCTTCTCCACAGTGGATCCTTACAAAGCTAGAAGAAGCAAGAGAACCTTCTCAGAGCCTCTGATGGAGAACACTACCTGAAGACTCAGCATTCTGTGATGACATCTTCCATACTGTATCCACCAGCACCTGTTGACAAGCCTATCCCAGGAGTGGTTTTGCATAACACAGAAGTGCTTTTGAGTACCCTATATTCTAGATACTTAAAAAAGTCAGAATCAGGTAAAACAATGTGATTAAAATATTTAAGCTCTTCAGAGATTCGCTCAGTTTTCTGACTTAAAGTCATGTATCTGGTTATAATTCTAATTTATTTTATAAAAGAAGTATTTGCTCAAGGTTATTCTCTGCAGTGGTAGAGGGATTCCTGCAGTCTCCACACGGAATGAAGTTTGATGTTTCTAGTTCTCATTTTAAAGTTACGTTATGATTAAATGTCTTGAGTGAAGGGTAAATGAACAAATCAATCATTGCCTCAGTAGTGCCAAGAGAACTTTGGTGGTGACTTCTTCAGAATCATGAATTTTTTAATAAATATTTTAGTATCTTTCTTTCTTAAATAAAGCATAGCTTTGAATACTTAAAGTGCATAATATTGAATACCACTACTGCCAGCCTTAACTCAAGAAAGGCTTTAAGAAATGAGTATCATATCCAAAAAAGGGAAAGTCTCTTAGAACTTTAGAGCCTTAGAAGTGCTTCCTCATGCTGACTCCATGAGATCTACTTGGTTTACCAAGTTCATGTTTTTAATAAGCTGTTTATTTCAAATTAAAATTCTTAAAGCCTTAATAGTACCTTCCTATTGACTGCTAAATAAAATTTCTAGCATTTTAAATGAGTTATGTTTCAGAACAGATAATCACTGTCTCATAAATGTATGCACCCTAAAATCTAACCAAGTAAACTTCCCTGTTGGTAATAGAGTAACCATTTCTAGTTTACTTTTTCTGTAATTATTCTAATAAGAATTGCTTAAATCTACAGCTCATTAGAGAATTATAGACTGTATATTACTGTAAAGCCAAGGAGATTTTTTCTTGGCTTTTGTCCAAGATCATAACACCTTAATATTAAGACAATTTCAAGTAAAAGGGGATGCTGTGTGACTGTGAACAGAATAGTGTAGCATAGTTAATTACTGCTAAGTGTTTGAATGCATGCTCCATGTGCCACCAAATAATTATAGACTTTTTGGAATCAGACTATATGTATAGTCAGTGGTTACAAAAGGCTCGCCAAACCATTGCTGTTACAAATGCTGAAATAAATAGCATGCAAGACTGTAATTGTATTTTTTTGTTAACTAAATCCTATTAAGTACTTTGGACTTTGGTTTAAAAAATTATAAAAAAAATCATTATAAAAAACCATTGTTTATCAGTAGTTTCTCACAGAATGCTTTTTACTGAACATAAACTGAATCAAAAGATGACAAATTTCAAACTGCATGGTAATATGTCTCCATGATGACCTTTGTTCAAGTAAAGTATATATTTTCTTTATTTAGCTTCTTCAATTTTGCATCCCTCAGAATTTATCCTAAAAGTAGAGATGGTCCTAAGAATAGAGAAAGCTTGTACTGGATTGTTTTTAACTCAAGTTTTGCTTTCCTGGAGTTCCACTAAATGCCATTAGTCATTAACTATTAACTATTTGAGTTTTTTTATTTGAGTTTTTTTATTTCCACATCAAAACTCTATGGTTAATATCATGGCAAAGTGATACATACATTTTATATGACATTGAAATGCTCCCAGTATCCTGTGGCAACCAGCAGGACTAGGTCTTAAAACTAGTATATATAGTAAGCCAGTGTGCCTCTTCTTGTGATTCCCTTACCAAAAAAAAAAAAGAAACCACAGTAATACCTCTTCTTTCTCTACCAATCATCTCCCCATCACACCCGTTCCTCACTTCTGTTGTTAGAGGAACTCAAAGTTTCAAGAGCTGTAGTTTATCAGTTATTTTAGCAAAATTTCCTCATCTAAAAAACAGAAAAACTGTGCACATTAATAGATATGTAGGTAGTCCTTAACATATCATGTTAAAGTTTATAGTTACATCTTTTTGCATATTATGGATTCAAAATTTGAAAAGTCTGCCCTAGTCTGTTTGGAGACAGATATCCTATGGCCAGATTTTGAAAAATATTGATAAACATGTATTATCTCTTGTATCGTCATCTCAGTTTTTCTGGTCATGTGTAGCAGCCAGGATATTATCTCAGGGAGTAGCTATACACCTAGCAGCTCATCTCTGAGAAATCCCACATAGTGATACTTTATTCCTGCTTGGAAAGGTAAAAAAGGATTCTTCAGTGCTCAATTTTCTTTACGTTAGTTATTCAATCATTAATTGCCAATATTAGTTGATCTCTCAAGCTCTGAAGTGTCCCTTTACATTAAGACATTAAAGAACCCTGTATTAGGGAAAAAAATTGGGATGAAGTACTTGGTTAAGCATAGAAATTCTATACTTGCTTAGTAAGGCTAGAAATTTGCAGGAAGGAACTAAAAGTGTGTACCATACACTCTGAAGCAGAAGTAGCACTGGGTGGCTGGCATTGAGTGTTTTCATTCAGAGAACTTTGTCTGGGTTTATCTTTGCTGAGAATCAACCAAAATCCTCAAAGATAGCACTTTCCCATTTGTAGGTCTTTTTTTTTCCCCATTTACATTTGAATATATATGCACTAAAAATTCATTTACATGTTAATCACATACAACTTGGGGACTTTGTACTCATACATACCACTTTTTGGCTGCTCTTTTTCCCCTCCCCTTTTGTATACTCTACTCAGTGTCTCTTACCTTTTCTAAGTAGTGTTTCTCCCTATTTCCTATCCTCTTACATTAAGATCTTTCTAGAAACATATTTTTGGCAACCTGATATAAAAGATACCATGCTACTTAATCTTTTGTGTTTGGTCCATTCTACTGAGTGTACTGACTCCAGGGGTCCCGTTTTCTTAGAGATGCTTCACATCTGTCATTTATGTCAGATCCTAATCCATTGGAGGGCCATGAAATCCTTTTAATACTTAAAGACTGGCGTGTTTTAAAAGTTTTAAAAGAAAACAGAGAACAATAGGTAGAACATGTAAGGAAGTTAAATACTGTGTTTTGTTATACCACCTGTACTTGATAAAAATATAAAGTACATTTCCTATTGTAAACCATAGTTATTTTAAAAATGAACTTAACTCCTTTAGGAAGTATAAGCAATCCAGTGGCCGAAGTCTGCATCTTGTGAAGGCCTTCTAAAGGAGCACCAGTCTAAATCTGAGGAATCTTTCTTCTCTTGTTAGAGTGAGAAGAGGATAGTTCTTGTTCTGGTTCATAACACATTTTTCTTTTCTAATAACAGATGCCCTTCAGTGGAACCAGAAAAAGCATAGAACAATTAAATGTACAAATGTCATCCAAAAAAGACCAAAGGCTATCCATTTTAACCTGATTATCACTAAGCACTTTACTAGAAGTAGGGATAGGAGTTTGCCTTTGAAGTTGAATTTTCTTTTTCTGACTGATTGGCTACGTAAATATAGGGAGGTAATACATAGGATACCTACTTGTAGGGCCAAATACTCATTCTCTGAGGGGTGCTGTACAAATATCAAAGTTATTTTTTTTTAAAAAAAGGATTTCCTCATTTCCTTAGGCTGAGTAGAAAATACAGATTACATTCTTTCTGCTCAACTTGCTATAGGATTCAGTCATTCTGATGTCTTTGGTGCTGTACAGTATTACGATAACTCCTCCAAAAGGGAACCAGTTCACCCTCAGTGTTTATGCCAGCCTGATCAGGACAGTCAATTTTTATGATTTTTGTAATCTGTATTTTCAATTATCAGCTACAATAGCTCATTCTTCTTTCTGCTGCAGTTGGTCTAAAGCAGTTTCTGCTGCTAAGCCATGCTTTAAGCCATGTTGGCCTCCTGCTGCATGAGAAGGTGCTCTGTCAACCTGTCTTACAAAGTTTATTCATGTTTTATTGAAAACTTTTATTACTTTGTATCCACTTTTGTAAGTTGATTTATGTCATTTAGAAGGACATATTTTACTTTAAGATTATAAATTAGTTCTAGTGTTTTTAAAGTATTATGACTTTTTAAAAAATTATAATTTTGGTTATCCAAAGAGTTACATAATAATGTAACTACAAAGAGCTACATAATAATGTAACTTCAAATTTTATAGGTCGATATATTTTTTACATTTTTATTACTTTATACAAATATAAATTTTTATTACAGTTTTAATTCCAGCAGTGACAGGTATCAAACTGCTACTCTTGAAAATCTGTAACTGAACATCATTTTATATTGCTCTGATATCTTAATAATGTATTCCTTTTTTTGAAGTCCTTGTAGCATAAACCCCATGAGATTGATATATGAAATATGTAATTACTATAAGCTTAACCAAAATATAACATGTTGTAAAATCTCATTCTTAATTATACCATCATAGATCCAGTGCTTAATTATCCGAAAGTTTCCAATATTTAGGATGCAAAAATTTGAAACAGCAGTACAGAATAGTTTACATTGAAATATGCTCAAAACCATAACCAGAAACCACTAGAAATTCTTCCTGGACTTATTACAAGGTAAGATAGGTTGTTATGGACTTTCTAAAATGACCATCTCTGATGTAACATAATTATACTACTACTGGTTTTCACTTTTAAAAATACTTTCTCCTGCAAATTCTTATAATGACCAAATAATCTATGTTTCTTTGGAATACTGCTTACTTAGTAAACTAAACATTTGGTAATTAGTTATGATAGATTTTTAAAACATTTCTGCATCCTTGCACTATTTCTTCCACTCTCTGTTCCTTTTCCCTTGCATGTGGGTGGGCTTAGCCCAGTTGTCTTTGTTACACAGCTGCCTTAGTTGTGTATTTTGGTAAGACAATGTATAGACATAAATGTTTACTGTGAAGTACTGATTTTAGTCTTTTGGTTCCCTTTAAAAATTGGTTGACTATGTTCACTAATGACTTTGCTCTAACATTACTTATTTCTTAGTTTTGAAAGATTTGGATTGCATGACTGCCCAGTCTAACCATGTACTTCTTTTTTAAATGAATTGAGTCTAATAAAGCTTTCTGATCTTGGTCTGCTTTGGTTTTTAGTTAATGGATAGAACTAGAAAGATTATCAGGAGCCTTCTCTTGCCTATCCAGAGAGCTACCAAAAGATCAAGAAGTTGATTTTTTAGTCCAAGCAGATAGCATTCCAGCCCAGCATGATCACTACTGACAGAAGGTGGAAGTGGTAATATCTGGTGAGTTCTTCAGCCCTAACACTGCCTCTCAATGTCAGAAAGGTTCAGATGGCTCATTCTCTCAGTAAGGAATGTATTTTGAAAGAAGGGCTAGGAAATTTTTTTTAACCAGGAATCAGTATTAGCAGAGGTGATTAACTTACCTCGAATGCGGAGAGCTCAGGCTTTTCATCACTTAAAAAAATACTTCATTATCCTTCAAATGAGGTAGTCCACAGCCCTGTGGCTACTAGTGATTGAAAGCCATCACATTCTAGTATGCTTAAGTGTCTGCCAAAGATAAGCTTACTCAATTCTAGAAAATGCTTAAAATAAAAATTCCACGTTCTTTGATGATTTTGTTGATTCACTTCATGACCTTTAATCTACTGTATGTCAGGAGAGCAAGAGGTATGGTCTTTATGTTTGGGTATTAACTACTACCCAATCTTTTTGCTGTCTTGTGCTAAATTGTCTGGGCTGTGCTTGGGACCTTTGCTCGATCAGATAAATGTTCACATTTGTCATCTCAAGGATTCGTTTTTAAGACTTCATGTTACGGTAGAATGTTTCCTTTTTTTTCCAACACTGATGCTCTTCTTTAATTGCTTCTCTCAGAGATATTCCAAGAGAACAAGAATCTGACGGTCCAAAGGTTGCGGAAAGGCTTAGGAGAGCTGTAGAAACAGTGACACATCATTCTGGAACAACGTGTAGCCAATCAGGACAATTTTATACGGATGCTTCTCAGCTTCCAGTAAACTGGTAAATTAAAAATATCGTAAACTGAAAAAACTACATTGCAGTTATTCACCTATGGAACATGTCAGTTTAGCAACACAGTATACTGGCGTTTCCCCTCATGATCCCTGCCTAGCTGGCTCTGTGGAGATTTTCTGCTCCCATAATTGCAAGAAAATATCTATAGATCACAGATTGTTAGCCCAGGAAAAGAACAAGACTCAAAGTATGGTTTTACTGAACATGTATCACTTTTGCACCACTGCTGATCTGAAAAGAGGAGCTCAGGGATAATACAAGTGATGGGAAGCAGCTATAGAAGAACTTACCTCCTGATGTGTGACTCAGTTCCTACCAGGCTAGGGATTCCTGGCTAGACTGATTTTAGATATATCTATCTAAATTCCTTACTACTATGCTCGTATGTAACCTACAAAAGTAACCTACAAAAAAAAATCCAAATTGAAACCATCCTGTGTCTTTGGCTCCAAGTACTCTTACCTTCACAGAGGACTCTATCTGCCTTGCTTAGCCAGACACTTTGGGGACCGAGTGGAACATGAATTCTTACACCAAAAGGAAGAAACTGAGTTACTGTTAAGCTATAACATTTTTCTTTTTAGAAGTAGAACCATCAACCATGTACTCTTAAGAAACACAGTATAAGCAGTGCTGAATGGCAAAATTGTATATTCTTAGGCTCTTGAGAACAGTATAGGATATATAGTTCAAACATAGTGGATGTATAGTAACCATCAGAACTTGGCAGGGGTTACATAATATTTGTTAAACAGTTTGCAATTTAGCCATTCCATAAGTTTAAAAGACCTGGCCATATGCAATACACACATATATATTTCACCAATACAACATACATGCTATCTAGAGCCCATATCATACGTCAATGTTAGCTTCATGGTGACTAAATCGGTTGTACTGATATATTTGATAATTTTGCCTAGAAAGTTCACATACAAAAAAAGCCAAACACTTAAAAAAAAGGTGGCATGTTAAAGGAGTCATATTTCAGCATGAAGAGAAAAAATATGAAAAAATAGAAATGTATAAATTATGGGGTTTCAATCAAGTGTCAAGGCCATTAGCAATTAAAGACTACTAGAAGTCTGCAAATATGATCTATAAATCGGCAGGCCCGCTCTATTATGTGATTTCTATTATGTGATTTTAATGGCCATCATTAAACACATTTAAATTTTAAAAATAAATCACAGCAGACTTTTAAAATTCTATGAAATACAAAATTCAAGAATTAAAACACAAACTCCTATAGCCAAAAGGCAAGAAAAAAACTATAAAAACATGGAGACAAGGCTTAAAGGCATAAGCATGGTAATCTCTAATATTTTCAAAGCTTCCCTGCCCATCTCTGTCCCTGTGGTCTACACAGTGTCCTTGGTGCTTGGCTTGGGTGGTTTGTGGAGCACTTAAAGGAAAAAAAAAAAAAAAAAAAAAAAAAAAAAAAAAAAAAAAAAACAGAGGCACTTGCACATCATGTCTTTGGTTATAGGATGGAGTGAACAGCAGCTTTTAAACTAAGTTGAATTCCCTTAGGTTTAGCTGTAGAATTGTGTCCTTGACAGCAGCAAACACAAACCGGATATTCTCTGTATCTGTAGCACACGTGAAATGTGAGTAGATGACTTTCTCTTTGTCAGGATTCTGGTCTTGATAAAGCTTCAGGATAAAGTCTCTGGCAGCTTTGACATCCTGTTTTGGTCCTAGCACAAATTAGAAGAATAAAGAAAGATACAGACTCAACCAAGTCTTCCTAAGAAACAGTGTAAATAATTCTTGTTCTTATTTGGGACCTTTTTGGTTCTAAGTACTAGCTTACCTGGAGCATTATTTTTACTATATCCGTACATAAAGTAAATTTCCTATCCATGAAATTATGTTTAAAAATAGTAACTGACTCAATTTCGTTTTCTGGCTTTGACAACCTTTGAAGAAAAGAATTCTTAGCAACTTATACAAACAGCAGCTGTGGCTTGGAGAGGGGAAGGGTAGCGTAGGTGGACCAACATATTGCATTGGTCCAAAGCTCAAGGGCTCTACATTGTACAGCCATTGTGGCTAAGGAAAGAACGAAGTACTGGAACACCCTTCTAAACAGCAAGTGTCAGACTTCACAATACCTGAGACCTCCTATACTAGAAACAGTTTAGCCCTAGGGCAAGAAACTCCTCCTGCTGTGGATATGGGGAGTATATAAAGAACTTGGGTATCCACAACAGTATGTCTGGGACAGAGGTTGCCACCCTTTAATTCCAGAATCACCAAGTGTTCTGACTGCCACTGGAAGTGCAAAGATAAATCAGGCACAGTCTCAGTCTCCAAGGAGGGAGAGACTTGCCCGACAGTACTCCACGGAGGAGTGATGGCCTGGAGCGCGAGGGAAGCCAGGCTGCCAAGGCAGTGCGCCCACTCAGGCCCAACCAGTAAGGGAGGGAGAGTCAGAGAGGCTTCCTAGGAGGTATCCCAGTCAGGTCCTACAAACTGCCAGCGTTGTTGGCACGTGTATTCCAGGAACTGGGAAGGGCCTGTATAAAGGAACTGAGGTGGAACATGGAATCCATTAAGAGCTTCCTGGTAAATGGTGTGAGCCTGTCCCCGGCTGGCCAGGGAGGACCCTGTGAGCTTGCTGAGGACTGGGGACTCATGCCAAAGAGTCACCAAGGTCACCACAGAAGGACAGTTCCCACATAAACACTTACCTGTGTATTCTGGGAAATAGCTGATTAGATGAGAGTACATGATTTTCTCTTCCAAAAGATCCTTCTTGTTTAAGAACAAGATTACAGATGAGTTCAGAAACCAGGGGTAGGTGATGATGGTTTTAAACAGGGCTTTGCTCTCTTCCATGCGATTCTAAAAAGAGAGAGTGCTTTTGATAAGCTAAAAAGCTATACTTTGAAAACAATATACCAGGTGACTAGGGCATCCATCTGTCCTCACTGCTACAGTCTGGTTCCTGTCCACACTGAAGCTGGGGAGCTGGGTGCCCCGCCAGAACACCAGGTATCCTGCTTCTACTGGCTCCTTGTCTCAGCCACATATTAATTGACCCTTTATCTCTTCTCCTGGAGCATCCCAACTCTAGCCCCATACTCATCTGTGAAAAGTAATCAAGCTTTTGTGTACTTTGGAAAGGAAGGTTCGTGTCCACATTTGACAGACATGTCCTGTGTTGTATAGTGAGGATTACCAGGTGGGAAGTGCCAGTCCCAGCTTGAAACAGCCACTTCACCTGAGTGTGAACATTCAGACTGTCTCAGTATCACATGATATGGGAGAAAGGGAGACTCCTCCAGCAGGGCCACTGTCTTTAGGAGTGCACGATACTGGCCACACAGGGAAGTAATGCAGCCAGGCACCTGTCCAGAGCTACGCTCCACAAGCAGAACCACGCTCCTGTTTAATGGGTGAGCAATATTACCCTTCAAAAAAAATTAAACAACTTTCCTTAGTCCATGGTATAATGGGATCTGGTGAAAATTATGTACAAAGACAGTAATTCTAAATATTGGACATTGGCAAGAAAATACTAAATGCTCCTAATTTATGAATAACAGACAGTATACATGCAAATCTTACTTGGTGACAGTATTTGTTCTGTATAGCATTACCTGGAATGCTAAGAGTAAAGAAAGTTTCCTTTCAGGAAGCAAGAGGTCAAACTTTTAAAAAGCATCAAACCTCGACACAGTACTCTAGAGGACATGCCATGACTCTACTTCCCTCCAGATCCCAGACACAAGGCTCCTTCTCTCTCTCTGCATTTTGAGGTATTAGGATTTGAATGTAGGACACTTTAGGTCTAGATGGCGCCCAAGTAACACTGCACAATGTCTCCTTGTGGACCCACTTAAGTTGTGAATATAGTCAAAAAACACCTGTTCAATGGTGCTAGGACGGAAGAGTGCCCCAACAATTGAAAGGAGGCCACAGGAAGGCCAGAAACTCTGAAAACACATTGAAACACAGCAGCCCAGGAAGCCATCCCAGCCTGACTGCAAACTGCTAGGAGCTACCCGCATTCACAGACAGAGGAAAGTCTCTGAGATAAGTGCCGATCCTGAGGAAGTGGGAACTGGCAGCAGCTAGCAGCCTTCGTCTCCAAAAACAAGCCTGTGGGTAGTGGATACTACAAATGCCCTAGAAAAGGCCTCCCAGAACCTAGACCAGAAGCAGTGCTTAGCAGCCATTATAGGCAATGACCTAAGCAGGGCCCATTAAAAAAAAAAAAAAAAAAAAAAAAGCCTTAGATTGACCTGATTAGAGTAACAGCTCAGAAGAGCACATCTGTGCTTTTGGGATCAGCACTCTTTAACGTTGATTCGGAAGAAACTGGCACAAGAGACAGTTTTGGACTGGAAAGAAAGGCTGCTGACCTAAACAGCTTGGGTGTAATGGGAGCACCTTTGAGGTTAGAGAGCCCCATCCTTGGGTGAAGGAAACCGGGACAAGTGGGAGAGCTTTGCTGAGGGAGCTTCAGGTTGAGCAAGACACGTCTGAGGCCATCAGACTCTTAGGTCTTCCCTCACTGCCTATATCCGGCACGGAACTCAGAGGAATTTTGACTCACGTGCCCCCACCACCAAACACACACCCTCATAGCCCTACAAAGAAACCTCTCAGCTTAGCCCTTTAAAGTGGAGTTCCTTAACAACAGAAACATGGGAAGACGACAAAACAACAGGACATACACAGAAGCCTGGGAGCCCAGAAATTAATGTCATGGGCACTTAAGTAATGGAAACCATGGAGGAGGAAGTCAGAAAGCAAATAAGTTGGATATCCAGGTCAAATAAGATATCCTCAAAGAAATGCAAGCAGTGATCAGTGGGCTTAAAGAGGAACTTATTAATCAAGTAGTGGTCCTAATGTATACAAAGCTCACTGAGCATATAGAAACCATAAATAAAAAGTTGGCCCAGATAACTAAGGAAATGCAAGATATGGAGGAACGTTTTGATAGAGAAGTGGAAATTTTGAAAAGAAATTAACTGAAATTCAGGATATGAAAAACACATTTGAAACCAGGGAAGTCAACTCAAACATTGTGAAAACAGAATTTCAGACCTTGAAGATAAGACTAAGGAAACAAATGCCATAATTAAGCGCAACTCCAAAATTAGAAATGAGCAAAGTAGCTGGATACAACAGCTGATGGATGATTCAAAGAGAACCAGTCTCAGAATTATATGTGTGGGAGAAAGAGCAGAAGACAGCACCAAAGGTATAAAGGATTTATTCACTGGAATCATGCAAGAAAATTTCCCAAACTAGGAAAAGAAATTAATTTTCAGGTAAAAGAAGCTTATAGAACACCAAATAACCTCAACCAGCAATGAGACTCACCATGACACATCATAATCAAAACCTCAGAAATACAACATAAAGAGAAAAGCAGCAAGAAAAGAACAGTCATTATTTTACCAAGGCAAACTCATTTGCATTACTGCAGATGTCTCAGTGCATACTTACAAGGCCATGACAGCCTGAAGCAAAATCTTTCAAGCTTTTAAAGGCAGCAGGTGTCAACCCAGGTTGCTGTATCCAGTAAAATTATCCCTGAAAATTGAAGTCAAATTTTTCATGACTAAGAATCCGTAAAGAAAGTTGTGACCACTAAGTCAGCATTGCAGAAAATACTTGAAGGAATATCAGAGAGACAGAGAGATAAGCAGCACCAAAGAACATGGAAGAAAGGAAACATCTAAAGGGAAAGTGTAACAAAAAAAAGATTGGTCTTTGAATCAATTAATCAATATACTAAAACTATTCACTTTATCATAAAAATCTGTGAAACTTCCCCCAATTGTATTTTAATAGTATATTAGTTTGCAAATCATAATATATTCAACATGGAGAATTGGTATAAAATCTTTAAAAAAACATGTATGCATGAATTTTGGAGACAAAGGTAAATAAAATGATAAACCAAATCTGACGAAATGTTAGTTATCTCAGAATCTTTTTAACATTAAAGAATTACTAAGTATGCCATTATATTTATTGCTCATGTGTAATTTGCTCTTGTGATATAGATAAAAGTATATTTAATGTAGAAATTCACTTATTTGCTTGTAATTCACTTATTTGGTCTTTGATATAAGTCTATCCTAACAAAACTGATTGATAAAATGATAACCATTTGAATGTACAAATACCATTCTACACTCAGCTAAGGAATTTGTAATTTAACTTCTCTCTTTTTCTTTCTCACATTTTCTAGCCTTACGAATTTCATTGGTATAGTTCTTATGTGGCGGTTGGGACCATGTTAAAAATTCTCAACAAAGATATACTAACATACAAAAAAAAATACTTTTGGCAAATCATACCAATAAAGGACTTTGCAGGACCCACAGAAGAAACATCAGCCCATTGTAGGGATGGGAAGCTGAGCTAAAGAGTGGTGATTTGAGTGGTGAAGTGAGTCAGATACAGAAGATTAAATATGTTAAATATCACATGGTTTCTCTGATTTGGGAAACCCAGGCCACAGACATTCTATGGAACCAAATGGGTGTGACAGTGGGAGTTGGGGGGGATGGGGAGGGCATAGAAGCACCAAAAATGGGGAGATACTGTAAAGTTGATGTGATAAATATGTGCACACAATACTCAAGTTCATTGTAAACATTATGTATCACATGTATTAATAAAAATGGGGTGGGAGAGATCTGAATACATTACCAGAAAGGTAACCTGGCATTACCAGAGAGGTAACCTGGCATATCCTTTTAAAACTTTTTGAAATTTACTATAATTTTATCAATAATCTCCAAAAAAGAGTATTTTTAAAGTTCTTATACAGTATAATAAATGAATATAATACATACCTACAGTCCAAAAAAGAAGTGTTTAGAATGAAAACCAGTTTTCTCCAAATACCTTGTCATTTTAAGGGTAGGAAAAAATACTAATCTCTCACATCAGTCTGAGTTACTGGTCAACTGTACACTTGACTAATTTTTAGACTTCCCTGAGAAAAATCGTAAGTAATCCCTGAGACAAATTTGGAGCTAATTTTTATATTGATACTCTGATGCCTGCTTTAATAGAACTGGGCTTCAGCCAAGGTTACTATTTGCACAGTGACACAAGCAAATGGGTTATTCCTCTGATTAGCTAATCTAACACTGCTCCTTAGAGCAGAGTCTGCTCTGAAGAAATACAAGGTATATGAAGAAAGAAGTTATAGGAGACATTAGAAAATGGAAAGGCATCCCCTGCTCTTGGACAGGCAGAATGTAGTCAAAATGACTATACTACCTAAACTGATATAAAGATTCAATGCTATTCCTATCAAAATCCCTACAAGTTTCTTCAAAGAACTTGAAACAACAATTCCTAAATTCATATGGAACCAAAAGAGACCAAGAATAGCCAAAGCAATCCTGAGCAACAAGACCAAAGCAGAAGGCATTACAGTCCCAGACATCAGGCTATACTATAAAGCCATAATTGTAAAAACAATTTGGTACTGGCACAAAAATAGAGGCAAACCCAAATACCCTCAATTACTTAATCTTCAACAAAGGGGCCAAATATATACAATGGATAAAGGACAGCCTGTTCAACAAATGGTGCTGGGAAAACTGGACATCCACATGCAGAAGAATGAATCTAGTCACACACCTGTCACCACGCACCAAATCAAAGTGGATCAAAGACCTAGACATTAAAAGTGAAACACTGAAACTCTTAGAAGACAAACCAGGCAAATATCTAAAAGACATAGGAGTAGGCAAGGACTTCCTTGACAAAAGCACAAGAACAAAAGAAATTATCCTCATTATTAACAAATGGAATCTTGTCAAAAAGTTAATGCACAGCAAAGGAAACTATCAACATTGTAAAAAAGAGAACTATCAGACTGGGAAAAAATATTCACCACCAACATCTCAGATAGGAAGCTCATAACTAGAATATACAGGGAGCTGAAAAAAAGTAAGCCAGCCAAAATAAAGGATCCTGTTGAAAAGTGGGCAAATGAAATGAAGAGGCGGTTCACTCATGAAGAAGTACAAGGGGCCAATAGATATATGAAAAGATGCTCAACATCTCTGGCCATAAGAGAAATGCAAATCAAAACAATGCTAAGATACCATCTCACTCCAGAGAGAATGGCCTGTATCAACAAGTCAAATAGTAATCAGTGCTGGAGAGGCTGTGGGGAGAAAGGAACCCTCCTGCACTGCTGGTGGGAATGTAAATTCGTACAACCACTTTGGAAAGCAGTATGGAGAGCTCTCAAAAGACGAGAAGTAATATCCCCTAAGATCCAGCGACACCCCTCCTGGGAATATACCCCAAAGAGGCCAGAACAACACATAACAGAGACATATGTATACCCATATTCATAGCAGCACAAATAATAGCTAAAATATGGAAGTCACCAAAATACCCATCAAAAAACCAATGGATACACAAACTGTGGTATTTAGACACAATGGAATACTATGCATCAATAAAGTCCAACAGCTGGAGGCTTTTACAGGCAAATGGAAGAAACTTGAGAACATCATGCTTAGTGAACTGAGTCAGAAGCAGAAGGTGAAACATTGAATGATCTCTCTGATACGAGAGACCCAGATCATAACTCTTATGGAACTCAAAAAACAAAGTGAAATGGGGGGGCAGGGGGAGTCAAGGAGGGAGAAGTAGGTAGGGGGAGGGACAAAAGGAGAGTGGGAAAGTCCTTGTCACCTTGACAAGATACGTAGGTGCACAAAACGCTCACCTTCATTGTAAACCTTAAATTTTTTTGCTCTTACACATATTAATAAAATGGGGGGAAATAAAAGGAAATACAAGGTATGGCTTGTTCATAGTTATTGTCTATTCCTAGATAGAGTTCTTTATTAATTTGCTTTCACACTGTGGAAACAAGACATTTTTTTTAAAAGGTCAAGAATTATTGTGCACGTTCAGGGAGAAGAGGAAAACATTAGTATCCCACTGAAAATACCCCAAACCTCACAAAGAAGTGACTGTCATAAACATCTTCACTGTTGGGCTGATGCACTAGTGCAACTGGACGAAGCCAATGCCACACAGCTCTATGGAGGATGTTGAAGGACTCACTGGGCTGTACCGTCCGTAGGTGCTCTGAGTAAATCTCTCCAGGGCACAATCCCAGGCAACCACAGTAGTTCTAAAAATCCAGCACCAGGATCTACACCAACTTGGCCAGGAACTTAATGTGGGAGCACCATGGCCTCCACTGGTTGGAAGGTTTACACAGATAAGGTTTATCAGACAGTGCTGCTCAGATTTGGCTGTGTGTTAGACCCTCTAGGAGACTTGGGAGAGAAGCCCCTGCCTGAGTACGTGAACTGTAAGTCTAATGTTAGGCCCAAAATGCAATATTTTTAAAAAGCTCCCCACAGGTTTCCAATACAACTCCAGGGATGAGGCCCACTGCTTTTGGGTAGCTTCCACCCTTCAGAGCATATGAGAGTCAGAGTCACCTGGGGAGCTTAAAAAAAAAAAAAAAGCCACATCTACCACCTGTTAGATCAGTATCTCGGGTTGGAATCAAATTTTCCTCAGGAAATTCCATTGTGCCACTAGGTGTTGCAGTTTAGAACCAGGTTAAGGCCAGTGACTCTCACCCCTTCACATGCACACTTGCACTCACGTAGTGAAGCACATGCCAGGGCCATCCCGTAAGATAACAGTGGGACTGAATCATCCCTAACACCCAGTATTCTTACTCCACCTTTTCTGTATTCGATGTGTCCAGATACATAACTACCATGGTGTTGCAGTGCAGTTACATAGTGCACAGGTTGTAGTCGAGGAGCAGTAGGCTACACCTACCAGCCACAGTGTGTGATAGGCTCTGCCATGTAGGTCACAGTGCTGGTGTTTGCATATGTGCATCATTAAGCAACACCTGGTTATACTTGGATTACATAGGACCTTGCTGAAATGCAGACTCTGACTTATTTGGTCTGGAACAATTCAGTAGGCTCCATTTCTAACCAGCATCTGGTGATGTCCATGCAGCTAAGTCTACAGATTACACATTGAGTAGTGAGAGCATTTAGCCTGAGGAAGAGGTTTTACACTTATCTGACCTTTTGGAAACATCAGAAATATGTCTGTTTTCCAAAGCTACGTATAGGTACCTCCACCCACCCAGCAGCATACCTCATTGTCACACTCAGCCAGCACCTGGTCGTATTCGCTCAGAGCAACCAGGAAAATGATGGAGGTGACACTTTCAAAGCAGTGAATCCATTTCCTTCTTTCAGATCTTTGGCCACCAACATCAACCATCCTGCTCAAGAGAGATCACACAAAGGTTGAGATACGTGATTCTGTGGGAAGAAGGACATGAGTCTAAATATACATATGAAAACAAGCGGAGAGGGTTGCTAGGTTACACATTAGGATGATTCCAGTTCTTGGAAAGAAAATACCTTCCTAAGGAGGATGGGAAGGTGTAGCAGGTGGAGTGTCAACTTGACTGGCTTTAGGCTCTGCCCAGGGGAACGCTGAAAGACATGTCTGTATTCTGGGTGGGTCATGGAGGTTTGGCCTTGGAGTCTGTGTCTTGTCCCTCACACTTTCTTCTCTGGCCTTATTCCCCTGCTCCACTGCCCAGCTGCAGTGAATTAAACAGTTTTGTTCTACCATGTTCCTCTGCGATGATGTTCCTGTCTTAGAACCAGCTAACAGACTGAAACCCCTAAAACCATGAGCTAAGTCAAACCTCTCAGCCACGAGAAAGCCGACTAACATAGAAGGTGAATCCTGCATTCTAGGACTTGAGGCGTAGTACAATACTACACAGTGTGTGACACAGAGTGCCATTCTGCCCAGTAAGGTGAACACTCAACATGCCATCTGTGGATTTCCAGGCCTGGGCAGACAGATCCTTAAAGGACCGTGTCTGGGAGAGAGGCTTACCGAAAGATAATATTTTCCAAGTCAAACGGATACTCGATGATGCCAGTGGTAGGCACTCGGACACGCAACACGTCTTGTTGGGTTGGCACAAATGATGGCATGGCAATTCGGTCAATGTCAGTCAGGTAACTGTGACATTAAAGAATGAGGAACAAAGACTCCTTTTAGAGAAATGAAATAACCATCCTGCTTAAAGTAAGACACCTCCAACTGCCAGTGCCCACCCCTACAAATATGGATTCCATCAATGATGTTCAGGGGGCCAGGCCTCTCCATCCATTCTTCCAAGAGCCTTCTGGGTAATCTGCAAGTGATACCTTTTCCTCCTAGCTGTGATCTATTTGCCTGTGAGGGAAGCAACAGAACTAGAGGATTAGGTTGTTGGGAAAGGCTGTGACTCTCTGTCTCAAAGTCCCTCATCCAAGAACGTTAAATGTGAGACACTGTTCTCCAAACTTCACTCGAAGAACTAAATGGCATTTCTAAGGAAATACATAGACATCAACTCGGCCAAGGGCAAATTCTTCCAAAATAATAAAAAGTCTCCCTGTTAATAAGAAATGAAACAGCTCCTAAAGTAATTCTAAACACACAAACACACACACACACACACAGCCATATATTATAGCCCTGAGCTTAAAATATTTTTTACTATAGTGAAATTAGTGTACAACTTTCTTCTTAAACTTTAAGATGCTCATATAAGGCATGGTTTAGTAAAATAGCTGTAACTGTAGCACTGGCCAACAGGGAGCTGGTGATTCCGAGTCCCCTGTAGCCGTGGTAGTCCTGCCTCCGCCCAGCACAGCCTGGACAGTAGGCACTGAGCAGGTGGGTGTGAAGGTGAACCGAGAAGTCACAGGCAAGCCCAGCTCCTGTCCTAGCCCATAATCCAGGGAGCCACGCTGCCGTGGACCCACGTGCACAAGCCCAGCGCCGTGCTGGTTTCTCTGTACACTGAGTCCCCCTTGTCCAAGGGTGTGCTTTCCAGTTTGTTATTCATGCTCATTCATGGTCCAAAAATATTTAATGGAAAATACCAGAAATAAATAATTCCCAAGTTCTATTTTGTTTTATTTTCTGGCTGTGTTGCCAAGGCTGGTGTCAAATTCCTAGGCTTGAGTAAAACTCATAGCTCAGCCTCCCAAGTAGTGGGAATATAAGTGTGTGCCACCATGCCTGGCAACAATTCCTAAGATTTAAGGCATGTGCTTGTATAAATATCATGATAATATCAGTGCTGCCCCTCTCTGGCCTGCCCTGGACACGAATTGTTCCTTTCCAGCCCTTAGTCCCTCGGTAGCCATCCCAGGCAGTAAGTCAGCTGTCATGGTATCACAGTGCTTGTGGTCAGCCAAGTCTTAACTTAGTAATGACCACAAGTATTGCTCAAGCTTATCATTGCTGTTCCTCTGTGTGCCGTATCTGCACATCACAGTTCACCATAGGTAACTACATATGGGGAAAAAACACAGCACACAAGAAGTGACCAAAATTACAGTAAATATTTTAAAATTTCAAATCGTGTTGTACTAGAAGAAATACTGCCATGAATCTCCCTCAAAATACCCCTCCTTGCTTTGAATACACTAACCCCACTGTTCTTGTCACTGTCTGAGCAGCCCTGGAAAACCTTTGGTTATGTTTTTACAGGGTGTGAGTGACTTTTTTTTTAAAATGGTGACTATTTTGCCACATGTCATCCAAGGGAAAGGCGGCTCCCAGAAACAGCCATACATCCCCAGCCTCCTTGGTGGCTGGATCCGGCTCCGGGTGCCATGTCACTCTCCCTCCTACAAAACAACTGTGACAAGTAAGCACTGGGAACCAATTCAGGACATCGAGGCAGCAGCATCGCCACAACTAAGGACACTCGCGAAAGAGTGTCATAAAGCAGCGAGGATGGGGGAGACGTGTGTTAAAAGCGAGGAGGATTATTTTGATGGGAGGAAATGGCAACATGTTTTTTACTGTGATCACTTTTTTGAAATGTATTTTCAAGCACCTGTAGTGTATACAGGGTTTGGCATTATCTGTGGTTTCAACCATCTACTAGGGGTCTTGAAATATATTCCCTGCTGATAAGAGGGGCATACTACGCATCAGGGCATGATCCGTTGGTTTATATCTATCTTGCTCCACCAAACTATACATTTACTAAGAGCAGAGAGCATTGGCTGCCTTGCAGCCCTTCCCGCAGTGCCTGGCACATTACAAGCACTCACCGAATTTTGGTGAGGTCCAAACAAACAGGCATTGAGTGGTGAGAATCCAGGCCTAGACCAAGGAAATGCACAACTGCCTTGTGTTCCACAGATTATAACACTCAGGCAACCGTCCAAGTTGGTTAGTGCCATTTTTCTTTCTAGCATCTCTAGCTGTTCCCCACATCCTTTTCCAAGGACTGGCCTCAGCCCCTGGGGTCTACTGAAGTCCATAAGAGGGTGGGTGTATGGGTGTGTGTGTGAGAGAGAGTGAGAGAGAGAGAATACTTTGATTGATTGTACCAAACGTGATTAATGACATTGAACATTCAGCCTGAGACAAATGCCAAAGGGAAGTCAGTCTGCAGAATATAACAGCTCCTCCCCTGCCCACTGGCATCCACGGAATGGGGACAAACTCCCACTCAAGGCAGCTCAGGGGGCAATGGGAGTACCTGAAGGAAAGTGGTATGCCTCAGGATTTCAGGGTCTTTGCAGGATGGGCAATGGTGTGGAGTGAGCTGCAGACGTAGAAATTAGCAGCTCCTCAAGGAAGATTAAACTGTTTGCCCAGTGACCTGTTTGACAGACGCATTGCCTCAGGAAAAAAAAATAATGCAGGTTCTTGCTGTGTAGGCCAGGCTAATCCTGAACTCATTAGGTAGCCCAGGCTGGCCTCGAACACAGCAATCCTCCTGCCTCAGCCTCCCGAGTGCTAGAACTACCACCACACGTGGCTTAGGTGATGCTGAGGAACTGAACTTAGGGCCTTGAACCTGCTAGGCCAGCGCTTCAACCAGTGAGCTATTCCTCCAGCCCATCTCAGAAAATGTTTAAGAAAGTAAAATTCTATGATCTCTATGGAATGTTTTTCATTTTGGGCCATCTAACTACAAATTTTTACCTTCGGAGATTATCATTTTAAGCTTTTTTGTCAGATATAGAGACATATACGGGAATCCCTGCTACTCGGAAGGGCGAGGCAGGAGAACCGCAAACTCGAGACCAGCTTGGGACACAGCAAGGAAAATTAGAACTCTACAGACCCAAAACACAGTATGCAGACTTTCACAGGAGGCTCCATCCTTAATGGTTTAAGGAGAGAACGGAACTTCCTGTGAGCTGAGCCCGCAGATACTTATCTCCACCACTAGATGGCAGCACGGGACCAGCAGCTGACTGCTAACGGGCCCCATGTTCTTCTGATAAAACTACCAGAAAGGCGGAGGGGCAGAAGAGGAGGGAAATGGGAACCAGGAGCAGGAGTTTTTCTTGTTGAGACCACAATTTCAAAAACTCAGACGAGACTAGCGTCACAAAGAGAACCCCAAATTTGATTAAACCTCTAATTTAAAATGGCAGGCCTAGGATACAGAGGGAGCTCTGGGGACGCGCAGGGTGGTGGGAGGTGACGCTGCCGTCAAGGTCCTTCAAGTCACCAAGCAGTGAGACGCTTCTTCAGTTCACGGCAGGGGTGCGCGGAAGCGCCTGTACTCACTATTTGGCCGAGTCCGACAGCTGGTACTCCCTCCTCCTGTCGTAACACTCCTGGATGCCCGGGTCCCCCCACAGCTGCTTGATGGCCTCCACCTGGTCCTTGGAGAGCATGGAGACCTTGTCGACTTCCACTTCTTTGA
The DNA here is from genome assembly GCA_004027205.1 of Ctenodactylus gundi. Classification (NCBI taxonomy): domain Eukaryota; kingdom Metazoa; phylum Chordata; class Mammalia; order Rodentia; family Ctenodactylidae; genus Ctenodactylus; species Ctenodactylus gundi. The sequence continues at coordinate 59,672 of PVKB01001194.1, read as the reverse complement.
TTAACTGAGCGTTTTCCTACCCAGAGAAAGGAGATTCTCTGATTACACCAAGAAAAGAGGCCAGCCGCCTGGCGACCGGGGATACTGGTCCGCTCCCTGGGCTGGGCCCTCTCTCCATATACAGGGTACAGAGACAGCTTCCCAGGACTGTGCACAGCCACATCACTGTAAATGGCTGTTTAACTGAGGGGGGAGAGCCACATGGACCAAGTCCTGTGGCCTTAGGCCAGAGGTGACCCACTGTCACAACCCTGTACACCCAGGGTGAGCTGGAAAACACCGGACTCGCATCCAACCAGAAAACTCAACCTCTCATTTAACACGCCTGTCCTGTGCATATCTACATAAGTAGCAATTTCAAAATAACCGTTCCTGTGCCCGTGGCATTACAGGGTTGGGCGCTGGTGGTGGGTCAGTCCTGGCACAAGCAAGAAAAGGACACACTGTCTTTCAGAATTGAAGAACAGCCATACTGTGTATTTTTTTAAAATATTTTTAACAGACTTTACTTTCTACAGATGCTCTAAGTTCATAGCAAAATTAAGTGGGACGTTCAGAGAGCCCCACACAGCCTGATTTTTATTTTCACACATCACTGATAAAAATCTTTCCCACTGGGTGCAGCCCCTTCTCACACCACTGAGGGCTACATTTACTATCACCATGATTATTACATAAATGTTGCTCTAATACTACTGCTCCACTATTGCAATAGTTTTAAGGTCATCCTTACTGTAATTATACCATTAGCGTGGCTACCATTTGTTGGTTACTTACAGTTTGGCAAGGTCTGGCCCCAGAGAGTCAGCACTCCTCCCTCAGCTGCAAGTTGCAGCAGACAGCGAGTCCTAGAGGGACAGAGAGGACCCCTGCCTCTCTCGTCTTCCTGCACATCCCTGCAATTACTTCCTGCACAGCTGGCACGTCACTGGCAGCGGGGAGTCAGCAGAGCCTCCCTTGGCGGCTGGAGCTCCTCAAGGGCAGATGGCATCCTCTGACAGGCTGCTTTCATCTTGCCTTGCTTGTCCTCATAGTCAGCCAACCAGAGAGGGAGATCTCACGGGTTCACTTGGACCAGGGTAAAACTAAGGGCTGTGACTACATCCATCTGACTTTGCTCACGTCCATCACCTAAGTGAGCAAACTCCTCCCTGAGACCAGGGCATCCTCAAGCAGGTGCAGTCTCAAACAAGGCAGAGGCAAGATGGGTTGGTAGGAAACGCCCTGGACCAGGAACAAGGATGCAGTTCCCAGCCATGCTCCTGGGAGTTGTAAGTACCCCGACAAGTTGCCTGTCTCAGTGTCCATATTTGCAAAATGAGCCAGCGATTTCCAGAACACCGGGACACAACGTGCCACCTGCCCCATTCCTAGAGGCCAGTCCTGCACTGTGTCTGTCTGAGCAGTACTGTGCCCACCTCCGCCTCTCCTCTAGACGTGCCTGCCCCTCCCACACAGGCTCATAAGGTCTCTCTCTACCCTGAGCTGAACTCTATCCTCTAAATGGAAACTACCTGTCTTATGTGTCTTAAGACAGCCCAGGAAATGTCAAAAGGACACAGCGACACTTGGCAAAAGTTGGATGACACCACACTTGTCCTTATAGCCCAGAACCTAGGTGCCCTCCAAAGGCGTATTCATAAGCATCTGTGATACACGGGAATTATATCCAACAGATAGAAAATCCCAAGCAAGGCGTACCAGCGCAGGATGATGGAGGCCACGCTGGTGGCAAGAGGGGCAAGGAAGAGCCCAGCGCAGAGCCCAGGGGGTTTCGGGGTGGAGGGTGTGCTCCCTTGGCTGTCCGCCTGACTCTGCCTCCAGGGGCAGTCAGCATCCTTGCTTCTTGTGTCACGTGCTTATTGGACAATTCTCCTAAATGGAACGGTTCGAGTCAGCCCACTTTCAGAGAAATAGTGCCGTAACAATCATCGGGATGTCACACATGTACCTGGATGTCTATGCCTCAAAACCTAAAGACCATAGCTCATGGAGAACGAAATGAGCAAATTTTGTGTGTTGGGTGATAAGCTTCAAAGAGACAGAGAGCAATTCACCCATGTTCCTTCATCTGCCATCTGCCACGGTGATGGTAGCAGAGAGCACGATGGAACCTCTGTCGTCAGGTCCCCAAGTGACTGTTAGGAGCAAACACGCCTGAACGAGCGCCAGTGACGGGTGGTGAGTAACGCTGAATCACCACTGGGTTATGTAAGATGAACTTTGGGGGCCGGTGCATTACCACAGCATGAGCTCCAGCGGTGTCCTGACTGGCACGTGTTGTAATGGATGAGCCCAGCCTTGACTCTGCTGGTAGAGGAAGAACAGGAGAGCCCAAGATGTCAGGAGGAATGCAGGCTACGGGGGGATGGACGCTGGGGAGAAGACACCAGCTGAGCTCTCGGGTAGCCAGGGGAGCCTACACCCCTACCCCCCAAAATAAGACACACTGTCTGCTCAACCAAATGAGGAGAGTTTGGGGGATCTGGCTTGGAGGGGAAAGAGGAGAGATCAGGTTCTCAGGAAACCCAACGTGAGTTTAAAACTCACTGCACTCAAGAGGCCCAGGAGTCATTCAACTTCTGAGGACCCTTCTCCGTCACTGACTCCTTCTGCTTAATTATCCTACCCATCAAATATTTTTTTAAAAACTTATTTTGAAATAGCTGGAGCCTTGCAATGTTCCAAAGACCTATGGCTTTCTTTTAAGATAGGTCAAATGTATAATTTACTACCTTGATTTATCATCAGTCTCCCCGCAGTATGCATGCACATGTTCACACACACACACACACACACACACACACAAGCCATAACTCATAAAGATTTTAATTATTTGAGAGTAAGTTTCAGACACATTGCCTCTTTACCTCTAAATACTTCAGTGTGATTTTCTCTCATATCACCAAGGTATAATTATCAAAATCGAGAATTAATGTTGATACAACAGTATTACTAAATCTTCAGACTTACCTAAAGTTTGCCATTTGATCCAACAATGTCTATTACCTGATCTGAGCCCCATCTAGAGTCACATGTTACTTAGTCGTCATGTCTTTGTTTCCACCTGGGAAAGGTTCCTCTGCCTGCAAGGCCACTTGTGTCACTTCTGAGCACAAGTACTCAGACAAGTGACGGTTCTTTAGTCACAACTCACTCCGGGGATGGCTGGTAGAGAAAGGGTCACAGCTGGGGCCCGGCATGCTCAGGGGCAAGTATTAAGAAGGTGGGAGGACAGGGAGGGAAATGATCCATTTCCTTTCTTAAATGAAACAGGGGATGGATGACTTGTACACTGTTCACCGGGTGTCTTGCAAGGGTGGGTGCTGTGCACACGCCCCTCTTCTGCGGTGGGGGATCTTGCACCAAGGAGCGCAGGCACTTCAAAGGGCTGAAGTCCAACTGCTTGATGGCAGTGCACCCCCTCCGAGAGCCCCTCCTGGGCTGGGGGAAGTTTTGTGACCTTTACGATGGGTTTCTTCATCGCATGGAAGGTGAGCAAATAGCTGGAAGAGGAGGAGGTTGGGGTAACATCATGAATCAGGCAGATGCTGAGTGATGCCCAGGAGGCAGATGGATAAACAGGGCTGTAGTTCGTGGGAGTGCCTTCATTCTACAGCAGCACAGTGAGTTGAAATTGCCTAACATGGTCCTTTCATTGAAAATGAGGGACTATCAACTTAAAAGAAATATTGTAAGAACAAAATCACCAGATATAGAAACAAGCCCAGGCTCTCAAATTGTGGCGTCACCAAGAACTTTTCCTTTCCTTTGTTTCCTCACATAGAGTCATTATCTTCACAGCTTTAAGAGGGACCAGCAAAGCAGACATCGTCCATGTGGTTTCACTTGGACATCCCTAGGGCAGCTGAGGCAGTGGGCCTCACTGGCTTCAAGCGGGGCCCCCTACCTACAGTGACAGTCCCTGTAGAGCACCCAGCTGGGTGGCACCGAGCACCTGGGAGGCTTCCGACGCCACCTTGTCCTCACCACAGGGGCTCCTGCACCACAACATGCCCAAATGGCAGCCCAGGTGCCCCCTACAAAACTGGCTTCCATTGCACTAGAGGTGATTTTGCCTCCCCGAATTAGGGTGCTAGGGCTCTTAGTACTTTTTATATAATATTTTTCTTTTTTTTCTTTTTATTTATGAAAATTTGTTGGAAACCTAATATTATAGTGTACAACATGATGTTTTGCTATATGTCTACATCACAGAATGGCTAAAGTGTGATTTCAACCTATCTGTTACTGCATGTACTTATGCTGCTGTCACAACAACACTTACAATCTGCCCTCTTAGCCGTGTTCCAAGAGGCAATACCTTGTCACCCATTTAGTCGCTAGATGCACAGTAGAGCTCTGGAATGAATTCCTCTTGTCCAGTTGCCATTTTCATTACAATATTTACTCATGTACTGTAGAGCATAAAGCCTCAATTTGATAATATTTCAATGGTCCACCATCATACACAATATACATAAACTTAACAAGTTTTGTAAAAACAAGTGAGACTGACAAAATGTATAATTAAAAACAAAGAGTTCCTTCTACAATCACCCCTTCTTGTTTAAAGATGCCATCAAGGTCCATAACTATATTACATCCTTAGTTAGACAAAAATTATGAACTAAAATTTCAGTGCTTCATAAGCGTCACTTTTAAAGCCTCTGAAACATTCTACTATAAAGAAAATGAAAACCAGGTGTAATGGTACACACCTATAGTCCCAGCTACTGGAGAGGCTAAGGACAGATGGTCATGTGAGCCCGAGAACTGGAGGCCAGCCTGGACAGCACAGCTAATCCCATCTCTTAATATTAAAGAGAAAATGCCAGCCAATTGTGCCAAGAGAAGTATTACTATAGAAAATAAACAAAGAACTTTTGCTTTTGATAAGCAACAACTAAAAAATTGGGAACAATTCTCCCCTCCTAAGGGCAGCAACAAATGGTAGGCAAAATATATATTTAAATACACTTGAATGTACAAGAAAGCTAAAAGAAAAAAGGCAAATAGTTGCTGAGCCGAAACATAAGGCAATATGGTGCCCAGGGAGCCGGGCCACAGGACACCTCTTTTCTGCAGCTTCTACCTATTCTGAAGGGACAATAGTGTCCTATGCTGGATGCAGGGAGTCCAGCAGCTCGTGCTTCTTAATCCCAGGGCTAGCAGGTTCTTGAGATGGCTGGGGCTGAAGGGTTGGCAAGAGTGAACCCCCTCACACCAGCTCTCGGGGTCAGAACTAGCAGGGGACGCTGAGGCAACTGCCACTCATCACATCTTAGAAATCAAGCACCGTAGACTCCATGCTGAGAAAAAGGAAACTCCTTTTCGGGAGTTGGAAAGATAACATCTTCCACAACCTCAGATTAGTCTTTCAAATGCGAGTTCGGCACACCACCAAAACTAACCATGTCCTTGCCAAGACAACTCTAAGGAAGACAGTGAATGAAAAGACGGAGAAAGACGGGCTACACCAACACTACCGTACACGAAGCTGGAGTCTCTGCTCATGTGAAGGTAGACCTCACATGAAAAGCATACCCACAGGCAGGAGAAGGGTGGCTCAGATGACTAAAACGTTTAGAAGAAAACCTAGCTGTAAGGTTTTATATAGTTAATAACGTTTAAAATATACACAGCAGCATTTTACAGGTCAAAATGGAGAAACAAAACCATAACATTCTCTCAGTGAATGACAGAATTTAAAAGTAAAAAATTCAGTAAAGATGTAGACAGTTCAAACATTCTGATCAGAAATATAGACTCCTACACTGAAAATAGCTCTAAAATGTACATTTTGCTCAAGCCTAAACTATTACTACCTAAACTATTTTTTAAATGACTGCTACAGTTTGGACCTCGAATGCCCCCCCAGGGGCCTGTGTGCTGGCTGGTCTCCAGCCTGGTGCTTCTGGGATGGGTAGAAATTAGTCAGTGGGACTTAGCGGGAAGTCTTTAGGTCACTGAGAGTGCATCCTTAAAAGGGGATGTAGAACCATGGTCTCCTCCTTAGCTCCTTGGCTTCCTGGTTACAAGGAACTACACAACTTCCACCATGATCCGCACCCTCACTGTAGGCCCAAAACAACAGGAGCAGTGGATTAAGGCCAGAAGCCTCCAAGGCTGTGAGCCGGAAGAAGCCTTTTATTTTCATAAGTTAATTATCTCAGATATTGTTACAGGAGAGCTGACTAACACAATAAGCATTTCCTTATTAAGAGTTCATGTAAGACTTTGTTTTTCCAAATTTGATCAGTTTCTTCTTTGGATCAATTTCCAGCTTCTGCAGAGATTCCTGGCTCCGGCAGGGATCACCTGCCATCAGCCCCCACTGCCAAAGACCCTGTCCCCTCATTGTGCAGTTGCTGGAATAGTTAACTGCTGGCCTCAAGCCACCTAGAGTTTTCTAATTTCCTAACACACTCAGAATGGAAATTCATCTACCTCCAGATACAACAGAAATCTGTACTTCACCTATAATCTTTGTCTCTCTGTCTTTTGTCTAACAAAAATCAATAACAGGGCTGGAGGAAGGGCAGAGTGGCTAAAGGGCTTGTCTTGCCAGCACAAGGCCCTAAGTTCGATTCCCAAGCTCCACATAAAGCTGGGCATGGTGGCACACACCAGTAATCCCAGTACGTGGGAGGCTGAGGCAGGAGGATTGCCCCGAGTCCAAGGCCAGCCTGGGCTACAGAGCAAGACGCTGTAGAAAACAAAAACAGGATTAGGCACAAAGTGTTGGCATGAGAGATCAAGAGTTACTTAATTTTTCCCACCAGTCCAACCTTCAATGGGTTTCATGAGAAAAATAAAAGTCACTTTCCAATGCTTTTGAAATAAATTATTTCGGCATGAACACCTGTAGCTACATTGGGTGCTAATCATGCAAGTGGGAGACAGCACATGGGTGGCTCTGTCCTACACCAGCGTGGCTAAGGCCTACCATATTCCTCATAGTTTCCTCATACACGTGTCTCTGGGTTAGAGTTGGCCATGGAGGAAATGTTATGAGATTTCCCGGCAGGTGAGCTTTTTAGTAGGCGCTGTGCTTGGAAATCAGAGATCCAGTTCAGCGTGCTTGTGCCAGGCTGGCCTTCTGGTCCACTGCACAGGCATGAGGCTGAAGCCGGGTCCTTAGCACTCCTAACTCCCGCTTAAATACCTCCTTCTCCAAATCCTGGGCCAGCTTCTCCATGTTCTGCACAGGTACACCTGCTGGTCTGAGGAAGATGCCAGCTTGTACAGGTCACATATATTGAGATGGAGGCAGTGATAGGGAGTGTCTTAGTCACTTTTTTGTTGCTGTGACTCAGTACCCAACATCCACAAATTTAGGAAAGGAAAGGTTTATTTTAGCTCACAGTCTTGAAGGTCACAGTCCATTCAGGAGTGGCCGGCAACAATCGAAGTACATGGCAGAGAGAGAGGTGGAGGCAGCTTCCCGGAAAAACAGGAAGACAAGCTGAGGCTAGTTGAGACTAGTCCCAGTCCCCCAGGAAGGCAGGTGCAGCTTATGTATCCTTTCAGGTCTCCGCCCAGTAACCAGTCCCTCCTGCATCCAGCTGTGGCCACAACACACTGTCAATCCTAACTTAACTGCAATCCACCCCTCCAGACCAGACCCCAATCCACCAACATCACATGGTTCTGTTAAAATACATGAGACTTTTGGGGGACACTCTAGATCCTAACCACAACAGGGAGACACCCGTAGGCTCCAGCCATCCTCATGGTTCTGCTCGGGTTTCGTGGGTTCTGTCTTGGCTCTGCTCTGCCCCACTTCACATCCATCTTTTCTTGCCAGCCACCACCCTTGGTGGCCCAAAACAATTTCAGGCTACCGCCAGAGACACAAAGAAGCAAGCCTTTCTTGTGGCTCCAAAAGGGACAGATGGTGAAATTGACCTAGGATCCCAAGGCCAGCCAAACACTGAGAGATAGTCTCACTCAGCCCTCAGTTCTTAGTGTCACATGCCTGTTTCATCATGGCAGACTTCGGGCTGGCTTCCTGAAACATATATCACCACCCCAGGATTCCAGGGGTAACCTCCAGCCCTGTAAGTGGGAACTGTAACAGACCTCCACATAACCCCTGAGAACAGAGAAGAGAGTCCAACTGCAGCCAGGTGGAGAAGGATGGGCTAATATGTCTCACTGGAGTGGCCTGATGGCAGGAAAAGGTGCTGCATCTCCTCTTCCTGTCACCATAACAGTTTTTTTTTTTCCTTACTGTGCTGGTCATTCTTGATGGCATTCCTAAGTATTGAAACTAGATCAAGTCTTTGCAACATCACATGTCATGTAACATTCCTTCTCCTAAGACATTTTGGAAAGCTCCTGAACCCCTCAAGTAGCAGAACACAGTCAAATGTAATTTACCAAACAATGTTCTATAGTCCCTGCCCCAGTCGCCCAAAAAAGGATTAAGTGTACAGTTGGCACCAAGTTTCCCCACGGGATTACTTTCAGGACCCCACTGTGGATACACAAATCCAGGGACACCTATGTAAAATGGCAGAGTATTTACACCAACCCACACACATCCTCCTGTGTACTTTACACTGTCTCTAGAATAGTTATAACACCTGCTACAATGGAAAAACTAGAGTTATTACACCGTACTGTCTAGAGAATAAAGACAAGGAAGAAAGTCTGTATACTTTCAGCACCAAGACAGGATGTTTTTTCAAATACTTTTTAAATCTGTAGCTTGTAAATGTGAAGTTTGTAGATAGGGATGGCCAATTCTACTTAGCCAGTGACCGCTATCTCAGAAAACCACTCATCTTGGGTCAGTTAAGTTGCATCTACCCATAGATCATATAATATGGTCAAGCTACAGAGGAAGTCTCAGTACATCTATGTTTCTTTTTCTCCTTGCCTGGCTTTCAAAAGTTTAGGTTTTTAGCAAAAATTTGTGTTAGAAGAGGAAGTTCAAGCTGAATTTGGTGGCACAGGCCCTTAATCCCAGCATTCTGGGAGGCTGAGGCAGCTCTGAGCCCAGCCTGAACAACTTTGCAGGCAGTGAGACCTTCTTTCAAAAAAAAAAATTGGGGTTCAAACTCCACTATGGTAAAAAAAATATGTTCAATTTAGAACATCAATTCTTTACTTTTTCTTTATTCAGATCTAAGCCCAAACATGGTATGATAAGAAGCAGTTCCTCCCCACGCCCGCCACTCCGCCCCAATTCATTCCTCAGCACCATGGGACACTGTCCTACACATTCACCCTAGGACCCAGGGGCCAGAGCCCTGGTGTCCTCCACGAAGTGACCGGACCCAGTTTGTACGGGGTGGAAGGAAGTGTGGAGCAGTGTGCCAGAGTTCTATGGGCCAGGTGTGAACATGGAGGACTGCTCTTCTGACAGAGCTGAAATGCTCGACCTGTGCAGCACAGATTGGGAGATGGAGTCTCCAGGTGTGCCAGGGGAACAGAAAGGGTGGGTGGACCATGGTCTCTGGTACTCACAGAGCACTGAAATCTCTTCTCGATTACCACAGTGGTTTCTGACATTGACAACACCAGCTTGTGCTTTCATATAGCTTGGGTAGTCTCCCCCCGGGGCCATGTCCTGCGCTCAGGCTGCTATTGTAGATCAAGGTTTCCCAGAACATATGTACGCGGCAGAGAAAAACCTACTATGACAGAGTTCTACAGCACATGTAGCCTAAGATAATATTTGACCCTTTAGGGATATTGTTTGCCAACCCCTGGAATAAATGGATAATTTCTAATTAAGTATGTCTCAGTGGCAGGCTGCCATACCATTATTCTCTCCCTTTTTTGTTCAGTGACCAAGCATTTACAAAGCATCCACTCTTTGTTGGGGACTGCACAGGTACAAGTATGTGACCATGAAGAAAATTCATTGTCCATAAAATCACGCTTATAGTCTTTATGAAGATGATGGTTACAGATGTGCAGGATATGAAAAAGTAACCCTATTTTTAAAAGATTATTTCAATTAGTATAAAAAGAATGTTAACTCATCCAAACAAATTTGCTCAGTTCTTCAGCATATTTATTTATTTATTTATTTGAGACAGGGTCTCGCTCCGTAGCCCAGGCTGGTCCTGAACTCACTGTGTAGCCCAGGCTGGCCTTGGACCCACAGCAATCCTCCTTCCTCAGACTCCCAAGTGCTGGGATTACAGGAGTGTGCCACCACATCCAGTGTATGTGGTGCTGGAGAATCTAACTTAGGGCTGTGTACTTGCTGGGCAAGCTCTTTAACCGCTGTGCTATTCCTCTAGACACCTCTCAGAATTTTTAAAGAGCAAACCCCAGAACTAATTTTGATTTGTAGGGTGGAAGAATGCAGTAGAATTTAACAACAACAACAACAAAAAATCACCCAGTGGGAAAGGTTGGAATTACATTGATTCAGACAGATTATATTTCACAAAATTGAGTGAGTTTTCTCTTTTTTAAAATAATTTCCTTAAGCATGCTTTGTCAACCAGCCCAGAGCCAATGGCTGGACATTTCCAGAGAGCCTAAAGTTAGCAGAAGTGAAGGTTCCCCATAATTTTCCACAGAGCACTGTTGACTTTCAGAGTCAGTGAGTCGTCTTCCCTTAAAGACCTCAAGACAACTCCAAAATCTTCTCCCAACTCCTTGTCAAACAGATTTCATAAACAAAGGCAGAAGGAAAGAAATTGTACCAGCTAGGTAGGTACAGCCAGGGTTGAGCTGAAGAACAGACAGATACAAAGCTCTTTTGTGGCACCAAGCCCCTTAGCTAGACATCTCAGTAAATAAAGCCTTTCTGAGGCCCAGGTATAATTCTAGACATTTCCTGTGTGTGCCCGATAGCAATCCATAACCTTCCCACCTCCCTCCCGATATGAACAATAGAAACAGCAGAAAAAAACACAGACGATTACTAGGTTTGAATGGTATCAGACAGGCAGACATTTGGTAGTCCAGAATTCCGTGGTCCTTTGTATCCTCGGGGTATGTATCCCAGGTACTACAGGATTCTGGGGCTTTGGACTTTGATTTCCAGCTACTCAGACTAAACAACTTATCCTATGATGGTTCCTGTGTTCTTTATCTCAATGATCTTGAGTCTTGATTTACGAAATAAGTTTTAATAAGACAAAATGGGGAGCCACACCTACACATTTCTGCTCTCTGGGGTCATGATTAGCTCTAGCAAAACAGCAAGTGCTCAGCCCAAGTCCTCACACAGTAGGCTCTCTCCACTCCACAGTGGACACTGACTGTGCCTCTGGTCCCCACCCCCTCGGACCCACCTTCCTAGGCGCTTCCTCAGGGGCAGCCCCCAAGTAACCAAGAAGTCCCAGCAATGTTTATCCCTCACGTTACCACATGGGCATATTCATCTTCTCACAGCATTTACCTGCAGTCCTCAAATCAAAGCTGATGGCACTTCCATGGCCATTCTTGGACAAGTAAGGAGTAGAGGAAAGTCTGCTCTGTTCTCAGTTGGGTCAAACAAGTCGAGGTTCTGCTTGTTCCAGCTCTCAAACTAGAAGCTATTATTCTTTTCTTTGTCTCACTGGCATCATGTTTTTGACATTATGTCCTATTCTTTTAGTTTGTTTAAAATGACCCTGGAGAAGAGGGCTGAACTGCTATGTGCCATGTGTTGTTCCCAGGCACAAGAAGGCGGTGGCGTGCCTTAAACAGGAAGGACACATGTGAGCTCAGCTTCCCTCAGGAATGGGGGACCTTGGGGAATAATCACAGCTCAGCGATCAGTTAGGAACTTTTTAAATAAACTCTCTGGACCCCCAAAACCCCTGTTTTCTCCTTGATAAATAGGAGAGGAGGTAGGAGCAGGCGACCTCTTCAATATTAGCACCCTACAGCTGAAGACTATATTCTTTAATTACAAAGCTTAATGAACACTGAGGAAAACCACCACCATAGCCACTCTACAGAGAGCCCCGAGAATGCATCACAACTTCCAGGGAGGTTGAGTGAGTCATGCCTGTTCAGAATGCAAAGCTGCCCCCACTGAAGAGCACAGACCAGCGATAGCGCAGAGCCACAAAGGATGAGGGGCTTGGCCTGCTCCTGGGATTCAGGGTGAAGGCTATTCTGGGTTGGCCCTAAAATCACCAAGATGGCCAATAAGTGGGCCTCTTTCCTCTATCTTACATGTCCTCTAAACAACCAGGAAGATAGCACAATTACCTCCAAACATAAAATCTCTCTCATCACTCACACAATATGACCTTGAGGGCAGGCACTGAACCACAGATGGTTCTAGATGGTTGAGCCATGTACTGCAAAGCTAGTAGGCTATTCCTTTGTGCAGGAGCAGGAGAGCCTTTGCAGTAACTGAGTACATGAGTTAATCTGCTGGAATCAGTTCCAAGTGTCTCCCAAAGTTTAAATGTTAAACACATTTCACGCTTCCTGCAAAAATTCCAACAGAGCAACCAGAAAAGCATGTCCAAGTAGTGGGTGTAAAAACTTGTCTCTTTCAGTCCTCACAGTCCAGCAATATTCCATTCAGTGCCATGGATCATATACTCACTCTATACTGCACATCACCTAGGCACTCTGCAGAAGTTGACCAACAGAGCCATGGGCCAGCATAAGAATAGACTGTTCGGTACAGAGCACATTAGAAACATCCTTGTTCTGTCATCAGGTCAAACTCCCATTTCAGACTTTAGGCTTCATTAAAGTCACCCTCCTGTAAGCCAGGAGAAATGAATGAATTTGCCTGTAAACAGTAAGAAAGTAATATCCTCACTCCAGCTCTGCTGGAGAACTTTACCTCTCTGCTGTCTGACTCTTATCAACATTGAAATTAATGGTATTTATGGATGGGTCTCTAGAGTCCAAATAGTCGAGCTATGTTTTCATCAGCCTTTCCCAAAGTGATACATAAAACATTATAAAATGTTAAATATCCTTTAAAAATTCCTTGTTCAACAAGCTTTAGGACAAAGTCAAGAGAAAGCTACCCAAATTCAGAGGAAGAGATCCATTATAATCTGAATGTTTGTGTTCTTCCAAAATTTGCTATGTTGAAATCTATTTCCAAATGTGTTGGTATTGAGAGGTGCAGTCTTTGGGAGGGGACAACATCATGAGAGTGAGCTCCATAAGCGGCATTAACACCCTTACAAAAGTGGAAGTCACCAAAACACCCATCAACAGACCAGTGGATACACAAAATGTGGCATTTATACACAGTGGAATACTATGCATCAATAAAGTCCAACAGCGTGGAGGCTTTTACAGACAAATAGAAGAAACTTGAGAACATCATGCTTAGTGAACTGAGTCAGAAGCAGAAGGTGAAACATCGAATGGTCTCTCTGATGTGAGAGACCCAGATCACAACTCCTTTGGAACTTAAGGAAAGACAAAGTGAAAGAGGCGGGTAGGGTGGGGTAGGAGGCGGGGAAGGGTGGGTAGGAGGAGGGACAAAAGGAGAGTGGGAAAGCCCTTGTCACCTTGACAAGATACGTATGTGCACAAAATACTCAACTCCATTGTAAACCTTGAATTTTGCACGTATACATATCAAGAAAATGTGGGGGGAAAAGTGGCCTGAAGAGCTTGTTTGTTGTTTTCACCATGTAAGGACACAAGATCAGGTATCATCTGTCTGTGAGGAGCGATTCCCACCTGATGCTGAATCATCCAGGGCTCTCATCTTGGACCTCCTAGCCTCCAGAACTGTGAGCAATAAATATGTTGTTTATGAACTACTTACTTTTTATTATAGCAGACTAAGACATATCTCAGTTTCATTTCTTCATCGATGTAGCCCAAGAGCCTAGAAACCTGGCTGGCACATTGGTATGCTTTGAATGAATGTTACGTGAAAAATTTTTACATTGAATCAACACTGATACATTAAAAGCAAGAAAGAATGTGCACTAACAGTATGCAATTGCTCACAAAAATGTGTAACTATGCACACCCAATGCTTAAACCAGCCACTTAGAGAATGTACCTATTTATGACTTTAAAAGCCCTCAGAACTGACTGTACAGTAAAACTCCACCAAGAAATGCAGCACGTTGTGGTGATACTGAAGTGAGCAACCACAAGCCATTGTAGGCTTGTAGCAAGGACAACTATGTCACCATTGAGTAGGGATGCACAAGACTAGTACGACCCCTTAACACGCTAGATTTTACTATCAGTTTCCAAAGAGGGGTCTTGCATATGTTATTTGCCAAACTTATGTAGTTCAGTGGCGGTGGCTCGAATCTCAGCCAGCTTTTGGTTTGTGACTATCAGAGGGTACTCTGTAATTTCTGCTGATTGCAAAGGTTCAAACATTCACAGTTCAGTGTTGTCATTCTCACTGGCCAGAAGCATCACCATCTCCCCCTTTGTATGGCGTGCCCAGTCTGCTCAAAGTCTCGGGCTTCACAGGAAGGACCACAGCCCAGCTTCTCCTCTCCTTGGTCCACCCTGGCTCTCTCGCTCCATTTGTACTTCTCACCCTCTCTCAAGGTCTGGAATTTGGAGGTTCCAAATTCTTCACTTTGTAAGAATGTTTCCCTTTCCTTCTACCAATCAGATTAAGTGAGGGAAGAGCTCAGATCCCACCCCTGATCCTTGTAAGCTGACTCCTCCTACCTCTGACCTCTTTACCACCCATTTTGCCCTCTGGTTACAACTGCTGCTGGAGGCACAACCTTTGTCTCAAAAGGGTGTCTGGCAAGTCTGTCTACTAAGGTGTTGTGATTCCTAGGGCCCAAAGCCAGGCCCATCCAGACTCTGACAAGACTTCAAACCTTGAGCAGACTTATGCAATAATAGTCAGGATAGGGGAAAAGAACAAATCAAATTCTCTCCCTTCAGTGGCAATGGGAATATCAAGGCCTTCATTAGTATTGAGACTTTAGGGATATCCAGATCCTTCTAAGTCTGTCTTCAGTCTTCACCTTGATTCCACCCCTCACTGTAGCCATTCCATGAACTCTCTTCTGCATGTATTTGCCAGCCTATTTCTGTTGCTTGCAACCAATGAATGTTGCACCAATAATGCCTTCTCCTTTATGTCAATAGGAAGGGCTTAGAAAAAAAAATAATAAAGCACTACATTTCCCTTTCTTCATGGCACATTCTATTCACAGCTCCTTCTATTAATGTTATATTAAAATGAGTTAGGAAAGTACCCTAGATATCCCATATTTTTATTTCTCAATCTGTCCAAAGGCTGTGGACCTCAGCATTATGGTGGGTATCGTTTGCTACTGCTGATGTAACAAATTACCACACGGTTTGTGTGATCTTGGCTTTTTTTTTTTGTAGGTCAGAAGTTCAGGCATACTGTAACTGGATTCTCTGCTCAGGACTCACAAGGCTGAAATTAGGGTGCGTACTGGGCTATGATATCATCAAGAGCTCAGGAACCTCCTCCAAGTTCAATCAAGTTATTGGCAAGATATGGGTGAAGAGAGGTCCTGGGTTTGGTGGATGAGTTGACTGGCTTTTGTTTTCTTTTTCTGCCTGTCACATGCAGTTCTCCAGCCCCTAGAAGCCACCCTCAGTTTCTAAACAGGTAGACTTCTCAAAACACAGTTCACTTCTTCAAGATGGCAAGATTCTCCCCGACCTCTACACCTTCCAGGTCAAGACTGCAAATGAAGTCTCCCTTTCAGTGAATTTAAAGCCAACTGATTAGGCTTTCTAATTACACCTGGAAAATCCCTTTGCTTTTGCTCATCACATGACTCAATCATGGGAGAAACACCCACCATGGTCCTGAACATATGCAAAGAGAAGAATTATGCAGCTAATGTAAGCTGAATTATTATCTCCTCTCATCAAAACCCTATGAAATAATAACCCTACTTAATATTTGAGGCCAGAGAGGATAAGAGGTAGGAGTGGTGAACAGTCATTCAGGTCCAGTGTGGCTGACCACAGACTGGCTGACTTAACAGCCATGCCTGACTGATTTAAATATATTTACATTTTAAAGGGAAGCAGCACTGGAGACCCCTCCAGACTAGGAAGAGACCCTCCTATACATTGTGAAGACCACAGGGGTTGTTTTCTACCCATCCTGCCTTGCAACAGCCTAAGTCAAAGTTCTTTGTATTAATTCATAACAACACCCCTAGAAGATGCCCTACCGTCCTCCCTCAACACCAAAGATTATATTGAAAATAAGAAATTGCCTTGCAGTTCCCAGAGAAAAAGATGGCCCTGATTGTAAGTAAGCTTTTTCTATGGTGAGTTGCAAAGAAATGTAAGAGTACCTGACACCAGCTGCTTCCATGTAGAAGACATTCAGTATTCACCACACACTGAGGAATAGAATATGTTCTTAAAGGAGAACATGGAAAACCAGAATTACTGACCCCTGATCGGAAAGCACATCCTGATATCCACTCGTAAATTCTTTAATCCTTACTCTAAGGATATTATCTATACAATGAACAGTTCTTCTATCAGTGACTCTTGTTAGTGGCTTATATAAATGTCAATTCCCTAATGCTTACCAAAAAAAAAAAAAAATAGCTTCACTAGTTGGTTTACATGCCTACCTGAGACGGTAAACAGCCCTAATCAGAACCAGACCATATCTCCCGTCGTTACCATTCACAGCGCCACCTAGTGGCAGCCTCTGAAGCAGGGCTCCAAGGTGTTCGGCGTACACCCGGAAGGGCAGGCTTCAGCCAGAATGGCAGGTTGGGCTTCACGGTGAAGTGTGTCTTAGAATTAATGTGAAGATTAGAACTCGGAGATCCTCACTCAGAGAGGGTGGGGACAGAAGAAAGAAGCCGAGAAGCACGCGTAGTCACCAACATGAAGAGACCCTCGCAGGACTACGATCTACATATTCAGATTTTATGTTCTCCTCTGAAGAGCAGAAAAATTGACAAGAGATGTTTGAGCTGCTTTCACTAGTCATAACGCAAAACACTAGCATCCCGCTGTCCCCACCCCCAAGCTTTCTGTGCTGCTGCCTCAGGGCCCCAACCAGCCGGTGAGGGGGGCAGGCAAGTCCCAGCCAGAGGGCGAGAAGCCACGCAAGGGCCGAGGGTTTCCCTTGTTTTCCAGGCCCTGTGGGGACACTTCACATCACGTTCCCACCGGTTTGTCTTTCGTCCCAAGAACGCGTCCACCCAGGCTGCTGTCATTCCTGCCTTCACTCTGGCTCTTTGCAAACTTCTAAAATCCTGCTGGTCCTAGTCTGGTCCTCCCGTCCTCCCTCCACACCAGAGATTGTATTTTTGAAAATAAGAAATTGCCTCGCAGTTCCCAGAGAACAATCCAACAATGTTTCTTGCTCTTTCCTTTCCACGTGTCTCACTTTTTCCATTCTTTTCAATAGCTTGAAAACTCTTGAGCACACAACAAATATTTAGGTCACAGCTTGCTTTAATGATGTGCTTTTGAAATGGCGGTTTAATCCTGGACGCATTTTTGGCTGTTGTTTTATTGCAGGAGAACCCGGGGAACTTCTGCCTGGGAGCAGCAGCAGGAAGGCAGTCACTTCCCGTTCCCCGGACTGCCCAAGGGCTTCTCATTCGCAGGCGGTCATGCTAGCACCCCAGCTCTGCAGCTGCTGAGCAAAATCCTTGCCTCCGTCTCCACGGGGCATGGAGTGAAGTGTCTGCCTCTAGGGGTGGCAGGCGGGCCCAGGTCTTCTCTACCTCACTTCTCTGCAGACAAAACCAGGTTCAAGGGCACAGCTTTGGAGGGGGAAAGGGGCCTCCCGAACTCTACATAACCCGGCAGGAAGGAGGGACTGTGGGAGCAGCGGGGCAGAGCAGGGGCCTGGGACGGCTGTGCACTGTGCACCGGACATAAGCCTGCCCCGATTCTGAGGGGTGCAAGTGGGTGGGAAGAGACTCCACAATGGTGCGAAATTACCTGACCCTCTGAATTTAATTTGCCAAGATATCAAAGCCTCGTTAGAACAGGGTGTCAAATAAAAATGCAGAAACTTGAACTTCAGATACACAACATGTACTTTTTCAGGACCTTGCACACATTTGAGAAAAACTTGTACTAAAGTTTGATTTTAATTTACTGTAGTGAAGACAGTAAGCCGAGGCACACCTGTATCACGACTGTGTTGGCGAGAGAGGCCGCTCCCCGGCTTGCAGAGCAACTTGGCACTAGCGGGCTACTACATCGCAAGCACAGAAAGCAGGGACTTGCACCTAGCTGTCCCCAGTGTCGGCTCCGCTCCCTAGCGTTCCAGAAAGTCCACAGAACAGCAAAAATTATCTAATTTTACTTTATTATTAGCTTTTGTGGCACTAGGGGTCAAAGCCAAGGCCTTCACGCTGAACTATAACCCTAGCCTATTTTATAATTCATTTCTATTTGAATATGCATGACCTACAGATTCAATAACATGTGCTAATAACACACAGCCTGGGAATGTGTGCCCCTGTACATCCTGGCTGACCTCTTTTTCCTTCCCTCTTACCTTTCCATCCCTTCCTGCCTACCATTCCTAGTGTCTCATCCCTTTTGCAGCAGTTCATCATCCCTCTTCCCTCCCTCTCTCTTAAGTTTTATTTTAGGATCATTTTTGCATGTAATTACGGCAATCTCTTCCGAGAGACACCAATGCATTCGGCATCTTTCAGTACCTGATCCATTTCAGGGAGCATTATTGACTGAAGATGGCCCCATTTTCTTTCAAATGTTTCATGTCTACCTGACTTTGTGGCTGCACGATATTCCATTGTGTATAAGTACCAGATTTTCTTTATCCATTCCCGTTGATGAGCACGTAGGATGTTTCCAGGATTTAGCTATTATGAATTGTGCTACTACAAACAAGATAGGCATGTGTGATATGAGGACTTTAGCTCTTTCAGAAAAACGCCAAGCCGTGCTGTAGCTAGGTTAAATGGGATTACTGTTCTCTGCTCAGGAATCTCCACACTGCTGTCCACAATGGTTGAACCACAGTGCAGCTGCACTAACAGTGTGGAAGCATTCCTTTTTCCCCACCTCCTCAGCAAAAACTGTTGTTCTTTGAGTTATTAATGTAAGACATTCTTAATGGAGTGAGAAAGAATCTCAGTATTGTGCTGATCTGCAACTCTCTGATGGCTAACGATGTTGAACAGTTTCCATGTGCTTGGTGGACTTCCGTACTTCCTTTTCTGAGAAGTTTTTCTTCGCTTCAGTTGCCCAATGTTTAACGAATCCACTTATCGTAGGTGGGCTTTTTTGAATTCTTTATATATTCTAGATATGTATCCTCTGTGTGGCAAAATTTTTCTTCCATTCTGTGGGCTGTGTATTCATCCTGTTGTTTCCTTTGCTCTGCAGAAGATTCTTGGTGTGATGTAGTCCCACTTGCTAGTTCAGGTGGCACTCTGTTCATGAAACCCTTCCCTGTCCCTAGCACTTCACCTACTTTATCTTCCAGCAGGTTCAGTGTTTGTTTTTATATTCAGCTCATTGACCAATTTGGATCTTATATGAGTATATGGTGACAGACAGGGATGAGTGTCATTCTTCTACAAATGGATATCCAGTTTTCTCAACACTACTTGTGCAAGGCACTGTCTCTGTTCCAGTGAATCGTTTTGGCCTCTTTGTTGAAAATCAGATGGCTAAAGGTGGTTGGGTTCATCTCTTCAGCCTCAATTCTGTTCCAGTGGTCTTCTTGTCTGTTCTTGTACTAGTACCATACAGATTTAATCACTCTTGCTTTGTAGCATATTTTGAGGTCTGGAATTGTGATTTTTACCATTGCTCCTAAAGATTGTTTTGAAAATTCTGGGTCCTTTCTGGTTCCATATAAATTTTAGAGGGTTTTTTTTTCCTAGTTCTGTGAAGAATGCTGCTGGTAATTTGATGGGTAGTGCACTGAGTCTGTGCAGCAGTTTGAGAAGTATGGCCATTTTGAAATTATTATTAGCTCTTTTATCCAGGAACATGGAATGTCTTTCCATTTTCTATACTCCTATCTCTTTCTCCAAGGTTCCATAATTTCCCCTGCATAGATCTTATACTTCTTTGGTAAATTTCATTCTTAAGTATTTTTTGTTTTTGTTCTTGTGAATGGTTGCATGATTTCCTTCTCATTAAGTTCATTATGGGTTTATAGGGGTGCTATTGATTTGTAGGTGTTGATTTTATATCCCACTACTTTGCTGAATTTATTAATTCTAAGAGACTTCCGGTGGATTTTTGGATCTTCAGCATAGAATATTCTGTCAAAAAGGGAAATCTTAATTTCTTCCCTTCCAATTCATATTCCTTTTGTTTCTCTTACCTGATTCCTCCGGCAAAAATGTCAAGGACTATGTTAAACAGGAGGGGTGATGGTGCATATCTTTGTCTTGTTCCTGATTTTAGAAGAAATGCCTTTAGTCTTTCCCCATTTAGAATGATGTTGGCAATGGGTTGTCATAGATGGCTTGGATCAGATTTCGGTAAGGTCCTTCTATTTCTGTTTTCCTCAATGTCTTTCTCATAAACAGATGTTGAATTTTGTCAGATTCTTTTTCTGCACCTATGGAGATACTCATGATTTTTTATCTTTACACCTGTTAATATGGTTTTTCACATTCATTTATTGCTGTATGTTGAACCATCACTGCATCCCTGGGATGAAGCCCTCGTGGCCATGATGTATAATCTCTTCAATGATACATTGTCTTCTGTTTGCAACTTGTGGAGCACTTTTGCGTCCATGTTTATTTAGGGGATTGGCCTGTTGTTTTCTTTTTATGGCTGTTGTGTCTTTGTCTCATTTGGGTGCTAAAGTTATGCCAGCTTTGAGGAACAACTTTGGCAACTTTTCAGTTTCTTGGAGAAGTTTGTTGAGTATTGGCATTAAGTCTTCCTTGAATTTCTGGTAGAATTCCGCCATGAATCCATCAGGTCCTGGGCTCTTCTTCATTGGAAGTGCTTATCACTTCCTCAATTTTACAGTTGGTTATTGCTCTGCTCGGGTGTTTTAGTTCTTCTTGCTTCAATTTTGGAAGTTCGCGTGCACTTAGAAACCTGTCCATTTCTTCCAGATTCTTAAATTTACAGGAGTATAGATTTTTAAAGTAATTATTATATCCTTTGGGTTTCAGTACTATTGTAATGTTGCCTTTACATTTCTAATTGCATGGATAGAAGTGTTTCTCTTTCCTGCTTTTTGTTAGGTTAACTCAGCTTGTTGGTCTTATTTATCTTTTTGAAGAACTTTTTGTTTCAAAATATTTTGCATTTTTAAAAAAATCTGCTTTGCTAGTTTCTTCTGTGATCTTTGTAATTTTTGTTAGTTTTGGTGCTGGATTGTTCTTTTTGTTTTTTCCTAGAGTCCCGAGTTGAATCATTAGATTTATTTGGGATTGCTCAGTTCTTTTTGTGTGTGCTCATATGGCAATTAATTTTCCTCTTAACAGTGCTTTCATTGTGTCCCAAAGGTTGTGTTGTGATATGCTTCCATTAGCATTTGTCTCTAGGAACTTTAAATTTCTTAATTTTTTCTGTGGCCATTTTGTTGTTCAATAGCATACTATTCAATCTCCATTTGTTTAACATCTGGTGTTTGCATTGTTTTACTTCCAGTTTCTTCACTGTGATCTGACAGAATACACTGAATTATTTTATTTTCTTTGTATTTGTTTAGGCTTGTTTTGTGGCCTAAAATATAATCTATTTTTGAGAATATTCCCTGAGCAGCTGAGAATATTTATTTTGTTTTTGTTGGATGGAAAACACTGTGAATGTCTGTCAAGTTCATTTCTTCTATAGTATCATTCAACTATGTATTATCTTTGCTGATTTTTTTTTTTGTCTAATGAACCTGTCTTCCTGGGAGTGAGGAGTAATAAAGTCCTCCAATATAATGGTATTGGGGTCAATTTGTTTTTTTTTTAAGCCCTGAAGCTTTTTATATAGTTGAATATATCATTGCTTGGTATATGAATGTTTACTATTGTGTCTCCTAAGGAACTGTTTACTAAGTGACCTTTATTTTGACCAGGTTTGGCTTAATGTTCACTTTGTCAGTGAAGAACATCACCATCTCTGCCTGTTTTTGTCCACCTGTAGAATGAAATATGCAACTCCAGCCTTTCACCTTCGGTCTATGTTTATCTCTCAGGGTAAGTTAGGTTTCTTGCAAACTACATATAGTTGGGCTATGTTTTTAAATCCAGTTTGCCAATCTATGGCTTTTGAGTTAAGGCAATTGACATTAAGAGTTATAATTGTCCTATAAGTATTGAGACCTGCCACTGTCCTGACCATTGGATGTCAATTTCTTTTTTTCCTATTTAGATGTCTTCTCTTTTGACCGTATTATCTACCTCTGGTTTCTTTGCTCTGTATGCTTTATCTCTGTCCAGAAGACTCATAAGAACTTTTTGTAGTGCTGGTTTACTTGTCATAAATTTCTTCAAGTTTTTCTTTATTTCCTTGTCAATTCTGAAGCATAATTTTACAAGATATAAGAATTCTGTTTTCTTTTAAGGCTTTGAAGACTTTACTCTGCACTATTCTGGCTTTGGGGGTTGTGGTGAGAATGCTGTTATTCTGATAGGTTGGACTTGGTACATTACTTGCTCTTTTTCTCTTACATCTCTTGGGATGTTCTCTTTGCACTGTACGACTGCAATTTTTATTATGATGTGTCTTGAGGAGATTCTGTTTTGGTCACATCTAGTTGGTGTATGATATGCCTCCATATCTGTTTCTTTTCCTACAAATGGGAACTTTTCTCTCAAAATTTTATTGAATTTAGTATTCCTTTAGCTTAGACTTCAATATTTTCCCCTGTATTTCTACAATTCTGAGATTAGGCTTGAGTCATCTAGCATCTGTTGGTAACCATTTCCATACTGACATAATGTTACTTGAATATCCCTAATGGTTTGGTCTGTGTTTTCCATTCTGTATTCTGAGTTTCTGTTTTTATTCTGGGTCATTCTGTTCCCCAAACTTTCCAGTGAGGTTTTCATCTCCTAGTGCTCTGCCAGTACCTTTTCCATTTTGTGAAACTCTTTAGTGAATTTATTTCTTGTATTGACTTCTGTTGTTCTGCTAGCCTCACATTTGTTTCCTCCGTGAGTTCTTCTAAAAACTCATTAAACCTTTTAATGAAGTTGATGTTTGAATTTGTCTTGTATCCTTCTAAAAGACTGATTATTCTGCTTTCAAAGTTTTAGAGATAGGACTGTTTGTCTGCTGCCCCTTGGATCTCCTTTCGTGGATTAGAACAGGCTTTGTTTGGCACCTTGCTCTGTCTTCTCATCTTCGGTTGTTTTTATTGGAAGATTTCAGAGTTACCTGGGTGGAGTCTTTCAACCGGCCTCCAGCAAAAGCTGGTCCCTTCTCCTTGTAGCTAAGTTTCTGACCCTGATATGCTCTGCTTAAACTCAATTCTGTCTCCTGTTGAGGCGCTACGTGGATTAGTGATTTCTGGATGTTGGCCTTTTGTAGCTGTGCACAGAAGCTGGACTGGTTGGGATCCACATCCCTGTGTTCACTGCATTAAGACCGTGTCTTCTGGGACTTCAGTTGCACTTTTTCCACCTAGGTCTTGGCTTGTATTCCTTTAGTGGCCCACTGGTTCTTCAAATACAGCCCCCCTCCCCAACCCCCTAGGATCTATTGAGGTGGATAAGCCTGTCTAGACAGATCTATGGCATGAGGTTGGGGAGGTCTTCCTCATTTATGTTTTTTTTTTTTTTTTTTTTTTGAGACGGGGTCTTGCTCTGTAGCCTAGGCTGGGCCTAAACTCACTATGTAGTCCAGGCTGGCCTCAAACTTTTAGAAATCCTCCTGCCTTGGCTTTTCAAGTGCTAGGATTACAGGTGTGTACCACCATGCATAGCTTATATGGTGCTGGGGAATCGAACCCAGGGTCTTATGCTTCCTAGGCAAGTTCTTTAACCACTTAGTTACAGCCCCAGCCCTATGACTCCTCTTCCGTAACTACCACAATGGGATACTTTTTATCAGGTATTTCCTGGTCTCTCCTGAAGCAGCCCTCTTTCCCTGGGCTTTGTGCATCCAGGCTAGGCTGGAGTTGAGCGTCTCAGATGGGTAGCTCGTTTTCTCTGTAAGCTCCCCTAGGCTCATGGTGGGCAATGAAGGGATCCTACTGCAGTGACAGGTACCAAGACTCTTGCTTGAGAGACTGGCTGTCAACTTCCTGTTGAAATAGCCTATGAAACCTCTCTAGGAGTTTCCTAGTCCTTCCACAGACTCTTTCAACTTGAATTAGAAAACGCACAGTCGACCTTTGCTACGGATAATTCAACACAGCCTTTTAGAGTTCACAGAGAACTGATAGCTTATGATCTCTCCCAACCTCCTAGGACCCCAAAGGCCAAGTTCTTCTACCCAATATTCTGCCCCTGGGTCTCCGTGCTGGGCTCCATACATCTGCAGTAGATGGTCCCTTATGGTGGAGCAGGAGGTCTCCCTGAGCTCTCTTATGAAGCCCCAACCATGACTTCAGCCTCATTCCCCTCATGACCCCTGATGGCCATCTCTCAAGGTTGTTACCCAGCTTGGGTTGTAAACACGGGATAAGAGATGGGTTATTTAGATTACCAAGCACTTATTTTAACCCTCTGCTGCTAACATGAAGCACACCATTTTGGAATATTCAGTTGTACTGGATCCTCACTAGAGTCTTAAAACAAAAAAAGACAGTAGAAAATAGGAATCTTAAAACTCTCTCACCAAACAAGGGACTTCGTTTGCTCTTTAGATGAGAAAAGATGCTACAGATCCCTGTCGACAATCAGATTTGGCAACTGCATCTCAAAACAGCAGGCCTAAGGTAGGAAGGAGTCAGAAACAATTCCCCACTTTAGATACCAAGACGGAAGACTGCTAAAGAAAACACTCTGGAGTCGGTTGATGCCATTTTAAAAAAGAAGTAAAGGTTTCATTATATGTGGACTGGTCAGTTCTAAGACAGATGCTGACCTTTGCTTTAAAATTCTTCCCCTGCAGCCTAAGGCAGGACTGATGCCCAAGGGATTAAATCTAAGAAAATGGACCTTTATCCTTAACCTTTAGTTTTTAACTCTAGCCAAACAGTTCTGTCATTTAGAAAGTGTGATTTGCTTTTAGATAATATTTTTCATCAGCCTATAGCATATCGACCAATATCAAAAGCAATTAGAAATACCTCAAAAATAATCATTTGGTTTCTATTTCAGGAAAGGGTAATAGAAAACAATGCTGGACTCACTAAAGCCAGGGATGCTGGGGACCAGGGGCAGATACCATCTCAGGGAACAGCTAAGATTCAGGGGGGACCCTGGCATCAGTCTGGTTTCACAGGCATGAAAGTCCATGTAGAGATTCCTGTCTTTCACATAAGACATATAGACAGTCTTTTATCATTACCCACTTATGTACCTTTATTGGAATTCCCTGCTTGTTTGTGTAAATACAAATTACTGCTAAGTGTCACTAACCTCACACCTTGGAGAACTATCTTTCAGTATTTCTTTTAATGAAGGACCACTAGACCCAAGTTCCTTCTCTCTCTCTCTCTCTTACACTGTCCTTAATCTTTTCAGTTTTAAAGGACTTCGAGACATAATTCACACATAATTCACCCATTCAAAGATTCACCATTTAATTGTTTTTAGAATGTTTAAGGACTTCTGTAACTACAATCCTAGCCAATTTTAAAACATTTTCTCATCCCCTGGAAGACTGGGTACTGTTGAAGCATGGATGAAACTATGTACCCCAAAAAGAGCTGCTGAAGTTTTAATCCTCTGTACCTTGAATGTGACCTTATTTGGAAAGAGTGTCTTTTCAGATGTAATCCAGTTTAGATGAAGTCATTAGGGTGGCCCTCTTCCAATACGACTGGTATCCTTACGAGAGCAGGAGACTTGCACACAGACACACAGGGGAGAACGTCCCGCCCAGCTAGATCCTGAAACAAAGGAAGATGGCAGCAGTGATTCTCATTATGCTACCATCAGCTAAGGAACTCCTGGCCAACAGCAGCTGAAAGAGCAAGAAAAGGTCCTCCCCTAACCACTTTAGGAGAGCAGAGCCCTACCAATACCTTGGTTTGGGATGGCAAACTTCCACAACTGTGGGAAAGGACATTTCTATTATTTTAAGCCATCTTGTTTGTAGGACTTTGTTAAAACAGCCCCAGGAAAACTGATGACTGGTCACTTCCCATTCTCTTCCCTCCACCCACCCTCAGCCTAGAAAGCCAATGAACAGGCTCTCCCCTGCATAGGTGTGCCTGTGTCGACATCTCATAGGAACGGAATCATTCAATATGGGATCTCTGTGATGGCTTCTTTCACTTAGCATCATGTTTCCAAGACTCAGCCAGAATATTAATATTAACAATATTAACATAATATATTAGTTAATAATACAATTATATTATATAGTATATTAATATTTTGCTGGATAATATTTCATCCTACAAATTACACATGTCATGTTCATTTATCCACTCATCAGGTGAACATTTGGATTTTTAAAAACTTTTTTGGGCTATGGGTATCAGTCTTAATCCATTTTCTGTAACTGGCAACACGATACCACATACTAAGTTATAAAGAAGTTTGTTTTGGCTCATAATTTTGGCCCAAAGTCAAAGAACTGATCTGGTGAAGTGCTTCTTGGCAGAGACCCCGATAGCACAGGACGTCACATAGTGAGACACCTAGCCAGACTCTCTGTATTGCCGACCATTCTTGAAATGACCCATTCACCCAGTTATCACGCAAGTCCACTCATGATGGGAGTCCCAGTCACTTCCCAAAGGTGCCTCTTGGCCTCGCCTCTTAATATGTCACAACAAGGATTAAATTTTCACATGGGGTTGGAGAGGGCAAGCTACATTTGACCAAAGCAGCATGCATGTACAAGTTTTTGTGTACAGGTGTGCTTTGTTTTGAGCATATACTTAGGAATGGAATTGCTGGGTAATGATATTCACTTTTTAAGGAAGCATGAAACTGTTCTCCAAAGCAGGTTGGTCAGTTTTTGTTTTTATTTGCTTTATTCCCAACAGCCATATATAATGGCTGCCTGAGGGTTCGACATTTTTTTCTTCAGCAATTTGAATACATCGTTCCATTACCTCAAGGGGGAAGTTTGTTAATTGGTTTTCCTGGGAGTGCCACATACATGGTAAGCATACATGGTGAGTTTCTTGCTTCTCTCAAGATTTCTGAGTGCAATTTGTTTGAATCTCTGCATTTATTGTACATGGAGTTCAGTGAGCTCCTAGGAGGCATAAATTGGTGTTTCTCATCAAATTCAGGAGATTTTCTAGCTACTGAGACTTGGAATATTTTCTTTTCCCTGTCTTTGTTGTCCTGGCACTCCTGTTATGAGTATGCCAGTGTGTCTGATGGGGTCCCACATTTCTCTTTAATTGTTTTTTTTCCTGTTCTTCAGATTGCACAATCCTGGGGTGGGGGAATAGCTCAGCAGCTGAGTACCCAAGTTTGATTCCCCAGCAACACATGAACTGGGCATGATGGTGCACACCTGTTATCCCAGCACTCGGAAGGCTGAGACTAGAGGACTGCTGTGAGTTCGAGGCCAGTCTGGGCCACATAGTGAATTCAGAACCAGCCTGGACTACCGACTGAAAGCCTATTTCAAAACAAAACAAAACAAAAAACACTTTTTAAACAAGGTTTCTTTTAGTTACTTGAACATACTTGTAGCAGGCATTTTAAAGTTTTCACCAACTAAATTTAACCTCTGGGCCCCTTGAAGACTGTTTTGTTTTTCCCATGTGGGGGTCTGACTTCTTCAGGCGCTTGGTGTGTTTATGACTTTTTGTCAAAACTGGATGCTCAGATAACGTCCCATGTCAACTCTGGGTACTAACCATTACCTCCTCTGACCTTTTTCTGGACTTGTTACTGTTACTGTTTGCTTGATCAGTTGCATATAGTTTGGGAGTTTAACTTGCCCAAATCCATAGTCCGTTTTCCCTATGTTGTGTCCACTCTAAATTCCCTGCTCAGCTTCCCCCTGACCCTTGTTTTTATCCTCTAACCTGGCTTCCTAGAGGCTGCCCCTAAGTCAGTACAAGCCCTTCACCCAGCAAAGGTTATGCCCTTTCAGTTAGATTTTTTATCTTTTACTAGTGGATATGTAGAGGGTGCCCAGCGGACTGTTTTCACATTTCAGGGTACTTACATTTTTGTACCTTGTTAAGCAATGGGAGCTCAATGAGCCTCTGGGGCCTCCTGGGAGGGAACAGAACTGAGCAGGCCCGCGGTTATTCAGAACTCTAGGATGACTGATTTTCAAAAGGAAGCGTAGCTTCCTGTGAATTGCTTCTGGGTCAGAGTAGTTTATTGTTGAGCCCATGTTTGGTCAGAGGTTGTGCTTATGACTCAAGTCTTTCAGTAAGTCTTTCATTCTTCTGATTTTTCTTGATGGATCTATGAGGATTTAAAGAATGCTTCACTCAAACTTGCAGTCCCCTCCAACAGTCTCCCGGAGTGCTGGGGCTGTAGGCTTGGACCCCAAGCCTGGTTTATGATTGCTATTAGTATTATTTACAATAACCCCCACCCTTGAGCATGCTGGGCAAGTACGATATGGCCGAGTTTTACCTTGACTCATGTTCACCATGTTATTATGTCTGTTGTAGATTTCATACAAATGAATCACATGGAATCATGTAGCTTTGTAAATAGATTTGCTTGTACATATTCATTATATCCATGTATGTAGCTTCTTTCACTCAATAGTCATTTTTAAGATTCGACCATTGTTGGGGTCTTCAGGGCCCCAGAGCCTCAGCATTGCTGACCTTGGCTGAGTTCCTTCCTTCCCACCAAGAGGTGCTACTGCTTGTAGTTTAAGCCAGGTGTTGTTTTTGCTTAAACCCTGGGAACTGCTCCTTACCCTATCCTCCTTCCGCTACTCCTTCCCGCCCCCTGGGCGGCCCCCTGCTGGTTGAGGCCTTGCTGATTGGCCCAAGGTAAAAGGATCTCAGCCTATTTAAGCCCCTGTACTCTCTAAATATACTTGAGACTGCGATCACTGAAAGGACTCCCAGAGTGTGTTACTCTGTCCTGGGACGCCTTCTCAGCTGCTCCAGGGGTCCCTGCCGGACAGAGACCCCTACAGACCATGTTGTTGAGTTCATAAACAACTTTTATCTTTCTGAATGTTTTGGACATTTGGGATGTTTCTAGCCTTTGGCTACCATTTAAAAAGCTGGTGCAAAAAAGAAAAATGCTTACATCTGATCTATACCCTGAGCAACTGGTCCTGAGGACTCCATCTCCCTGTATGGCCACAGCCTGCTGGACCCCCAGAGGTGAGTGTGTACTTAAGAAGATTGTCCTCAGCCATCTCTTTCCAATCTGCCATTATGCTGTGGCTACTAGATTCCCAGTCTTTAATTGCTCACTACCAAGATGTATCCTGTTTTGGACAATGGCCTTAGGTATGGACTTGTTACGCTGTATTTCAAGTAAAATCAGTCCCCCTGACAGAACTGTGTAAGCTCTCCATTCTTCTCTTTTCTCCCCCATTTTATTGATACGCATAAGCGCAAAACTTAAGGTTTACAATGAAGTTGAGCATTTTGTGCACATATGTATCTTGTCAAGGTGACAAGGACTTTCCCACGCTCCTTTTGTCCCACCTATTCTTCCCTCCCTCCCCACCCTACCCCCCTGGTTCACTCTGTTTTTAGTTTTAGGTTCCATGAGATAGCTGTGATCTGGGTTTCTCATAACAGAGGGACCATTCGATGTTTCACTTTCTGCTTCTGACTCACTTCATGACCTGTGTCTCCTTTTTATAGAACCCCAGTGCCACTGCACTGGACTTGTTGGTGAGGGCAATGACCTACTTCTCTAAGTAGGCACTGTGCATTGGGGAGAGAGAAGATCAGCCTTGGTCTTCCCATCTTATCCTTCCTGGCATGGAAGCTTTAACCCAGAGCCTTGCTTGTCAGGGGCAACTGGAGCCCCAGTATTCTCAGTGGAAACTTTTACCCACAAATCGGAGCTGAGTGGAGAAGTGGAACTTGGTCTTCTTGGACCTGTGTGTGTGAGTCGGTACAACACTGGGCTAGAGCAGGTGGCCCTCTCAGAAGGAAACCAAACGAGGGTTGGGGCGTGGCCCGCGCATCTCTGTCTCCTGTCTTCTACTGCAAGGACCTTGGTGCCTGTGATGTTTGGAACCTGGGGATGCCCTCTGCCACTCCGGATCCTCACTGCTAACTGCACAAAGCACAGCTCTAGCCCCCTGGCTGCACAGGGAGTGTGAGAAAGCAAGGAAGGTGGCTCTGAGCTGCTGAGATTTGGGGGTTGTTGCTTTCACATTCTCTCCTAACCTATCCTAATGGATAACAGTGCTATTCTTCTTACACTGTTATCACATGTCATACATTTCTATAAATCTCAGGGGAGTCTTAAGGTCAATGTCATCTCTTGACGCAGATGTAAAATCCTCACTGCACACAGCAATACACAATCTGTCTTGCCAGTCAGTGGGTTTCAGCTCCTCCTGGGATGATTTCCATCCACCTCTCCTCTCCGAGCCTCCATGAGGCTCCACCTTCTCCCCCTGCCACAACACACACTATCTGCTTTCTCCTGCCTTTTTACTGGAGTTGCCATTCTTGCTCCCAGAACCAGCACCTGCTTGCTCTCAGCCCCAGGGAGGGTGGGGATGGGAACATGGTTTGAACAGAGAAGGTACGAGAGATACTGCATTTCCCCGTAAGCTGTCTTCAAAGAGGGAGGTCCACAAACAGGCTGAAGATGAACTATGTTTAAAAAAAGGCTTTGCACACAAATTGCTTACCAGCACATATCAAAATTGCTTTTCAGGCTGTTTATAAGGATAGACTAGTAAAAAAAAAAAAAAGAATAAAGGAAAAAAAAAAGTCTGGTTTATGATTATTATGTTAGTGAGTTGGGTGGACATTCCTAACTTCCCAGAAGTTTTTAGTCATTTAAGACTATCAGAAATTGTCAAGCACTTGATCAGGAATGGGAATTACTTCCCAGAAGACTTTGCCTCATGTCATGCGGAAGGCACTGCTGCAGACCAGGTTGGGACAGCTTTTTCTTCATGAGCTGTAGTTCACCTGTCAATTTTGAGCATTTCTAGATTTTGTTTTCACTCATTAAAGCATGTATTGAATATGACTGAATGAAGATTGTATGGAGATAATGACTTTAAAAAGCCTTTTATCTCCAGGAAGCTCACATGGAGACACATGGCATACATGCTTTCATAATCAAGCAAAACTGTGCCTTAGGAACCATGTACAGAGTCTATGTAGTGATGTAAAGGAAGTAGGTTTGCTTGGACTCAGAAGAGTGCAGGATGAACTTAAAGGAGAAACATCTGTATTTTGAAGGATTGCAAAGAAATAGCAGGGCATCCAGGTCCTCTGAGAAGTGAGGATGCTCATGGATACAGCATGGGCCTGGCATGTCCAGGATGTTCAATGAGCCCTAGCATGAGGGACGATGAGTAGAAGGGACAGAGGCTGGTGGGGCCAAGGAATGCAGAAGTGGTCTTGAGGACATGGGCAACGCCAGATCACCCTAGGAAGGGGAAGCGCCTGGTCAGGTGATTCTAGATAGCATCTATAATTTGAAAAAAAAATCTGAAAGGGAAAAATGGGAGGCTTGAAGAAAATAAAACGACTCTTAGTAGTATAAATCAACAATCAGAATCTGTCTTAGTTACTTTTCCATTGCTGCGACTCAATACCCAACATCCACAACTTTAGGAAGGAAAGACTTATTGTAGCTTATAGTTACAGAAAGTCACAGTCCATTCAACAGACGAGTGGCTGGAAAATGGTGGAATTAGATGGTGGAACCGCAGCTACAGCTAGAGTCACAGCCAGTGCTGCAGGAGACAGAGATCCTCATAGCAGCATGGCAGAACTGAGACCAGTCTGGGAGGAAGGGTGGAACCAGCATCTCCAGGTCAAGCCCCAAGCATCTACCCCTTCAAGCCAGGCCCCTCCTCACAACAGTACATAGTAGTATCCGCAAGAACATGAGGCTTTTGGGGGACACTACAGATCAAAACCATGACAGACTAAGTCCAGTAGCCCTGAGAATCATGCAGGCTGTAGGATACACTGCCGTGGAGTCAGTCAACATTCAATTTCTTCCAAAGACCTAGCAGAGACTGGGGTGCTCATGTGACTACAAACACAACTAATTTATCAAAAGAATGCAGCAAATGCCTAGAGTCAATTGCTTCTGGAGTTCAGAAAGTAGAATATAACAGGAGTAATTTGAGAAATCAGGAGATGTTTCAAGAAGACGCCACTTCTGAGGTGAGCTATATGACAGCAGTGTGATGAAAACCGAAATGGGGATGGCTTGAAGCCCCAAGACACACAGTGTGCAGAGATTAGGAGTCAGGAAGCCCAGGTACAACAGGAAGGTCTCTAGGTCTGGTCCCAGTAAGAGATTAGCCAGAAAAGAAATATTGGAAAATTTTGTACCCTGTAGAATTTGAACTGAATTTTACAAGTAACAAAGCCATTGGGGTGGTTTTCGTATAAGCAGGGAGCTGATGAGGTTGGGACAATAGTTAAGCACTAGTCTTGCAAAAAGCCAACAAACATTAAAGAAATTAATAAATAGGAACTAGCATATTTGTGTGTGTGTGTGTGTGTGTGTGTGTGTTGTGTGTGAACCCAAAGCCTCTGCACTGAGGTACATCCCCTGCCCCTGTTTCAGACAGATCTCACTAATGCACAGCGTAACAGATATTTAAGAACTTGTACAGGTGGTAAAAGCTCACAATCCTCAATTATAAAGGGAGGAGAAAATTACCTTGAATGAATATGAACAAATAAATTATGTGCCAAGGGCCAACTGGTAAATGAGACACAGTGTGATGGAGTTGTTTAGAGTTCTGCTGCCCTCTGATATAATCCCCCGAGATCAATGTCCTCTTCTGGAATATGACAAAGATGTGAAGCTGGCTGTGGTTGTCCCAGTGAGTCCAACCCCACATGCATTCTGTCTGCACCACTGTCCAGCCCCTTACAGATAAAGAATCCCTGCAAACCTGTACAGTAGGACTTCAACTCAAAACGTGTCATACTTTAGAGGAAGAAAGGCCACACACCAGGACTACGTAAGACATTTCCAAGGGGAAATGTGTTCAGAACCATGAAAAGACCAAATTCACAAAGCCTTTGAGTACACTGAAATCTCCACTGGCCTTGATGATAAGGACAGAGACTGTATTTCTGACTCTCTGTCCTGCAATACAAAGTATTGTACAGGAGGTTTGGGCCAAGACAGGCAATAAAAGGAGACAGGCACCGGATTAAAAATGAAGAAGATAAAATATCATTATTTGCAGAATGTATGATCTATTTTTACATATTAGTATAAACAAATTTAGCAAGGATGTAGAATATGAGAGCAATTAAAATATCAATTTATATTTTAATATACTAGTTGTCTTAATTATTCTTTCATTGCTGAGATAGAATATCTGACATCCGCAATTTAAGATTAATTTTAGCTCACAGTTTTGGAAGGTCTCACACAGTCCATTCATGAGTGGCAGGCAACAGTGGAAGCACATGGTCTGGTCAGAGAAAAGCTCTTCACAGCATGGCAGGCAGAAAGCCAAGGAAGGAAGGAGACAGCAGATGTCTGGAGACTAAGGAGAAGCCACAGCTCTTCCAGGAAGTAGCTGTAACAATTATGTTTCTTATTTCTTTCTTTAGATTAACCAGCTAGCTTGGCTGCCATCACTGGGCGTGGGTGCCATTCTCTCATTTCCTGGCCCACAACTTAATCACACACAAAGGAAAGCTTTTACCCTGGGTACCCCTCAATCCCAAAACATTGACATAATCCCCCTGGATCAAACCCCCAGCACCTGCTCCTTCCAGCCAGGTCTCACCTCCCAGTAGCACATGCCTCTGTAGGTATATCACTACATTCAAATACATTCAAATATATAAGACTTTTGGGGGACACACTAGATCCAAACCATAGCTCTAGTGTAACGAAATAAACTTTTGTGTGTCCCAAAAATTGGTATGTTTAAGCCTTAATCCTTAAAGTGATGCTTTCAAAGGTGGGCCATCAAGAGGTGATTAGTTTGTTCTGAGGTGGTGAGGTTGGTTTCCCATGATGCAGTTAGTTCCCTTAAAAAGAGAAATAAGATCTTCCCCTTCCCAGTACACACACACACCACATATACACACGTCACACACGACCCATACATACACTACACACACACCACATATACAAACACACACACCCCCCCCCCACACACACACACCTTCTCTCTTCCTCTTTCTACTTTTCAACACAAAAAAGAGGTCATGGCGACACCATGTGGGCACACAGATGGCAGCCATCTCTAAGCCAGGAAGAGAGCTCTGACCGAGAAAAGAACCTGCGGCCTCTTTGGTATTGGACTTCCAGCATCTAGACTGTGAGAAATAAAAGCCCATTTTTTTACCCTTTTAATATGACCTTCAGTTATATGTGAATGAATGTTCACTTCTACTAACTGCAGCATTTGAGAATATTGCCTGCTATGGATAACCTTCAATATATTGACAAACTTATCACCATCTAACAAAGGTTTAAAATAAAAACGTTATTTCTATACAACGTTATTACAAAATGCATAAAATATCAGCTTTTTACTTCTGTGGATTTATGACACATTTTGAAAAAAAATTAACTCAGTTAATGCAGTGAGAAGTGTAAACCTCCTGATGACTGGTATTTTGTTATAGTTGTCCAAGCTGACTGAGAAAAATAATCACCATTCCAAATGTGAAATTAAGAAAACTATTTACAACAGCATGAAAAAGAATACTTAGCAATAAGTTTAACAACAAAGTGCAAAACTTGCACACTGAATCCTACAAAAGTTTGTTGGAAGAAAAAAGATCTGAATGGACAGAAAAACACGCCACATTCATGACCCCGAAGATTTAACATTGCATACCTCCTGTACTAATTTACACATTCAATACAACCCCTATTAAAAATATAGGTGCGTTTTCTCTGCATAAATTGTCAAAGTAATCTCAAAATTCATGTGTAAATTCAAGAAATATAGAATATCCGAAACAATGTTTGAAAAAGAACAAAGTTAGAAGAACTATACTCCCAGACTTCAAAACTTATCCCAAAGACCTTGTGGTACTACATAAACTAGACATAGAGGTTAGTGACATACATTTGAGAGTCCAAAAGTAAGCCCTTACATTTATAATCAATAGAATTTTTTCAAAGGTGCCAAGATAATTCCATGGAAAAATATAGCACCATTGAAAGTCTACCAACAAATTGTGTTAGGAAAACTAGATATTCACACTTAAAAGAATGAAATTGGATCTTTACTGTTATAGTTTAAATATGATGCATTTGTCCCCCACAGAATCACATATTGAGGGTTTTAGCCTCTTCAATGGGCTGATCCATTGATGAGTTCACAGCTGAATGGGCTATTAGAAGGTGGGGCCAGGTTTGTGCAAGGCAGGTTACTGGGGCTGGCCTTAGGAGATTTTATCTCTTCTCTGGGTCTTTCCCCTTTCTCTCTGCTTCCTGGAGCTGCCATGTCCTCCTGCCATATTTCTGCCACACTCAGGCTTAAAAGCAATGGTGCCCATAGACCATGGACTGAACTCTCTGAAACCATGAATGGAAAGTAAACCTGTCCCCTTTGGCCCAGAAAAATTAAAGTCACTAATATACCTACCTCAAACAACACACAAAAATTTACCCAAAACAGGTTATTTACCAATGTAAGGTCTAAAGTTATTGAGCACTTAGAAGAAACATAAGATTACCACTTTGTGACCTTTGGCTGAAAAGATTCTGCGATGACACCAAAAATGAATCAACAAAAGAGAAAAGAGATAAGCTGAAATTTATACACTGAAAATTTCTGTGCTAAAAAAATAAAAACTGTTGTCCTAAAAAGGACACAAAACAGACAACCCACAGGAACAATATTTGTAAGTCAGGTATCTGATAAGAAACACCAGAATAAAAAATGCCTACAACTCAGTAATGAAAGGATAAGAATACAATTCAGAAATGAACAAAAGATTTGGATAGACATTTCCACCGAGAAATTACACAGATGACTCATAAGAACCTGAAAAGATGCTTGTCATCATTAGCCATCAAGGAAATGCAAATCAAAACCACAAAGAGATATCGCTTTTCCCCACAAGAATGTCTACAACCAGAAAGACACCCAGTAACGAGTGGTGAGGAGGACAAGGAGAAATGGTCACCTTCACATATAGGAGGGTTCATAAAACTGTGTGGCCAGCTTGGCCTTTCCATACCTCACTAAATATAGTGACTGACCCAACAATTCCACTCAGATACACACCCATGGGAACTGAAGATAAATGTTCACACAAAAACCTGCTCATGAATTTTTATTACAGCATTAATCATATTGACCAAAAAGTAGAAAGAACTCAAATATCCAACAACCGATGACCACATATAGAAAATGCGGTACAGCCACACAATGGAATACCATTTCACTGTAAACAGGACAAGTACTGATACATGCTGTAGCATGGAGAAACCTTAAAAACATGCTAAGTGAAAGAAGCC
Source organism: Ctenodactylus gundi (assembly GCA_004027205.1). NCBI lineage: Eukaryota > Metazoa > Chordata > Mammalia > Rodentia > Ctenodactylidae > Ctenodactylus > Ctenodactylus gundi. The sequence goes on along the minus strand of PVKB01001194.1, from coordinate 23,136 downwards.
AATCACAAGTGACACATATTACATGACTGCATTCACATGAAACGTCAGAAATAGACAAATCCAGAGACAGTAGGTCAGTCACTGACTAGAATAGGGAAGTCGTGAGGGGAGTTTGGGCAGTCATTGCTTAACGGGTACAAGGTATCTTTTACAGGGGACACAAAATGTTGAGCATACCCAAGTTCATAAACAGCTACCATGATCTGAAAACACAGCAGTCACACTTAGATGACTGTTGTTAGTGTTGAACGCAGCAAATATGTCTTGGAGAAAAAACTCACCTGAATGGCTTCGTCAAGACACAAGGGATAACTAAATGAGAACAAGGTCTGCCCCAGAAGATCCCATGCTTATATAAGCCCACTTCTCCAATGTGGCTGTGCAAAAGAATTTGCTCAGCTGATGATCACCAACATCTAGTCAGCCTTGGTCTTTATAATGATAAATAGAAAAATATTGCTCTCATTAAGAAAAGTTGGTCACTAGAACCAGAATTTTAAAAGGCTTAGGTGAACCCTCGTGCTTGCAGTGGCGAAGCAAATGGCACTGTTTGTACTGAAGTATTTATTTCGCACAACCTAAATCTTTTCCTGGGGATGTACGGCTTCAGTAAAGAGGATGGAACATAGAGGAGGTGGGGTGATCATCAGGCCTCGGAGGCAGGAATTGGTCTGGCTCCAGGGGGAGGACTAAGAGCTGAGGTGGGTCCTTCCTTCCTTTCTTGTTCTCCTCTCTTCTAATTCCTATCACTTCTCTACATTCATTCCTGAGCTTCCTCCCGGGGCCAGGATCACATGCAGAGAAGCACTTCAAGAGCGCACAGGCTAAGTGAACACACACTTTCACGTCCCGCATAAGCCTTGTGGGCTGAATGTGTATGCTGCCTTTGCATTTTAACTGCAACTGGACAAGACTCAGAGCAGCTGGGCACTTTTGAGAAAGGGATAAAAGGTCTCTGGGTCTCCAGAGATAGAAATGTGCTGGTTCTTCGTGGGCATGTCCTCTTAGTCCCTTTAAATCCTCACCTCAGGGGTAGGCCCAAATGGGTTCTCTAGCTCAGATACCTGCGAACTAAATTGCCTTGGCAAAAATACATATGAATAAGACTTGTACGGATGCTCTACATTCTAGTTAATATATTTAGAAAATGGGGATTTGATGAATTGGCTTAGAAGGGCTTCAATTGGGAGAATTCTTTATAAGTGAAAGAATGTGTTTCATATTGTAACATTCAACTTCCCAGAGAAAATGACTTAGTTTTTAGAGTTTCTGCAATCTTGACAAGACAAAATTATACTGACACAATTGCTTGTTTGGGTGCTTCAACATACCACAGACTATCAGAACACGGTAAACTGGCATTGCCATCTCCAGTAAATGAGAAGGTGGTGTCCCAAGAGCAGGAAAGGATGTCTTGTTTATCTCCAGATAATCCACAGAACACAGCAGAGCAGCTGGCTCATTGCTGTCATTTTTTGAATGAATAAATCCAGAACACAGTCATCCTCCAATATCCGGCTCCAGAGGGGATTGCTCTCTAGGACATACAGATATGTGGACACTCCAGTCCCTTAGATAGAGTGGTGGTGTGTTAGTATAGAACCTATGTATATCCTCCTGTACTTTGAAATCATCTCTTGATTACCTATAGCACCAAATCAATGTAAATGCTATGAACAGAGTTGTTATACTCCGTTTAGGGAATTACAAGAAAAAAATCTGTACACGCCAAGCTCACAGTCACCTTCTTTCCCTGAATATTTTTCACCTTTGATTAGTTGAATCTAAGGAATCAGAGCCCACAGGTAACAGAGGGAAAAATGTAATAATTCATACAGAGAATCAGAAAGTTCGCAGGGGTGTAGAGAAGTTTGGAGAGAAACATTCCATGCACAAACAGAGAACTGTGTGGAGGACATAGTGTGGCAAGAATGTACACTACTCTTCCTCATAAACCTGGTTACCTCAACGCATACATTTCCGCAAGTCTTATCAAAATGAACGTAGTTTTTTTTTTTTTAAGCAATGCCTATAAACCTCAAAGAACAAGACTGCTTTGAAGAAGTTGTGGAGAAGTGACAAGAAAAATTAGGGAAATAGAAAGCAGATGCAAGAAAATATGCGTGAAGCACACATGGGGAACGCTGAAAATGTACATCTATTGAGAAAGACAGGCATGAGCAGTCAGGCCTCAGAACACCTTGGAGAAGGCCACCTGCGCTATGAGGTCACCCGCTGAGAAAAGGCAGCTGGTCGCAGGATAGGAAGTCCACGGGAGCCACAACTGGGCTCCCAACCTCCGAATCACCTCAACTTGCCAGAATTCAATAATTCATTTCCATAAGAAGGATGGAATATTTTGAAATAAAAAAACTGACACCCTTTTGTTTCCTATGCAAGCAGCCAGGCCGTTTTAGGAGGGATTGTCCAAAGTCAAAAAAGAAATCCTATGGGGCACCATCCCATCTGTGGGCAAAACCATTAGAAGAGAGATTACCCCCAGGCTTGAAGAAATCGGGGGCCACCTCTAACCCAGACCTTGGAACATCCATCGTGGCCGGCTTACACAGGTCCCATCAGAGATTAAATTCTTTACTGTCCTAGATTTAAAGAATTCCCCTTTTCTGTATTCTCCCAGACAAACAGAGCCAACCTCTATTTGCATTTGAAAACTTAATAGGAGTGGTAAAAATTACTGAGACAGTTCTTCCCCCGGATTTCAAGGTAGCCCCATTTGTTTGTACTAACCCTGGCTAAGGATCTCCTTGAGTGGAAATGTAAGAATCTATTGCATTTAAAATATGTAGATGACTTAATGCTTTACAGCTCAGACAAGGATAAAGTTCTTCAGGCAACTGTGTCTTCCATAATTTTTCTGGGAGATGCAGGATAAAAGGTTTCAAGAGAAAAGGCCAAGTCTGTCAGGAGGAAGTCAGATACTTGAGACTCATAATTTCAGCTGGGAAAAGAAAATTGTCTAAGAAAAGAACAGACCCTATTGCCCTCTTCCCCCTCTCAGGTACAACCAAGCAGCTCCATGCCTTTCTAGGGGTAGTTGGCTATTGGAGAATTCGGATATTTGGATTTGCTGTGTTAGCAAGACTCCTCTACCAGCTCCTAAAAGAGGCTTAGAGTCAATGAAATGAAACTAGCACCTGGAAACCATGACCTCCAAGGTATTTTAAAAACCTTAAGCAGGCCCCCTTTAATGCCCTGGCCCTTGGACTTCCCCCTCAGTGCAGCTACACCCTTCATGCCCCCGAGAGAGCAGGCATCACCTTCAGAGTCCTAATCCAGCCTCTCAGACTGAATCCTCAACCTACTGCCTATTTGAACAGAGTCACACCCAGCCTCCAAGGGATGGCCCAGGTGTCTCAGGGCTCTAGCCACAGCTTGATTTCTAGTTCTAGGGGCCAAAAAGTTCATCTTAGACAGGCCTCTGACCGTTTGCTCCACTGATGACCTGGGCAAATTATTTAAATGACAGACTATGGACCTTAGGTTCTAGGATCCTAAAATACCAAGCACTCCTCTGTGATGGCCCTGATATTACCATCAAACTATGGGCAGGTTTCAAACCCTCCTCAATGTTGAACATTCAACCCTCAAACACTTTTATTCTGGCTGTGCGTGCTTCTAGGAATATCCTTGTGCATTTTTTGTTCTCCTGTCAGATGCCTGTCCATTGCCTGTAGAGTGAAATAAATTTTTTTTCTTTGTAAAAATGGGGGCTTGGGTCCTTGTTTTATGTATCTCTACCTGGATAGGTGAGATTAGATCCCTTTTCCTACAAGGATAAAAATATAACTATGATTAGATTAGCAGGAGTCCTGACAGGAGGATACCCAGATTATTGGTTGTGTGCAGGGACACAGTCCGCCTTTCTACCTCCAGAAGTTTTCTAGAAGGAAGGCATCTAAGATTTTTCAACCCCCTGCTAAAGTTTATGGCAGTACCAGGATACTCTTTGGAAAGCCAAGAGGTATTGTCATAAAAATTTACATGTGGTGAATACCTTTGTGGGTCCCTCAAAATCCTGTATCCAAAGATTTTGGTTGCATCCCAAATCCAGAAAGGCCTTGAACTTTAGTGACTCTCAGATGCCATCACCATCCCTGCTTTCTGACACAATAGGGAACTATTCCCTCTTTAATGGTATCCACAGTTTCACTCTGATGTGATGCCCAACTGTATAAAGTGCCCAAATCTCTAAGGTACACCTGGTTAGCTGAATTTTGTGACTCTAAGATTATTTCTCACTTTGAGGTCTGTTTTCAAAACTTGTACAGAAAAGAAGTAATTAAGACCATAAACTGGCTTAAAGATGGTGGCAAAGCAGGTTACTCTTTTCATGGTAGTAACCATGGCAAGTGAGCCCAACTCCTCTGGGCCTCTAGGACATACCTCTTTCATGGACAAGATGAAATCATGGAACAAACTGGGGGCTACAATGTTTGCATCACTATTCTTACTGGGACAACAGGGTTTAATTCAATTGGGCCTAATTATGGGAGGACTAAAAGCATTTGATCAGTTCTCAGTGGAGGAAGTTCTCATCCAATATCAAAAGAAAACCAATACTGAGGAAAGGAGAACCCATTACCTTGGTTGCCTTGGGCATCACTGCTCTACCTAACTTATGGGCTCACAGCAAACTCAGTACAGATAAAAAATGTTACTGCTGTAGTAGCTGAACTGGCCTTGTCAGCTGACAGTAATCGTAAAGACCTCCAACAGTCTCTGGATTCACTAGCTGAGATCACTCTAGAACCTCACCAAGTTCTGGACTATATCTTTGCCAAGTGGCGGGGCAGGAGGGGTTGTGTGCACAGGTCTTCATGGGTGTTATGTACTTATCTCAATAACTCCCAACAGCCAGAAACTCAGACCCAGGTCACCCTTCAAAAGACTAAATGTCTATAGGACCTAATTATTACTCAGGGCTTAGCAGCCCAAATTTAACAGATCAAAGATTGGCTCCCCACGTTCTCCATTTGGCTGCTTCCACTAATGGGCTCTCTGCTGGTCTTGGTGTCATGTTTATTTAACCCATGCATATTAAACTTCCTTTCTCATTTCATCTCCTCCAGAACTGAGGCCATAAAACTCCAGGTGGTTTTACAAATGGAACCTCAGATGGAGACCCTCTATATTGTCCCATCCCCCAGGGACCACTAAGATCTCCCTCTGAAGAGGACCCCTCATCCTTTCTACATCCACAGCCAGCTGGAAGTAGCTAGAGTGGTCACTGCTCCTCATCCCTTAGAGTAGGGTGGTCCTCTATGAGGGGGTAATGGTAGGAAGAAGCTTAGGAAAAGGATCTATTATAGGACAGGGCATCTGGTGTGCCCCCGGATGATCAAGGAGTTTCTCAAGTATAAGCTTGAGCATCTGGCAACCAAAAAGTCTGCAGCAGACTTGCCGGCTGTCCTGCAGACTTGGAGGGGTGTCCTTCTATCTCACATCTGAGCAGCCACTGGACCCTCCAGCTCTCACACAGGTGGGTCACCATTTTGGACTATCTCTCTCTTCAGCCTTGTACGCCCTCCAGCGAAATCCCGTCTTCATAACTTCTATTGATTCTGCCTCTCCTAGAACCCTAACCAATACATAGCCATTGTGCAAAATGTCTCTTGTGCTAACATGCCAAGGTTTGGAGACTTTGGTACAGCAGTTAATATCACTTTACCTGACTGTACAGCAAATATGGATGAATGGTATGAGAACAAAATTTCCAATACTAAGAAATAATATTCAAGAGGGAAGTACTAATTATACTGATGTGATCATCATACACTATATACACATAAGAAATTGTGACACTGTACCCCCATATAATTGTGCAGTATGTGTCAATTTGTACCCCCATATAATTGTGCAGTATGTGTCAATTTTAAGGTGCCAAGGAATGAGGCATATGGAAGGCACAGATGACCCTGGTAAGCCTGCAGCTCAGGAGGTGGTGTTAATGTTTGCAGGTTAGGGTGGCACTGTGGGGCTAGGTAGCCTGCCAGTGGTCACACTGCTAGGACTGGAGAGGCTGGGATGAGAACAAAATTGAGGGATGAAAATATTATATCCTCTACAGTTTGCTGCATCCTTGAAATGCTTCATAATAAGTAAGAAACAAAGATGGTCGATGCCTTCAGCCACTCAAAGAAATCCACTCGACACAGGCTCAGAGAAGGAAGGCCACAGAAGCAGCAGAGTTCGTCCATGTTGCAGAGCTCTTTCTGTCAAATCAGGTAGTTCTGAGATGACTTAGCCAAATCCAAAGTGAAGGCTACTTGCTCTATTAAACAAGCAGACATCAAATTCCTTAATTGGCCAGACTTCTTCCCAGAGAAACTGCTTCACAAAAAGAGGAAGTATGTAGCTGGCCCTGGCCTTGCTCTGCAGAGAACAGATCTCCAAACAGGCAGGTGTGATGTCCACACGGTGCTCTGCCTCGGGAAAGGGCCTGGCGGCTGTGGCATGTCTACAGTGTCCTTGGAATCTTTTACTGTATCCTCTGAATATGAGTAAATAGGGAACGAATTTACTCTTTTCCTTTCCTTGACAAAATGATATTTCAAATCATAATAGTAGAAAAGTATTATTTTGAAGCAGTCATCTCATATGAAACTTGTATGTACTCTGCCCATGTAGAGGGGTACAAACAGTGTCTGGATGACTCTCAGTTTGATCTATCGAAAGCCACGGGCACAACTGCCAAGTTTTCTCAGAACGTAAAATGTTGATTCTTTAACTCTTAACTACTAAAGTCTCTTTCAGGAGAGTTTTGCCTTGAAATTCCTTGTTTATTCAGAGCCCTGACCCACAAAATTGTAAGGACAGGATATACTCTTCAGATATAAGTGCCCTCTGGGCCAGGAGATAGGATGGCCACCAGGGAGAGGAGGGACTGTCCTATCTGAAGGGACTGTCCTTAGCCTTTCATGACTACATGGGTTCCTCCAAGCTCACTTCTGGTACACTTTCCTATGATTTTATATTGACACAGCACCCATCTATAGTGGCTCAGCCCAGGAAGAAAAATGTGAATTTCTTATGTTAAGCTGCAGACCAGCTGGCTCCCATCTCTGCATTAGAGATTTGGTCTGTTCAGCAGTCAAGGACACACACCCTGTTACTGCAAGGTGTGGGCCGCAGGCACAGAGGTACACGAGACAGTGAGTCAGGAAACTGACCTGGATCTGCCCAGGAGGTTCAGATGTGTATGACATCAATTCCTGGGTACTTTCCTGCAGCCCAGAGAAGAAATCAGAGACATTTTCATGGAGGAAGTGACATTTGAACTGTGTTTTAGAGTAACAGTACACCTTCTCAGGAAAGGTTAAAGTTATTGAAAATCAGCAAAGCACTTTTTGTGCATTAGGATTCATCAAATTTTATGTCACGCTCCTGGTATGCTTTGTATTTTCAATGGACTATTTCAAGCAAACAGAAGAGTATACCTCCACCCCCAAAAAATAACCCACAACTTGTTACCCATCATAACACTGGATGGTATTTGCTTTTGGCCTGAATGTCACATAGAAACTACACAGTGCTCCGGGTCACATTCCTTCTTCTCCAGAGGTAATCACTTTCCTGAAAGTGGCACTCACTTTTCTGACTTGGAATCTGCATCTTCTGCTTATTTTTCTCTCCATGGCAAATGATGCCACCCTTTCCTGTGAACCTCTGCGGAGTTCCCACCCAGGACGGCACTGAATGGAGGAGAAGGTGCATGAATGGCAAACTTGTTGGCCTGGTCTCTAACTCCAAATGCCTTTTCCCAGAGAGCTTAGACCCAAGAGGGAGAGAGAAGATGCGGGTGTGAGATACTCCCTGGACCCTCCATTTACACAGAAACTGAACTGGACCTGCAGTAAATATGCAGAAGCCACATTTCTTGGGGGACAAAGACCAACCACCAGAAGCCTGGCTGTGAATCCCAGCCTCTCCAGTCCTAGCAGTGTGACCACTGGCAGGCTACCTAGCCCCACAGTGCCACCCTAACCTGCAAACATTAACACCACCTCCTGAGCTGCAGGCTTACCAGGGTCATCTGTGCCTTCCATATGCCTCATTCCTTGGCACCTTAAAATTGACACATACTGCACAATTATATGGGGGTACAGTGTCACAATTTCTTATGTGTATATAGTGTATGATGATCACATCAGTATAATTAGTACTTCCCTCTTGAATATTTATTATCTCTTAGTATTGGAAATTTCCAAACTTTTCATAGTTCCTTGTGAAACACACAACAGGTTACTGTAAACTGTAATCACCCTGCCATGCTGTAGAACATTAGAATTTATTCCTCCTACATAACTATTTTGTGGGGGTGGATTGGGGTGGGTACTGGAGATTGAACCCAGGGCCTTCCCAATGAGCTACATCCTCTGCCTACTTTTTAATTTTTGAGACAGGTTCTAAGTCACTGAGTTGCCCAGGCTGGACTTGAACTTGTGATCATCCTACCTCGGGCTTCCAAAGTGCTAGGACTACAGACCTGTGCAGCTTGGCCCAGCTGATGTTAACTGTATTTTGGTGTCCATTTTCCAGCCTCTTCCCATCCCTCTTCTCCCTTTTTCTAGCCTCCACTGCTGACTATTCCATTCTCTATTCCAGTGAATGTAACTTCCTCTATGCCATATGTGAGTGAGAACGTGACGTTTTTGTCTTTCTGTGCCTGGCTTATTTCACTTAATATGTTCCCTGGACTGTGGACTTCTTGAGAATAGCCTTGTTACATAAGAAGTATTCTATACGTATTGAAGAAATAGAACCAATCAAACATAGTTATGATCTAACGTTTATGCACATATATCTTACAATACATAAAGCATACAACCAACCAGCAGATGTAATTTTATTTGGTAACATTCTTAGCATAGCTGGCATGGATACTCAGCACCACCCCATCTTAGCATTAACGCTTTTGTTATTGGACCTGGAAATGCTCCCATGGTGGCAGATGAGTCTGGGGCTTGGAATTTGGATCATCTTGGGTCAAATATGAGTACCGTAATGTACCCGTCATGAAAAACTATTCAGTGTCTTTCAGATTTCTTACCTGAAAATTTGCCCAGTAAAAACAAGCTGCACGAACCAGGGCAATAGCTTGAGTCTCTTTTATTCATTAATCTAGCAACATACTTTGAGTGGGACTGAACCCATAGTAAGCACTCAATATACAACATAATTAGTGAAGGGTGGATGGATCCTACTCTCTCCTAGGGTTGGGGATTATGTGAGTTAGTATGTAAACAAACATGTAGTATGATACCTGGCATCTCTGACATGATAAACTGGACGAATGTTTCTTGGCTGGAGCAATCATGTGAATCTTGATTCTGACCTCAGTCCTCAGATTTCCCACACCAAGAGTTGCCAGTAACTTGGCTTTTCCAGAGTGTAACAACTAGGCCACACCCATAGGCTTCCTTGGCCCTACTGGGCCCATGGAGTCTGGGTGCTTGGGTAGCATGACGAGAAGATTTAGACCTGAGGCAACAGGGACCGAGGGGGGATCTCTCCTTGCACACCATCACCTCCTCATTCTACGCAGGCCCCGTACGTGTTCATCTTCCCATTCTACACAGGCCCTGGACTCTGTCACCCCCCCCATTCTACACAGGTACCCAGACTGCGCAACAGGGAAAAAGAAGGGGCCACCCTTGTACACCTTCACCTTCCATTCTACACAGGCCTTTGTGCACCATCACCTGCCCATTCTATGCAGGTTCCCAGGCACACATGCATCTGGAAAAATCCACAAACCAGTTGAGAAATGCTACCAGCTGGGAGGAATTACATGAATGGAATATTTTGACACTTGGGCATGATGTGGGAGGAGAAAATGCCAAGCATGCTCCAGAGTGGGGAGAACATTAGGCAAAAGGCTGCTATGAGGGCAATTCCACCAACATATTGGTTACATTAGGCAGTGTTAAGGACAGGTTTTATAATTTAGTCACATGGTTACCCCCCAAGCTCCACTCGGCCTTGACACTTTTAAGCACTCCTTTTCAAACTACTGCTCTAAGTACCATCTGTAATTTTTTCCTCATTTCAAAAGCGATTTCATTTTTATGATTATAAAAATTTACTATAAAGCTCTGGTAAACACCAGAAGAATAATTAAGAAATGGGAAATCTTCACCTATACCAGAGATGATCACTGTGAACATTTTGGTTATTCGCCAAATGATTGGAAAAAAAGAAAAAAAGCTTGTGACCATAGTGCGGTGCAGTATGGAGTCTTTTTCAACTACATTGTATACGTGCTCAAACTTTCCACCCCTCAGAGTCCTCGTCAATTTTTGTTTTATTTAATGTCTGACATTTTTAATTGTACCTAACGGGAGGAATAGGATAAGTAGGTCTACTCCACCCTTCTGGGGGTGGGAGTCCCCCTCTCTATATAATGGTGCCATACTACAGGACTCATCCGACTGCCAGTCCTTGTGGGTTACTCAACTGTGCCCACTGGGTTGTGACGAACACCAGCCCTCCTGGATGAACCCTCCAGGCATTTTAGGGAGAGACAGAGATATAAAAAGGTAGACATTCTACTGGGAGGCACCCAATAAATGCTTTGGCACTGAATAAACCAGTGTCAAACGTCAATCACTCCAAAAACCTCAACTAAGAGTCCTGTAGAAATAAAAAAGAAATTGCTAAATGAAAATGATTTTAGAAACTGTGTAAAGCTGGAGTCCCTCTCTACCACCCCATTCCTCTGGGTGCTTGCACTGGTTTCTAAAAATGCTCTGTGCAAGTACAAGACTGAGTCAGTACACAGGTATTTACATCCTGCACAGGCCCAAGGCCAGGGTTGCCACGCAGAAAGCAGCAGGAGGGGCGTGTAGGAAAACAGGCCCACAACATGGCTGCCAGTGAGTTCCTATCCCTTCTCTTATTCTGACTCCAAATTAGCAATTGCAACAAGTTATATCACTCCCCTCTGTTAAATCATCTGAGAAGTGAGAATTTAAACAGTTCCCAGCATAGTCAACCTAAGCTATGAGTAATGGAAACAAATCTTTTTGCCACCTTCCATCAGAAATTCTTTTCGAGGGCCCCTATAAACAATGTTTTAAAGTCTTAAATATTTGATCACTCACTTTAGACTGTGCAAACCAGATCTCCCTTTCATGAGACTTGGCTTTCACAAGGCAAGGAAACTTCTGTCTGTGGAGTTTCATTCCGCAGGGCAACCTCCTAAGACCACACAGAGCTCTCTTCCCAAGGCCAAGAGCCAGAAATGATTTTTAAAAAAGAAAAAAAGCAACACTCCTCTGAGGATTCAGTACCATTACCAAGTTTTCAGCCTATTCCTAACCAAAAGAAAGAAGTTGCAAAAACGAGCTCCAGGAACAAAGCCACACTCCCTTCACCTGGCTGCACCCTCACTCTAACTTGGGAGAGGTCATGGACTCTTCTGAGCGAGGCAGTCTTGAAAGTCTAGGCAACACAAAATCCTAATTCATGACGTTTTCTAAAGCTCCATGCACCAGAGCTTGAGAGGATGCAGGGTAGTAAGAAGGGCTCAAAGCGGAGTCTCCTGGGGGAACCTCTCCTGGAGAAGGCTTGTCGGTGATACCAGGGTCATCAATAAACAACTCAGGCTTGTTTTACAGAAACTAAGTCTGCCCAGGTATTGACAGCTTAGCAAACAGACGAAATGTGAGAACGTAAGTAATTGCAGCGAGATGAAGAAAGGATACATTATTTATAAAGCTCTTTGCAAAGCATAGCTGAGTAACAAACTATTTCAACATTTGCATTTGTTATCTTTTAATCTCTTCTAATAAACCTGGCAAAGCTTCTTTCAATAACAACACCAATAATCATATTATGCATGATGTCAAAGCCAAGTGTTAGCTGTCTTTCTGTCTTCTCAATTCCACTTTGCACTGTGCCCCAGACAGGTGCTCACAGTGTTGGATTGTGAATCACCAGCCCGTGTGGCCAGCTCGCTCCTTTTCCTCCCGTTATAACCCACGGACTGGAAATCTTAAGACAAGATGAGTCCTGGCTCATCTTTGCACTGTGAGAATGCAGCACGGTATCTGAGTAAAACTCAGGAAATGAAAACAGAAGATGAATAAATGAATGAGCCACTAAGAAGTAAATGAATGAGTTTTGAGTCACATGGCTTTTGTTAGTTATAAAGTTTTAGTACTAAAAAGAAGGCCATAAACCAAGGCATGTTTTCCTAATGGAAAAGGCTGCACTTGAATAAGGGGCCACCATTTTTGCCTTATTTTTTTTTATAAAGCAATAAAACAACACATCACTCTCTCTGAGCTCATGGCACACTCACAAAGTAACACCCTTCCTTTAATCAGGTAGGACATCATGGTAACAAATATTTTCCCTTTTTTGGGAGGAGGGAGCTCAGATGAAAATAGGTTAGATCAGCATCACCTGATAGAAATATAACAGCCATTTATGAATTTTTTAAAAATAGTAGTCATTAAAATATAAATGAGTCAAATCATTTTAACTCATATCTCCTAACCAATCACCATTTCCAAAAGTAATCAATGTAAAACATTAATGTGATTTTATTTTGAGGCAGGATCTCATCCTGGACTCACTATGTAGCCTGGAACTCTCAGCAGTCCTCCTCAGTTTACTCTGTGCTGGGATTGCTGGTGTGTGCTACCATGCCCAATCTTTATGTATTCCAAAGGATTTGAACCTAGGCAAGCACTTTAATCACTGAGCTATGCCCTCAGCTTCTTGTGATATTTTAATTTATAAAATGACTTTGAAATCTAGTGTATACTTCATACACAGAGCAATCCTTGGTTCAGATCAGCTGTGTCTCCAGGACTCAAGAGCCACACTGGGCCAGCAGCTCCCAAGCCTGCTTTTGACAGCAGAGGCTCCGAACACGGATCGAGCGCTCGTCTTCTACATGTGTAGTTTGGGTTTCTGATTACCCTCCCCCCACCCGACAGCTCCAAATCATTTATCCTGACACTGCTTACAGATGCGTCCATTCTTCTAAGTCATTTTAAACCTAGTTTTGAGCAGAGGAGGGCACTCATATGAGATAAAAAGAGACACACAGCAAGTTTTACTCCCTCTCTCAGGTGAAGAAGTTGACTGAAGACAGTGACATGTTTAGTAAACTTCAGGGTACGACGTCAACCTAGATCTTCGGGACACGGGCCCTGCTACAATGCTGCGGTTCCCATCTCCCCACCTCTCACAGAAATCAGAACACAGCATTTCATGGCAAAGTAAACCAGCTTGCTTAAGTAGTGGCAGGAAAAATAAAAAGAATCTCTCGTTTCCGTGTGCTTGCCCAACTCCTACACAAGAGCCTGTGTTGGCCTGCTGGGGTGAGGAAGAGGTTAGGTCTCCAAAGGAAGTTATTTCTCCAAGTTGAAAGGGATATTTGGCTCTCTTCCAAAGGCAGGGGAACCTTTGAAAAATAAATCAATTCCTCATTTTTACAGAACAACCATGTAGAGCACATATGCTGGGTCAAATGCCACGCTGAGAAAAAATGTCACCGTCAAAGCCAAGTACAGCAACTGAGCCCCTCGAACAAGATAGAATCTTATCAGAATTCATAAAAAACAGCTGTCTTTCCCTCTATTTTGAGGCTAACTTTATGTACTATTTCTTACTTAAGTAAACACATAAAACATTCCTCTAACAACCAACCACATTCTTTTTTAAAAAACATAGCTCCCTTCTTCCTAATTCGCACACAGCCCTCCATTTTCTTCAGTGGAATTAGCTATGTGGAAGTTTCAAACACTGAAAAAGACTCATTCTCTCTCTAAAGTTGAAAACATCTACCTTCCCCCTGTTCCTTCCCTCCTTTTAGTTCTCCACTGCTGTCACTGGCCACCACCGTGAACCCCACCCTGCCGTCCGCGCCCACTAAGAAGTAAAACACACCCAGAAGATACACTTAGCACAGCTAGGAATCAGAAGATCCGAATTTTATTCTCTTAAAGATAACTTGTGCGTTTGGTGGAAGCTACTTGGCTTCTCGAAGGACAGAGAGCACCAGTGAGGAATGCGGTAGCCTTACTGGGACAGAGGACTCGCCGAGGGAGGAGACGGCCGAGCGCGGACCGAGCTGAGGCCAGGTGGGCAGTGGTGCTGGACTTAAAATTGGAGACTCATTGTGGGGAAAAGGTGGTCCCTTGCTCAAGGCAGAGGAGTCGTCCAGGGGCCTGCACTCTGCACAAACAGAAGCTAATGACCAATGCCGGACCATAAGCTCAGTCAGTATCTTTAACAGCAAGGCCAGCAGCCTGGTCAGCACAGGACAAGGAGCCCAGAAGTAAGCACATGATGCTGAGCTCAGATGGTCGGCTCAAAGACACCTGAGGGGAGCTCTCTACCCTCTTCGGCTGATGCTCAGCAAGCCCTGATTACAGCCTATAAGCAGGTGCGTGCACCCATAAAGTTTCAGCTTGGAAAGCCCCGGCCGCGTCAGCTCCACATGCCTTCTTTCAAGTGGGTGTGTAAGAAGACCCTTCGAAGGCCCCCCTACAGGCCCCGCAGCTGACACCCATGCTTAAAATGCCCGCATGTGTTTGTATGTGCGTGTAATGAGTGTGACGTGCACACGCCGTGTGGGAAAGCACATCTGCTTTCCTAGCTCCGTCCGCAGAAGGGCAAGCCGCACAGGGCAGCCAAGCAGCAGCGAGCTCACCCAGCATCCTGCTTAGGTTAGAAACCAGATCGCAATGCAGAAATGGCTTGGAAAGGAGGGCTAGAAGTCAGCCTGAAACACCACGTGCCAAAGAGCAAGAAAGCAGCGAAGGGTGACCAGGAGAGAGCTCGGCAGCCCGGAGGGGCTGCCACCGGGCAGCTGCCACCAGCGAAAGGACTGATGATGGTGACATACTGACACACAAAGGAATAAGCGGTCAATGAACTTAGTGAGATTACCGGGATAAAATATACCTAACACAGAATGTACTGTCTTGGCCATTTCTGGTCTAGAGCTCCGTGGCAGTAACACATTTACACTGTTGTGTAACCATTACCAGCGTCCGTCTCTGGAATCTTTCTCATTCTTGCAAATGGAAATTCTGCCCATTAATTAATGGCAACTACCCATCCCCCTGCTGCACTCGCAGGAAACCACCATTCTCCTTTCAGTCTCTATGAATTTAACTACTGCAGATACCTATCTAAGATAAAATTTATGTGATTTGTCCTTTTGGTGTCTGGCTTACTTCACTCAGCATAATATTTTAAAGTTATCTATATGCGATTGGGTTATATTTCTTCATAAGGCAGAACAGTATTTCTGACAATTCAAATGCCAGTGTTTCCTGGAGACATTCTCACGGACACATCCGAAGTCACCTCTTCCCATCTGTCTGGGAGTCCTTTTGCTCAGGTAGGGTGACACACAAAACTAAGCATCACACCACCCACACTACGTGAGTTCCCACACTCTGGGTCCCTAGATGTTTGAATCGAATTATAAGAACCTTAGAAATTCTGGTTGCGGAACATTCGACCAGACAACTGGCCAGCACCCTTCAAAATGTCAGCATCATTAGAAACAAAAATAAAAAGTAAAGGAAATGTTATACTTTAAAAGTGAAATGACAAGCACTGCTGTGCAGGATGCTTCACTGGTCCCCGATTAAATAGAGATGGTATAAAGGCCAACCTGGGGACACACAGGCACATGAGCACATATTTTATATGGATTAATATCAAGCTACAAACTAAGCATTCTTAGTACTGATCATCTGCTGTGGTGGTACAGTGAATGCCCCGAGTCTGCTGTAGGGTAGCATCATGGTGTGCTCATCTACATGTGTAAAGAGAAACTGTGCACCTTGCACACGTGCATGTGTGTTGGAGGTGGGGTGAACACCACACTATTAAAACTTTATCCAGGGCATATACGTGTTTCTTGTAGTATTCTCTCAAATAAGTGTTTTTCCAATTTTGACATTTTTCTTTAGAATAGTTGAAGGGAAAGTTTATTCAAAAAGAAAGAAAAAGAAAGAAGAAAAGAAAGAAAGAGAGAGAGAGAGAGAGAGAGAGAGAGAGAGAGAGAGAGAGAGAGAGAAAGAAAGAAAGAAACTAGAAATGGCAGCTTCTCTCTGAAGTCCACCATGACAGTTCCTGCCTGCTATCCGACTCAGCACTTCCTGGCTCCCTGGTATGGGTTCCTCCCAGCTACCCTACATACTGATGCAATGAATGCTACCACTGTTAATGATTGGATGGCCACAGCCACTATCGTGTGCAACTTTTTATAACTGCACTGACAGAATAATGAAGCAGGGGAACAGTGAGACAGGCAGCAAAAGGCCGATCCCAAGCGGGCAGAATGACAGGAATAAAGCATTCACCTCCCCAACGTGTATTCTGCTGGATCTTAATAAAGAATAGTTGGACTTCCTGTGGTACCATACCTCGCTTTTCTTTTCAGGCTGGTTGGATCTGAACTTGTATCCCTGAACCCTGGCCCATCGACCTGATATCTGGCCCAGCTGGGCAGGATCTGACAGACAGCACTTTAAAATGCCTCTTGGGCTTCTCTAATTTGAACCTCACTTCTGAAAAGCTCTGGTGAAAATTTTAGTCCCTCACTTTAAGATTCCTGTTAGTGCGAAGCAGAATTTTGTGGAGCTTCTCGCTGGTGTTCCTCCTAAGCTGACTAGGGCACCTGTTCGGCAGACTGGAGCTATCTGTGCTAGGACCTGGAAGATATCCGAGTCCTTCAAGTTCTGGTATCCTATGACTGCAGCATCTCATGTGTAGAGCAGCATTCACAACACTGAGTTCCCTGTGAGTGGAAAATCCATCCTCTGCACCTCCCAGTTTCACATTTTAAAGTACACAGAAAAGTATCTGTACTAGATGTCAAAGATACTTTTTCTTGTCACTATTCCCTAATTACAGTATCACAGCTATTTACAGAGTGTTATAGTGTATCAGGTAATACAACAACCTTGAGGAACCTGTATACACAGCCCAGGGGAGTGATATAGGTTCTATGTAAATACTATGCCATGTTATATAAGGGACCTAAACATCTATGGATTTTTGGTAGCCCCTGGGTGTCTGATTTCTTCAACACCAAGAACCTTTAGCCACATTTAAACAGATGCACCGGGACATAATGGGACCCCCTCGTGGCCTGTGTGCCAGGACAGACTGCCCTCAGAGGGGTCTTGTTCCCAGTCAGAGGCCCCTGGGCATGTCACCAAAATGTAAGCCTTCCATCTCTGGTCCCAAGATGCCCCTGGGACAGCCTGGGAGACAGAGTTGGAATGTTCCCTTTGACCCTTTCTATATCAGACCCCAGGATATAATTAGGAGGCAGCTCCTGGAACAGTTGTGGTGGGAGTTAGGTTGGAAAGGAAGCACAGAGTAGCTTTCATGGTTCGAGACAATTTGAAGGAGACTAGCCCCGGGGGTGGATAGGGGACATGTTAGGTATTAGTTCATGCTTTCTCTGCATTAGAGAGACACTTTAGCACAGCTGGACCGGGCTCCAGGATCATAGGGAAGCAGATATTTGTCTCAAAAATTTAAAAAAAAAACTATTATTTTTAGCCAAGCCTGGTGGCACGGGCCTGCAATCCCAGAACTTGAGGACAATAAAGCAGAGGAATCTCAAGTTTGAGCCCGGCATAGGCAACATGGCAACCTGGCCAGACCCTGTCTCTTGATCAAAACTAAAAATACAGTGCTCAGAATGTAGTTCAGTGTGAAGACTCTGGGCTCTAAATCCCCAATACTTCAATAAAAAAATAATCTATTTAAGGCAGGAGGAAATAGAGATTAAAGGAGCCTTTCGAAGATGACCATAATTGTATGAAACCCTAGAATATCTTCATTGTGTTGTTCTCCAGTTCTACAGATGAAACCTTCCTTCTCTATGTAGTTTAGAAACTAAAGATCACCTAGTATTGTTCCTTCTTCTATAAACAAGGAAAGAGGAACAGAGAGGGCCAGTAACTTGCCCAAGTTATCCAGCTACATAACAATAACATCACAATTTCAATCCCTGCTTCGGTTCCTGAGCATTTGTTACTGTCAGATTTCAAGAGTGGCAAGAGAGAAGGGGAAAGCCTTGCTCCACGTGGGTGATCACCAGCTTCCCTGCACGTAAGGCTCAGGGGATGCGTGGCCCTAGGCTCCGCAGAATAATTTAATAATCTGAAGTTGCTGCTAAAGGAACTGAGTTTTAGTCATTTTGGTTAATTTTTTTTCTTTTTGTCATGCTGCACATTAAACCCAGTGCCCCATGCCTGTAAGACAGGCACTTGACCATTGAACTACACACATCCCCCAGTCCATTTTTACTAATTTTTAAATTGATAATATTCATTTTTAAATTAAAAGGTAATGTGCAGCTTTTGTTTAATACAGGGTAATAAAAAGGTAAACTAAGGTGACTTGCATCACTCTGCTGAGAAAAACTCGATTTCTGTTTTTAAAAGAAAATTGTGTACAACAGGCAAATCAGCAGTAAAATTCTGCCTCCACACTCCTCTCACAGGTCCACTCACGAAAGTTAACCTTTTTTGCAGCTACTTTTTAGCTATACAAATTTCTATGGACACACTGTTTGTGTATGTATTCTTTACTTTTAAAGGCACGTCATTGTGTTCACACACACACTTTCTGCATCTTTTCACTTCTGTGTTTTGGTGATCTTTCTATGTAAACATACACAGCTTCAACTCATTCTTTTCAAAAATTTAAGTTTTTGAAAACACTCCAGCTAAAATGAGTCCCACTGACACCCCTGTCAGAATACACTCGAACTTTTACCTGATCTTTCCTGGCAGTGATTCGAAAGTCACTGCCATGCTTTGATTTATTCAATTTGCAAAATAAATCTGAAAACAATTTCTAATTTGTTTTCTTTTCCCTTTTTAGAAAGAGAAGGAAAAAAATACTCGCCACTCAGTTATTTCCAATCTATTCACAGAAAACTCTACAATTCTCAACCTTCAATGGATGCCCCAATCCCAGCATTTCTCTGGATTCTTTGACTGCCTGACCTGTGTGTAAATATCGGTAGTAATAACAAGGGCAGTTGTGTAAGCTAATTGGATCTTGGCTAGAAAAAAATGTGTGGGACACAGAATCTGAGACAGAAAATTCTGCATTTAGAAGATACATAGGTATCTATTGGTATATGTATTCTTTATTTTTAAAAGAATGTCATTGTATTTATACATTTCATTATTAACTAGTCATTCTACATGGCTATAGAATAATAGAATTTATTCCTAATTGTAGTTTTATTCTGTGTGCATGTATCAAAACATCACAAATTTACACAACCATGTATCTTGTAAGAATTCTGTAAAACCTAGATTTTTTTGAGAGATGGGGCGGGTTGTCTCACTCAGTCATACAGGCTGATCCTGAGCTCATTATATAGCCCAGGCTGGCTCTGAACTCACAATCCTCCTGCCTCAGCCTCCCAAAGTTCTGGGATTACAGGCATGCACCACCATGCCCGCGTGGAACTAGAGAATGGAACCCAGGAACTTGTGCTTGGTAGGCAAGTGCTTTAACTGCTGCGCTATGGCCCCAGTCACAAAACCTAAATTCTTAAATGATGCCAAAGCAATGGTGTAACAACTTGAGATTTCTGATACTCTCCATTCAGAATTTTAAAAGTAGCATTCCTGTAAACATATGTGTACTTACATATCATCTTGCCTAAGAGCTGGAGAAAACAGACGGACACAGCATCGCTTCTGAGGAGCTCAGAGTGCGCCGGATGAACTTCACAGCACAGGACAGACAAGCACCAGCAGAAGCATGGGGCGCAGGACCCAGGGGCACTGGGGGCAGCATTGTGAGAAAGTCTGCATTCAGAGTTCCCTTCTTCAAGGGAAGCCAGCCTCCATTAAACCCCTGAAACAAATGTTTATCAAGTGGCTACTATTGCTATGGGCTGAGTCCCCTCCTCTAACCCTCTTACACGCAGACTGTCATCAGCTATCCCTTCTCCCTCCAGGCAGGGGTCAGAAGCCTTTCTTCTATCAAGGGCCATTTGAATACTTACGAGACCATCTGCAGGCCATTCAAAATTATCAACTTACAATTAGCCTGCTATATCTGGCAATACATTTAATTATTATATAATTAACTCACCCCTAATGACAGTTTCCTTGGCTAGACTGGAACTAATGATTACATGGCCCACAGGCTGGACATTGTCCACCCCTGACAGAGTGGAAGAAATGGTCACCTGTCCGGGAGCAGAGAAGCAAGCTGGCGCCATTGAGTTTTCAAAATCAAAGGAAGGGAGGTTTTAGCCTTGCATGGGAGAGGAAAGGATATCAAGTCACAACTGCCATGACAGAGACACGAAAGCTCAGTGTAAAAACAAACCACTTTAAAGACAGCAATGACAACTTGTTGCTTGTAGACAGTAAAGTGAGGAGCAGGAACCAAAACCCCTCCATGCAGGGCCTGCTATCCGGGTAGACTCAAACATGGGAATGGTTAGACCTAGCCACGAGCTTGGCGCAGCCTGGATGTTTCTCTTAGAGGAAGAGTGTAATGGTTTGGATCTGGAATGTCCCCAAAAGCCTCACGTTTGGAATGTGATTCAATCAAGGTGTTAATCCACTGATTCCCTGTGCTGTAAGAGGTAGGGCCTGGCTGGAAGGGGCAGGCCACAGGAACATAACCTGAGGGTATGGGCCAGTTCCACCCTGACTCTCCTCGGCTCCCTGTCCACCACCAGGATGAACAGCTTCTTTCCAGCTAAGCCCTGGGCCAGAAGCCTCTGCTTTTGCCAGCCTACCATGAATGGATGGAGGCCCCGGAAACTGTGGGCTAACATAACCCTTTCTTCCCTCAGATTGTGAGATTGGGTATTGCGTCCCAGCTATGAAAAAGTAACTATGCTAAGAGAGGTACCACAGAAATAGCATGATTAGCTGGATCGCCAAGCCTTCAACCTTGTCACCTGCCAATCCGAAAGCAGTCAAGCAACCTGCACAACAGCCCGTGAACTCTACCCCATGTTCCTGCCATCGTGACCTAGCTCCATGAGGACATTCTTGGCCACTGATGCTTGCTCCTGTGTTTGGTGATATGTAAGAGCAGCAGAGGTGAAGACACAGTACCCGGGGAAGGGGCTGCTCAGTCATTAATTCAAAAATAGGTTAAAAAAAAAAAAAAGGCTGGAGGAATAGCACAGCAGTAGGAGCACTTGCCCAGCAACTGGAATGCACTGACTTCAGTTCTCTAACACCACACAAGCTGGGAGTGATGGCACAAGCCTGTAATACCAGCACTTGGGAGGCTGAGGTGGGAAGATTGCTGTGAGTTTGAGGCCAGCGTGAGCTACATAATGAGTCCAGGACTAGCCTGGATACCGAGCAAGACACGGTTTCAAAATTAGACATTAATAACCTAAAGAGTTATCCTCAAGGAAGGGGCAAGGACACAACTACATGCCATGCACATCACAGAATGCAGATTTCTTCACTCCAAGTTCCGTATGTGTTTTTCTGATTCTTACTTTGGTACCTTTTAATGTATCTGAGTAGAATGCCTAGATATGTGAGGCAAAAAAATCTTATCCTGATACTTCATATGTAGCACTATATTTGATACAACATGTTAAAACTTTGGTTTAAAAAATGAGAGAGAGAAAAGAAATGAAAAAAAGGAACCTGCTCAGGACACAGCAGAATATGTATTGTGGTTTGGCTCCGGAGTGTCCCCCAAAAGTCTCATGTATTTTAATGTTATGGATTGTCTGTGGAACCATGTGCTGTTGGTGGACTGGGGTCTAGTCTGGAAGGGTGGATTACAGTTAAGTTAGGATTAAAGGCATGTGAGCTAGGATTAAAAGTACATAGCGGCCACACCTTCCGCACCTGTATGCAGGAGGGGCTGATCACTGGGCAGAGATCTGGAAGGATATATAAGCTGCTTCCTGCCTTCCTTGAGGACTAGGACTGGGACTAGGCCTGGTCTCAACTAGCCTTCCTGTTTGTGATGTCATGAGAAGCTGCCTCCACCTCTGGCTCTGCCATGTACCTCGATTGCTGCCGGCCGCCCCTGAATGAACTGTGACCTTCTGAAACTGTGAGCTAAAATCTTTCCTTTTTTCTAAATTTGTGGGTGTCAGGTATTGAGTCACCGCAATGAAAAAGTAACTAAGACAATGGTTTTTGTTTTGTTTTGTTTTTGCTTT
This sequence comes from Ctenodactylus gundi, assembly GCA_004027205.1. NCBI lineage: Eukaryota > Metazoa > Chordata > Mammalia > Rodentia > Ctenodactylidae > Ctenodactylus > Ctenodactylus gundi. The sequence goes on along the minus strand of PVKB01001194.1, from coordinate 941 downwards.
GGAAGGTAGTTTACCCATGTTTGGCAAAATCACCAGGAGTCAATCTAACCCTTGATGGAGAAAGGGAATAAAAGCATCAAGTGATTGGTTATCTGTCCAAGACTGTTGAGGACATGAGTGATGAGGAGAAATTTAATTCCATGACAACTCTTGTCTCATCCTAGGACAACCTGAAGAGCTCAACAGACCTTGGAAGAAACACTTTTCTGTTTGGGGCAACTCTTAACATCACAGAGGGCTCCACACATCATACTAGACCGATCTAATAAGGATGCTGACAGTGATGATACAACACTAGAGCGGAGAGGAGCCTCCTCAAAACCCCACAAGGATGACATTTCCGTGTCAGTATGAAGCAGAGCAAAGAGAAGGGGTGGAAAAGCTCAGGGCTCAAAGACTCGGGGACAACTGCCTTCCTGCCAGCTGTGATGATGGCCCATGCATGCCCTCATTCCAGCATACTGACTGTCTTCAGTATAAAACACTGGAAGTTAGTATTACCGTCTGGATCTACAGTGTCCCCCAAAGGCTCATCATCTATGGATATTGTGTACTGTGGGGACTGGCTGACAGGTGTGGGTGCTTGGGGATTGACCTGCAAGGGTATGTGCTGGTTCTGCCCATCCTCTCAGACTTGGATCTGTTTTGCCATGCTGTGAGCAGCTCTGTCTCTGGCTCCTGTTCCACCAAAGAGTTCTATTAGTTTCCAGCCACCTCTGACCTTTGGAAATTGTGAGCTAAAATAAACCTTTCCTCCCTAAAGTTGTGGCTGTCAGACATTCTGTCCCAGCCATGAGAAAGGCTAAAGTAAGACAGCTGAGCATGGTGGCGCAGGCTTGTCACTCAATCATTCTGAAAGGTTAAAGCAAGAGGACCACAAGCCTGAGGCCAGCATGGGTAATTTAGAAAATATAGCAACACCCTGTCTCAAAAAAATTTTT
>PVKB01001193.1:137107-471150 GCA_004027205.1 Ctenodactylus gundi | reverse complement strand
TTTTTTAAACTAGTATTTATAATTTAAGCAACAAATTAAGAAACGTAAATCTTTACATATAATTCAGTTTGTGAAAGTTAGCATAATACTTACATCTAGCAATTTTTGATAGTTTTTTTGTCCAAAGAAACTTCAGTAATCTTTAAGTCCATAAATGTTTAAGATTGTATTTGTAAATTTAATGTCTGATTTCCTTTAGCCACATGATTTTTAAATATAAAACAAAATCTTAGTTCTAAAATTACTTAGATATCACAGACTTGAGAGTATGTTGAACCTTAACTGTCTTGACTGTTTACAAGGAGAAGAGCAAGTGGTCAAGTCAGTGACTTGTTTACATGTTTTAAGTTGGCAGGAAAAGGTCAATCATGACAAAATTCCCTTACCTTAGATGTGTAAAATATGTAAAATGTTAAATACAGATTCCTTATGCAAAAATGGAATTAACCACATTTGATTCACTTAAACTTAGCCATATTTAGTTTTCTATTTTCAGGAATTGAAAGTTTGAGGTTTTTATTTTGCTTTCAGGTAGATTCTAGGGGTTACTTTATTGAAATATGGAGTAGGCCTCCAGCCGCGTTCCTGGCAGTAACTGTGCTGTTACGCTGCCATACTTTTCATTGTGTCCAAGCTTGGTTCATCTCGATGATGCCTTAGATCCTGCTTGCATCAGATATCATTCCTCCTTTTCTAGGAAACCTGTATCTTCCCTAGGGTTGAGTGTTGAAAGTCTTCCATCTTTTACCTCTCCCTTTGACTTTTAGAGATCTTTGGGCTTCTCCCCACCATTTTATTAATACACATATGCAATACATAATGTTTACAATGAACTTGAATATTTTGTGCACATTTATAACACATCACCTTTACAATCCCTTCCCATTTTCAGCCCTCCCACACCATCCCCATCCCCTTAATTTCTACCATCACACCATGTGGTTCTATAGAATGCCTATATTCTGGGTTTCCCAAATCAGAGAAACCATACAATACTTAACATATTTAATCTTTTGTGTCTGGCTCATTTCACTCAAATCACCACTTTGCCAGCTTCCTACCCCTAGAATGGGCTGTAGTGGTCAAATCCTGATGCCAGTTATCTGAGTCCAGCAGATCCCTTTATGGGGATATTTGCCAAAGTTCTTTTTCTTTGGTGGTGGTTGGGTGCTATATCTTTGTTGAAATTTTTTAACCTGGCCTCACCCACCAGTTCACATAAGAAAAGAAGTACAAGAGTGTCATTCATAAGGCTAGAAAATGTGAGAAAGCAGAAGAGAGAAGTTAAATTTCAAATGCCTTAGCTGAGTACTGAAATATAAATGTTTGTATATTCAAAAAGTTATCATTACATCAGTTGGTTTTCTTAGGATAAACTTATATCAAAGACCGAGTAAGTGAATTGCTACAATAAACAAGACTGTATCAAATTGCAATATTAAATGAACTTAAATCTGTATCACATTAAGTATACTTAAAGCAATAGATGCGATGGTATACTTAGTTACTTCAGAATTTTTTAAAGTTTATAACTTATTTACTCACACTTCACTAATTATTAACATTTTGCCAGATTTGTTTTATCATCTTATCTACCTATCCATCCATAAATTCATGCATACATATTTTAAAAAGATTTTATACTAATTCCCCATGTTGAATGTATTATTGTTTTACAGACTAATATACTATTAGAAATAATAACTACATGGGGGAATTTTACAGATTTTGTAAAACAGCTGGTAATGCTTTAAAAGTATATCAATCAAACGACTCAAATACCAATCTGTTTTTTCTTACACTTTTTCTTTAGATGTTTCCTAAGAGAAAAAGAGACATTATTCTACTAAGGCAAGCCCATTTGAATTAGGGGTCTTTGAAATTGAAGGAACTCTCTTTTCCTTTGTTTCTTGTCTCATATAGTCCTAATTCTTACATGTTGCAACTTAAGTGGCATTTGGCTTACTTTTGAATAGTTTTCATTACCATTCTGCTATCAGTATTGCTACCAGTAGTTATGAAGAAAGTTGGGCTCCAAGGTTAAGTACCTGCCCAAGGTCATACAGGTGGTGATAGACATTTTGCTTGACCCAGGCCTGGTCCAGTCAGTGCTGTGCATTATACATTACTCCTGGGTACCGTAGAGCAGGAGTGTGGGACAGGGCTGCTCTTGTCACATTAGTTTGCCTTTGAACATGCTTCTTCTCTAAAAATATACCCCTAACAATTCTCCAAAAACCCATGTCTTCATCTGTTATGGTTACTTCTCACATTGTACCTTAAGTGTCATCACCTTCCTCAAGCCTTTCAGGTGGTCTCCAGCTTCCATGGGACCTGATTTTTTGGTCACTTGTCTTAGTTTCTCTGTCTGTGGTTGGAATGAATTCCCTGATGACAGAGACCATGTCCCTTTATCATGGTTGGCTAGCTGGCTGGCTTTCTTTCTCTCTTTTCCTCTCTCTCTCTCTCTCTTTCTCTTTCCCTCCCTCCATTCCTTTCTCTCTTTCTCCCCCCCCCTTTCTTCCTTCCTTTCTTTCTTTTTCTTTTTTCTTTCATTCGTTCGTTCATTCGTTCTTGACAGAGATTGGGTCTCACTCTGTATTCCAGGCTGATCCTGAGTTCATTGGGTAATCCAGGCTAGCCTTGGACTCATGGTAATCCTGCCTCAGCCTCTTTTGAGTGTTGGGATTATAGGCATGTACTACCATGCCCATTTTGTGTGGTGCTGGGGAGTTGAACTCGGGGCCTTGTGCTTGAGAGGCAAGTGTTGTAACTGCTGTGCCATTTTTCAAGCCCCTGGGCAGGTTTTCTTTGTGATGCTGGAGATAGAACACAGAGCCTTCTGCATGCTAGGCAGGAACTTGACTGAAGTGATGCATCCCAAGCACAGTCTTGAGTGAAGTTCTACCATAATTTTAAATAATAAATATCTACTGTCGACAGAAGGATAACAGAGCAGCTTTCCAAGTTGAAAAATCATTCTGCATCATGTCTGCATCCACAGACAAGTTAATTCGCATGTAAATCAAGTTGCATATTCAAAAATTTACTTTTTGAGTCTGTGTTTTTACATTTATTTGCATAACATAAATCGTACCTTTGCATCTCAAGAATGCAATCAGTGTGTGTGTGTGTGTGTGTGTGTGTGTGTGTGTGTGTGTGTGTGTGTGACTTGAAACTAGGAATGGAGGAACATGCAAGTTAAAGTTCTTAAAATTAAGTTATTTTACAAAAATGTGTTAGAATATATAGAGATATGTAGTACATATATTCTTCTGGCTAGCAGTATATTGAACAAAATCATTTGACTTTCCAGATTGAAATTAGTAATTTTGTAGTGGTATTTTAAAATTCAGTTGAAGTTCTTCTGAAAGGAGATAGAATATGCTCTCAGAATCACAGACTGATCACCCTGGTAGTGTGCCTCCCACCATTTCCTACTGAAGCCTTCTGGCATAGTCAAGAGTCCTCTTTTGTGTTGATGAAATTTAAAAGTGGAATGTCTCTTGGAAGCAGGAAGCTACTGCTGCCTCCGGCAGTGTTCCTCTGTAAACTTTGTAGTTGTGTGTGCTGTCCACTGGGTGGTGACAGAGACCTGAGTAAGAGCAAGGATGGACGGGCCTCAAGGGACTTAAGGAGTTCTGCCTTTTAAGGGAAGTTAGTGTAGTCATCTTTTGGTCTTTTTTAAAGAAACAATAACGATCTTGGCATTATTCTGCATTGTTGGCTCTGCCGTAAAATCAGTTGTCACTTATGTGACTGAACACTGGTGAACAGTATTACTCCAAAAACTTCCCTCGGTAGCTCTCAGGATTGTGGGATTCCCTTCCCTCCTAATTTGAGTGGTGATTATTTGATTTCTGTGTATTCAGGAGGAGAATGTGGAATATGAAGTTTTAGACACAAAGCTGGGCAAAACATGAGTGGAGTGAGTGAATAACGGCATCTGCTATTTACTGAGGAGAAGCCCAGACAGAGGCATGGGTGACGAGTGTTAGCACTGGCGGCCTAGAGAGGGCTGTCTCTCTCACAGCCACCATGCTTGAATTTTTCAGTTGCAGTTAGGCGCTTAAAAGAAAAGTTTAACCAAAGACCCAGTAAAGCAGTAATGGTGTATGTGAGCAGGTATTAAGGTAGCTCAAGTAAGTTCAGTTAGCTCTAAAAGGAGATTGTACCAAAATAGTTGATGCTTTATTGTACTTTTAAAGGTGAAAAGGTAGAGAATAGTCATTAGCCTAGAAAATAACTACTGGTGTGGCTTTTGTTCTCTACAAAGTCGAAACAGTGTTTGGTTCAGTAAAAGTTGAAAAATCTTCAAAAAGAAAACAGCTTTGAAAAGAAATCAAGTAGATTTTTTCTCATACTTTTTTAACTACAGAGGTCAGGTACCCAGGCAGTCAAGTTGGATGTACAGTTGGTATTGGGAAGCACTTGCCTTGTCTGGTTGTTGTGACCGTGAGTGAGCCCCACTCAGATAGGATAGTTAGAATGTGCCGCCAGGAAGGGAGATGATGCCTACTCACGGCTTCCCTGTGGCTGCCTCCCTCTCCACCTTCAGATGCATGTTGCTCTGTTCTTCCTTTTCTTTCTGGTCCTCTGTTTTGGTCCACCTTGGCACCCTGTTCCTTCCTTTGCTCGCCTTCATTCTTCTCTCCTTCTTTCGTGCTCTTCACTCTTTCCTTCTTCCCCTCCTTTCTGATTCTTCTTCCACAGTGTTATCTAAGATCCTTTAGGTTCTTCCCTGAGATGAAACCAACATAAGTATATTAATCACTGTGAATTACTGAGAATTTTACACTACCCAGAGGCATTCGGCCTGTCACAGAAGTAACTTGTTTGTGGCACAATCCAATAGTGTCACCACTCAGGAAGTGTTTCGGGAACATGGAGACTGATGTAAATTGCGTGTGTCACACGCACTTGTTAGCATTTAACATGATGCTTGGATGATGATTGCTTGTAAATTGCTGTGGACCGTAGGAGGGAGCTGATACTGAAACTAAGCCAGCCTTAGTACTGAGCCTAGCCCTGAAGCTATGCCGTGCCTGACCTGTTGGAAGGAAGTGGATTTTTAAAGCACTTTCTGCAAGACACTTTCTTGTACTCCTGTCTACTGTCTTCTGTCCTTATTTAAACACTTGATGGAGGCAAAGAAGCTTTGGCCTCTGTTTTTGTATATTTGAAGTATCAATGATGTATCTGTTAGATACAGGTGCCTAGTGAGATGTTATCTTTAGGGGTTAGATAACCCTGGTTTTTTGTTTGTGTGGAGTCCCCTAATCCCCACCCCTGTTACATCTAATTTTTTAACTGTATAGATCTTGAGTATTTATAGGCATTGATTCTGCCTTGTCAGTATGAACATTGTGTCATTACTGTAGTTTATATGAATTAACTATGAGCCAGTGCATATTTTGCCAACACCATCCTTGTAATTCTTCTTACTAATTTAGCTACTATAGGAAGGAGTCCAAATGTAGAAGTCACTGTAACTAGGTTATAGTCTACTAAGGGAAAAGGGAAAAGTGCTTAGAAAGAACTAAGAGGTTGCTTTGGGGATATTTTGGAACAAGCATAGTTTGTTGCCCTCCAGTGACCATTCAATAGATGGAACATACTAACTTTTTCTTCTAATTCTTTTATGATGTTTCGGTGTATAGAGTATTAATCATTCTTCCTTAGAGAAAGTATATACTTGGATATAATGTAGTATTAAATATAAGGTAAATATTTTTCTTGTTCTTTATATCAAAAATTAAACTCCCCAAAGATGTGTGACATATTCTTTTGCATTTTTATTTTGAATCTGAAATTACTGCCTCAGTCTCTCCCTTACTTCTCAATTTTTAAATTCCTTCTCTTGAGAAATAACGTGCCTTGTGTCCATAATTCTGCATTTTACCATGCAGTGTTTGAATTTTTACCAGTTATGCCTTTTATTTGTGTAAAAGATTTCAGAATGGTAATTTGTGGGTATTACAACATGGAAACTGTCTGTGCCTGAGAAATGTTTTCCCCCAGATGTTCTCTTAGTTCGTGTCTCTCCCATTTATTTTTTTCACTCTGCTCTGAAGGGTGTGTGTGGTGGGGGGTTATGGGTGTTTCTCGTTAATTCTCTTCCATTGCTTCGGATCGTTACTGAATGCTCCTGCCGCCTCCTTGCTGCCATTCTTTGTGGCTTCTCCCTACCGGAGAGTGTAACTTGCAGCCAGGTGACTGTTTCATTCAGAGAAGCCAGGGGGAGGCCAGGAACCATTTCCGTCTGACCGAGGGCGGTAGGCATTATCCCAGTTGTTTTGCTTCTGTGTTTTAGGGAAGAAGAGGTTTTACAGTGGGAGTATTATAATAGCTATTATTAATAGGAGCTTGAGGGCAAATGAAGCCAAGGCATGACTAAATGATTGCCTGCTTAACTAGAGGGAGCATATAAGGGAGTTCTGGAGGGTCCCAGGTGACGATATGACCTTGAGATCCCTGTGATGATCATCTTTGAAAAACTGCAGAACTGAACATTTATTTAACAAACATAGATGAGAAAAATTAGTTCCATTAAAAAAAAAAGGTCGGGTTATAAATGTGATAGCCATCTAAGGCAAAAATCATTAAGTGAATTAATTGAATACTACATTTTTGAGTGCTTAGAAAGCAGGGTGATCACTAATCTTGGATCACTAATCCACTGAGAATGCCACACCTGATTGATACAATTTTGGTTTTTAATAAATTGCTCCTTTAGGGCTGGGGATGTAGCTTAGTGGTAGAGCGCTTGCTCAGGGACCTTGTCCAGGAGCATAGAACTCAAACTCAGTTGCTTTCTCTTTTGTTTGTCCTTTGTCTCTGTATGTCTTGGAGAGATAGAGCTTAGCAGCTTAGCAGAAACAATGTATGTGAGTGGGATGGTTTGAGGACCAGAACAGCCAGTCTCTTTCATTTATGGTGTTCTGGTTAAGGGAACTAATAGCCATTCCACTCTGTTTCGGTCAGTTCAAATCTAGATTATTGCTTAAAGTCTGGTTAACTTTGGATTACCACTGAGGTGTAACTCAGTGATTTGCCTAGAATGCACAGGTCCTGGGTTCAATCCCTGTCACCATCCATCTTCATTGTTGTCAGTAAGTAGCTAGAGCTGAGGTTCTGTGGAAAACGCCTTGAAATAGACCTCAGATGAACTACTCTCAGCCATAAGTCGGTGACCATAGACGTACAAAGCTACATATAAGAACCTGCAAAGTAGGAACTCAAGGGGCCCAAATAGAATTGTTACTGTTTAGGATTGGTGTGGGGCACATGTCTGTAATCCCAGCACTTGGGATGCTGAGGCAGAAGTATTGCCATGAGTTCAGGAACAGCCTGGAGTACAGAGCTGAGATCCTGTCTCAAAATAAAATAAAAGAATTGTCGCTGCTTAGGTCACCCTCCTACATTGGTTTTGTTAAGTTGTCTTTTTTATGTAGCTATATAAAATAAATTGTAATTACTGTAGTTGATCATTACATTGTCAACATTAAAAATGTACTAAGGCCATAAGTATTAATGATCATAACTAAAATAAACCGATTCTTGAGATTTAAGATGTAAACTTAGCACCCTTTGAAATAGCCAAATTTAAGTGAATTGAGTTTTCATGAATAGTGAGTGGACTTGGACAAAACTTTTTACAAACGAGCTGAGCGTCCACAGCTGCCGAGAGCTCCTTGGCAGAGCGTCCACAGAGTGTTGCCCCACGGAGAGCTCCCACCACAGCTGGCCAGCTTCAGATATGTTCCATTTGTGTTGAAATACTGCTGCAGAGGATTTTTAAATGTTTATCATGATTTCATATAAACTACAAGTTGGTGGATCTGCCTGAAGGCTGCGGGTAAGCCAGTAAGTAGAGAAGCTGCAAGGGTGCAGCGTGAGAATCTTTGCAGTCGTTCCCATTTTGTCCCTGTGACAACACACTTTTGCAGGTATGAATTGGACACTTATTGGTGCCACTGTTTCCTTTGCTTTCAAATGGCTGTGTTTCATGGGATTCCTTTTCACTGACCTTTCAGGGTGTTTGATGACTGGCTGATACTGTTGTCTGATAGAATAGCAACTACACATTGACTTAGCCATGCAGTTAGACTCTGCCCTTACAAAATCATAAGAGAGAAAGGACTAAAGAAAGGTCCATAAATTCAGTTTTTTCTATTGTTTAGATATTTTTCTTCTCTCACTGCTGGGGTTCAAACCCAAGCCTCACATGTTCTAGGCAAGAATCTACCACTGACTCACAACTCAAACCCCACCCTACCCTTACCATTACATAGTTTTAAAAATATCTTCTTGGTAAATTGTTTGGGAATGTTTGTCAACCTGTACATCTAAATTGATAATTATTTGTAGAGCTGACCAAAAAAAAAAAAAACTTTCTGGTGATGTTAGATGATGATGATGATGATTATTATTATTATTATTATTATTTGTTAGTTTTTAACCTGCTGAGCTGAATAACTACTTGTGAATATCCTTCACTTAGGCTGCATTTAAGTCAGTGTCTTAGCTACTTTTTCATTGCTGGGGCATAATATCTGACATCCACAACGTAATGGAATAAAGATTATTGTAGCTCACAGGTTCAGAAGCTCTTAGTTCATTTCTGGGCAGGGCTGGAGCAGAAGAAAGAGTTCCTCATGGTACGGCAGAGCACAGCCACGTCTTAGAGGGGGGTTAGAACCAGCACACACCATACCACCAGCCTCTTCTAGCCAGGACCCACCTCCCATAGGTACATGAGACTTTTGGGGGACATTCTAGATCCAAACTACAATAGCCAGCTTTCTCCATTCCACATATTTCCTGTATTTGACTAGTCAGAAACTAAGTGGTGGGCAATATTTCAGCCATGTCACATGCGATGTTGATGAAGCAAGGGAGGCCTTCTCAATGGTATGTGTTGGAGATTTGGAATATCATTGACATAACTTTTCCACAAATCATAAAATTAAAGTTGTGACCTACACCATAAGCCAGTTACTAATATCATGTATTGCTTTTTTGACACATGGTGGGAACTTCTTGAGTATTAGTTATTATTTTTCTGTCACCTTCATTAATTACTATCACAGTTTAAGTTTACACCACACAGCTTCCTTTTAAAGATGTACTTAAGATCATGTAATTTCCCTGCTGAAAAGCATCTAGCACTTTCTGTTTAATTTGGAGCTAGATCCCAAGTCCTCACCATGTACTATGTGCCCTGTGCACCCTGTGTGTTGTGGTCCGCCCGACCTCTGGCCTCATCTCAGGCCATGCCTGCCTTTCTCCCTCTCTAGGCCAATGTTCAGAGGCTTCTCTCCTCTCATCTCCTCTTCTGTGCTCTCCTCTTCTCTTCTTCTTCTCTCTCTCTCTCTCGCTCTCTCTCGCTCTGTCTCTCATCTCTCTCTCATCTCTCTTCTGTCTCATTCTGTCCTTGTATTGCCTGCACCTTGGCCATGCTTGGGACCTAAGTAGTTCCATTATGTGTTTGTTGAATGGGTAAGCAAATGAAATAAGCTGTCATTGATACTTCTGGCATTTTTTGCTTTGAAATACAAGAAACAACTTGTATACATATTGTCAGAGTAAAGTTAAATTCAAATGAAACCATTAAGTTTCTTTAGCATTTTAGAAATTGGCACAGTGGATGGTAAGAGGACACTGGGACAAGATTAGCTTCTGTGACTCCGCTGTCGCATGCTTGCGTGAACCGCAGGCAGGAACGTGCTCCCTAGAGTTCTGGGCCCCCTAAAGAGCTGCCCGTTTGGAACAAGAGGAAAAAGGCTTTGACTGAGAAGGTCCTGAGCCCCTCCACTGTAGCGCACCTTTGTTTGTGTTTTCTGTGTATATTGGGATTTCATGACATTTCATTTGATAAATGGTATGCTTTTTAAAAGCTTAACCATCACTAAATTCGAAGAGCACAAAGGTTATTTTTAACTCAGTTATTCTGATCTGGCAGCTTAATTATTTAAAGGATATTATTTCTTCATCATTGTCTATTCCTATTTTCCCTCCCTACAAAGTATTTTGAATATTTTTAAAATATCCTGAAGAATGATGTCTAGCTAATTATGTACCGCGTAAAAATTTTTAACCTTAAAAACAAAACCAGTATACACTTTAAATTTTCTAAAGGAGAATAAAGCCTGTAAAAATCCCCTTAAAAACTAAATAAAATTATGATATGTGGATACATTATAAGAGTAGCATTACCAACACTATGAGCTGTGTGAAAACAGGTCATGTGCGTGTGCTCACCACTGACAAGCCTCCAGCTCAGTACAGGCCTTAGCGCAGGTATATGGCCTATTCAATACACATTTGTTGGAATGATGAGGACATTTCTGAAGGGAGCAAAGACTTATTTTCAAGTGACATTATTTGGTAGTAACAAGTAAAAATAGGTTGGAATTTTCACAAATGAAGTCTGTTGGTTTTTCATGGTGATATACATTAGATACCTTGATTATAGTAGATGGCCTTTCAGCAGTGTTTACTAAATGCCACTGTATTGCACTTTCCTTCAGTTCCTCTTGAACTTTTACTGTTATTTAAAATATAAAACTAAAGTAAATTACACTGCGTGCAGTACTCAATATAATAAGTTAGAACAATTTTAAGACCACAATAGGTGATGAGTTTACTTTTGATTTTGATAGACCTGCTTGAAGTTGTTAAAAAAAAATGTTTAGCTGAGTTTTCAAAACCATCTTAATTGAGACACATTAGAGTGAAACCAATGTAATGCTAACTGGTGATATGCAGGTGATATGCAGGATTGTCTTAGGAACTGAAGTGGAACTTCCGCTTTGCCCTCGTAAAAAACTTGTAACAGTATGTCCAAGCAGAATATAAGAATTCTGTGATAGGAATCTTCCTTGATGCATCAGCTTATAAATTATTTCTACCGCCTATTGCCTAGTAAGATTTCGAGTTTGGGTATGTTTCAATGTTAGTTTAACAAATACTTCCTAGCCACTAAAATTCTGTGATGTGAAACTATGTATCACTGCACTTTTTAAAGGTATACAGTTCTTAATAATGAGTCTTTTGTGTACTAGTTTCTCAGGTGATTGTTTTACTTATAAGTTTGTCTTTCCCTTTAGGTAAAGAGGATGAATATCCAAAGAAACCTTTGGGGCAGCTTCCACCTGAATTTCACTCTGGTGGCACTAATCACCTGAGTAATGGACAAAGAAATGTTGGCAGGCCCAGTCCCCATATAAGCAGCAGAAGAGAAAGTGGATCGTCACCTCACAAAAAGCAAGAGCACTCCCCCCACCATCAGAGTAGAACTGGTACCCCAGAGCGAGCCAGGCAGCTTAGACGGAGATCAGTGGATGAAGACAGCAGAAATCTTAAAGATGAGGAGAATTTGCCAAGAAAACTTGTGTCAGGTCCACTGGATGGCTCCAGGCACTATAATCATGCCTCTGCTAACCACAACAGCAATGCTACTTCAAATATCAGAAAGGAGTTTGTGCCCAAATGGAATAAACCATCAGATAACTCAGCTATTGAAAGAACTGCCAAATACGCCATTGAAGGCAGAAGCAGATCAGGGGTTGCTGCACCTGCAGTCACCATCCCAAGTGCTGCTGATACTCAGGTATCAAACACGAGGCAGAAGATGAAGGTTTTGGATGCTGATGACAGGAAGCGAGGCTCCAATGCATCTCAGTATGATAATGTGCCTGGGAGTGAAAATGAAAACGGAGCTTCTGTCGAAGAGGCCCTGGAAAGGGTTTACTCTCAAAGTCCCAGGAGCATTGCTTACTCTAACAGTCCAAGAAAGCTTGCTGAGCCAGGTTCTAGTCCATCTAAAGTACCCAATAAGTTTACTTTTAAAGTGCAGCCTCTGAGCTATTCAAGATATGCGTCCCATTTAGAGGGGGAAGATCGAGGGACCATGCAACCACCATCCTACAGCAACCCCCCTACATACCACTTAAATTCTTTCAAACATATACCCACTGCCAATAGCAGTTTTGTGTCTCCACATATTAGCCCTGGCACCCAGGTTAATTCTTCCAGGAGACCATATGGTTCTACTCTCTCAGTTGATACTTCTCCAGAGAAATCCTACAGCCGCCCAACTCCACTTGTACTCCCGTCTAGCCGAATAGAAGTCCTTCCTGTTGATATTGGTGCTGGGGGATACTCGGGCAATTCAGGGTCACCGAAGAATGGAAAATTCATTCTCCCTCCTGTGGATTATTTGCCAGATAACAGAAAATGGTCAGAAGTTGGTTATATGTACAGACCTGAGCTGCATGGACAATCTTGGACTCGAGATGCTAACCCGAGCCACTTGAGCAACTTACCAAAATATTCAGCCTTTCAACATGTACCCTTTCAGGACCATAATCTCCCAGCAGTCTCAGTTGATAGCCCAGTGCGGTATAAAACTTCACCAGGAATAGAAGATGCCAGTCCAGCAGGGTATCAGTACACAGGGCCCTCGCCCCCAGCATATCACTACAGAAATCGGGAAGGGCTTTCTGTTCAAGAGTCAGTATTGCTGTGAGAGTGTATGTATACTGACTAAAGATAATAGGAACTGTATGAAACCTATGTTGCTATATTTGTAATTGCCAAAGCAGTATTTTATACTATTGCAAACAACTCGCACAATTCTAATGTAGATTAGTTAGAGAATAGGTAGAGGTGTTTTTACCCTGTGTAGCTGCTGCTTAGGATGAGCATTTTAAATTGCCTCATCAGTGAACCTGGTAAGAATTTCACCTGGAGGTGTAGCGATAGCAGTTAGGGCTCCACAAACAATGGTGATTCTTTACTCAGTCTCACTCGTCTTTCTCCAAGACCTGACATTTTTACTTTTTGACCCTTTCTATTTTGATTAATGTTACAAAGCACTGAAAAATCACAGAGCAGATGTTTTTAGGGCAATACGTAACGTGTGTCTTAATAGATCCTGTGGTCATCTGTGCTATACGTTTGAACGTAGAACTGAAGAAATGTTTTTTTTTTTTTTTTAAAGAGAAACTATTTTCAATCTAGATCTTCATAATAATGTTACTCTTCTTTCCCTTAATGTGTCTTTTAGTCCAGTTCTTTTCCCCCTTCATAATGTTAACCCAGTTCCTAAGCTAACTAACTGCTCGATTAATATATCTTACAGGATGCTCATCATTCTTCAGTGGCTGCCATTTTCTTTCAGTCTCAAAAGTAAAGACACTGGAGAGGAAAGCCAGCATCTCAGTGGTGCTTAAAAATAGGGGCAGTTAGGTAGGTTCATGGCTGAAGGGGCAGAGCTTACTGTGTTTGTTTACCCCGGATGAGTCTTCGTGCTCCTGAGCCCTTTGCTCCAGTCTGAGGGACGTCTTAGGGCAGACTGCCCCTCGCCAGATGCCAGGAAGTGTGCAGCACAGCTCTCCGTGGCTGCCGCTGGGCAGGCTGCAGCCGATCATGCAGCCCTCTTGGGGCAAGAAGGACGGCCTGTGACGTTCGTCTGGTAGTTAGTGCTGTGGCTGCTGCTCATTCTGTCCCTTAGATTCTTGCGGGACATCCCCACATAGGGCCCCAGAGCAGTGGTTTACATGATCTATTTTTGGCACTTTCTTTAAAACTGTAGCCAATGGATACTACTGCACTAATAGATCATCACAATGATAAAAAAAAATCCTAACAGAAGTCTAGTATTTTGTTCTTTTAAAATATAGTGTGATTTTCATACTTTCAAAAAGCAAGAAAAAAATTTTTTCAGTAAAAAAAAAGTCAGGTTCATGGTTTTAAAAAGCAGTGAAGCCTTTAAAAAACAATTCTATCACACTACAATTACAAAACACTGACAGAGTTTTGAACACTCCAGGAAAGTATAACATCGTGATTTTTTTAACATTACCCTGCTCATATTTGAGTGACAGAAGGTAGAAGAGCTAATGTTCTTTCTCTTGCAAGTTGGGGAGTTAAGCTTTTGAGGTACAAAAATATGTCTTAAATGAAAATAGCATTTGTTTAACTAGTGAATGTGACAATATTTTTTATGTATATAGTGAGTCTAACGTAATTTTAATCATCTTGATAATGACGTTATTAGGTAGAAAAAAGCAGTGTGTTAGAGCTAAACACTACATTGAAGTTCAAATGAAATCCTGATAAAATAACTGGGCTTTTGATTTAGATCATGTGGAAACTGAGAAATATATGTATATAAAACTGTAGCAAAGGATATTCCAATTTTAAACTATGATTCTGTGACTTGTAATAAACCAAGCTGTACAATTTAGTGTATGATAGCAGCACTTGAGCTGCTTCAAAAAAAAATATATATATATCAACAGTGGTAAATACTGTAGATTTTTATATATATATGCACTATATATACACATACACATACTATTTTCTTATGTCATTTAAGGCATTTTTTTATCTATGCTTTTTTGATGTGATTGTTTTTAACATGCTAAAAGTAGTAAGTATATTTGGTTTTGTGTCTTCTCTGTGTGTTTTGTTTCAGGTGGCAAAAGTGCAGTGTCCCTGATGTTTCTAGGGCCACTTGTCTTCTAAGCAGAAGTTGCCTAGTGTCCACCCACAGTGCTTTTTATGTGTTGCAGTTCTATGTTGAATGTTTTGTTAGTTTCCATTAGGACTATGTTTAGGATGACCATATCTTTCCTTCATTTAATGACATTATGAAGGCAATAAGGTATTTTAATTTTCACCCATTAGAAAATGTAGCTCTCTTGTTAGCTTATGTAGGGAAATTTAGTTTGCAATTATTTTGCAACTCTGCAGTTTACCTCTTAACAGATTTATTTTTAATGAAAGGTACGAAATGATGAAAGGTGAAGTAATATTGACAGAGTAGGGAAAATGTATTTATGTAAAAATTTGGTAAGGACTTTTAAGGTATGGAGACTGACATTACTCTGTCACTACATGTACAGGAAGCATTTTGCCATCTTTGAATCTTCATGACAATTTTTACTTAAAATATGCACTTTGTGATAGTTGATTTTTAAAAATAATGTATGTAGCTATACCTATGGATTCAAGAGGCTTTAAATTTTTTGATTCAGATGTTTCTTTTTATAGTATTTTTTAAATGAGCTCTTAAAGCTGAGAGAGATATATAAGTCTGATATCAGAGTATCAGTGATAGACATTTCTTAAGAATGCAAAGATTCAGTCAGTAGATCCTTCCTGTGGGAAAGGAAAATGGATTTCATAGGATGCAGTTATTTTAACTTTGCATTTTAAGAAGATTCTGGTACTGAGTTCTGTCATACTTGATGCAGATTTAAAGTTGACTTTGATGGTGCAGTCCTTCGGATTTCTTGGCTCCCACGGTCACACAGGCACAAATCACAGCACCCACTCAGCATTTTCCAGCCAATACCTCCCAGTTTCTTGACTAGAGGAAAACATACGGCATCCACACAACAGGTTTCCTCACAAAGTACTCTAGCTTCTGCTTTGGGAAGGAAAATTACTGCTCTCACTTAGTTTTCTAAGTCACCCCCCCCCCCCCCCCGCCACGTTAGTTAGGATGCACTTGATGGTGTCTCAGTGCACTAACCTTACTAGGATTATGGATTTAGGATTGCGGTTTTAAATTTTTTTAAGTGGATTTTAAAGGTCCGTATCTATTGTGCATCCTAATGCCTGTTGACCAATTGGAAGGGGTCAGACTCTCCTAAGATGAGCTAAGTTACTGTGAATGGGAAAAAGGAGTCCTTGTAACATTTAGTCAGTTTTAGTGACATTTGACTTTTTGAAGGACTTACAGTTTTTCATAAGTCTAGGATAATTGCTGCCATTTTATAGGTAAGAAGACTGAGGAACAGAGGAACTTGTTAGCTTTCTTAGAGTGTCTTGACATTTTCTGCTCTGTGTCTGGTGAACTTTAAAGCTTTCTGTCTGCTTGGGACCCACCCTAGACTACATAAGTTCTAATATCTGGTATGGAACCAAAGCATTATGATAGTTGTATTTTCCCTTATTGAGTTTAAGCATTAAAGTCTCTTTAAAAAATCGTATATCCCCATAATAGAATAGCTTAAAAATTCTTAACAAATTTCAAAGTTTAGAAATTCTGGTGTCAGAAAGTTAAGAAAAGTTGCCGTGGAAGGATAACCATTGCCATTGCCTTCACTGCAAGCCCTGCACTACGGCCAGTCGTGATGTGAGGGACTGACGTGGAAGGTGGAGTGACTTTGCAGTTTTCCCTGCGTGCTGCTTACGATAGACCTTTTGAGCAGGCAGAGCCTCATTAAGATTTTCCTTTGCTAGACAATCTCCACCTCTACTTTCTGTATGCAGTCTGCTAAAAAACACCTTGGCTACTTGGTAGAATAAGAGCTGAGCCTTCATCTGACCAGTCAACGTTTGATTGCACATCTACAGTTCACGAAGAACTGGGCTGGGTTTACCCCGCGAGATGTGAGGCCAGCTAGTGTTCCGTCTCTCCCAGTTCGTTGATGGAGCTCTGGAAGGGAGTTGCCCAGTGGCACTCAGGATTAACGTAGTGGACAAATGACAGGGAAAAGGGCAAGGGCAGCAGAGTGTATGAGTAGGCACATTGGTGACTTTGGAGTGGCTGTGGGTCGAGGGTGCGCATGGCAGGCATACCGCAGAGAAGATTATGGACGGAAGGCCTTCCCTGCTCCTGAACCTGGTCCTGATGGTGGGTTTTGCCGTGTTTCTGTGTGCACTTCTCTGGTCGGTAAGGCTGCGGGGCTCGGGGTGAGAGAATAAACCTGGAGGTAGAAAGAAAGACCAGGGGCTGTTTGAGTTTCAGAGCTTAAGGCCAAGGAAGAATTCTTTAAGACAAGGGGGTAAATTTGAGAACTTACTACTAAATGAAATTGGAAATGGCTTGCTGATGAAAGTGATCCAAATAATCCTAATTTAAAAAGCAGGAGCTAACAGTGCTTAGGCGTTGGACACCGTACTAAACATTTCACTCTTATAAGCTCTGATCATCACGATAGCTCTGTGGTGTATGTACTGCTCTAATCCCAGTACAGAGATGAGAAAACTAAGGCATAAAAAAGTAAGAACATGCTCCAGATCACGCAGCTGCAAAGGGCGAGCCCTTGAATTCAATCTGAGTGACTCCTGTGCCTGTTTTCCCCTCCCTACCCCTGAATTCATCTAAGGAGATACAATGTACTTAGTGTAAAATTAACCCATTTTAAGTTTATACTTCGTGGTTTTTTTTTCTTTTTGGTAATAGTGCAGATATCATAACTAATACAAGAACAATCCCAGCATCTCAGAAAAAGATCTGTGCCTGCTTGCAGTCAAGCCTATACCCACTTGCAGTGTCAGGCTGCCACTGATGCCCCCGCCCCCCGTTTGCCTTCTCTGGAAATTTTCTATAAATAGAACAAGATGATACGTGTCTTTTTCACCTGGTTTCTTTCACTTAATGTTTTTGAGGTTGCTCATGTTGTAGTGTGCATCAGTAGTTTTCATTGCTGTGTGGTATTCCATTGTGTGGCTATATCACCTTGTGTTTTTTTTACTCACTAGTTGATAGACATGAGGACTATTTTCACATGCTGTGGTGACCATTTGTGTATGAGTCTTTATGTGGACAGAGGTTTAACTTTTTAGAAACTTAAGGCTTTTCAAAGCAGCTGCACCTTTCTGCATTTCTACCCAGAGTGGAGGAAACCTCTGGTGTCTGCACATTCTCACCAATACTTGTGACTGTCTGACTTTCTAAAAAATTATATCCATCCTAGTGGTCGCAACGTGGTGTCTCGCTGTGCCGTCGATCGGTATTTCTCTCATAGCGGGTGGTGTGGAGCTTCTTTTCATATGCTGTGGGCCAGTCGTACGTCCTGTCTGGCAAAATATCCACGTTTTTGGTCACATTGTAATTGGATTATTTTCTTAATGAATAGAATTCTCAATATATTCTGGATATAAGATTTTTTTTATAAAGTGTGATTCATAAATATTTTTCTCCCAGCCTGTGACTTTGTTCAGTTTTATATAGTGCCTTTGGAAGTGCAAATGTTTTTAATTTTAATGAAATCCAATTTATTCATGCTTCTTGTACCAGTTGCACTTTTATTACTTTATCTGTCTGCTTTTCTTGAAATCAAAAAGATTTTTCTCTTATGATTTAGCCTGGAAGTTGTGTAATTTTGTCTCATATTTGGGCTTATTAGCCATTGTGAATTAGTTGTCATGTATGGGATGAGTCAGGAATGTAACCCCCAGGAGATGGTCCGTGGTGTATATTAAAAAGTACTTTCCTTCTTCATATCTCTGAGGTCAGTTGAACATATATGCAGGAGTTTGAGTTTTGAAATTGGAAAGTGTATATTCTTTAACTTCATAATTTTTCATAATGTTCATATAGAAATGGTAACTTTTTGTACTTGGCTATTTGGGGTCCTTTGTATGTCTACATAAATCTTAAGATCTGCTCATTAATTTCTGCAGAACTGTTGGAGTTTTGATAGAGATTATTTTGAATATTCCGGAAGACCACCATCTTACTGAGATTGAGTCTTCCCCTCTGTAAATGTGAAACGTGACTCCATGTGTGTTCAGCTGTAGTTCTCCCAGCTGCGTTTCGTAGTTTCAGTATCAGGCTGTGCTTCTCTTGCTGAAACGAGGTTTGTTTTATTCTCTTTTGAATAGGGCCGTTTGCTTTGGAACCCAAGATGGAGAATGGGGCCACCATCTGATGAAGAGAATTCAAGAGGAGCCAGTGAGAGCTTAGTTGGAAAAAAATCTTTTGTTTTAACATGTAGAATTTGAGTATGGGGATTGGAGGTAGTGTTGTCTGACAGAGTCAGCTATTCCAGAGAGGGAGAGATCTGGATCTGGGCAGCATGGAGTAGGTAGGTTGTAGGGTTGTAGAGTCACGAGGGAAGGCCTGCATGGGGAGACGATGGATGTGCAGAGGATGGAGAGTCTGGCTGTTAACCTGGGCAGCAGAAGTTACTGGCGTTAAGTGGGTCTTCAGTTCTCAGCGCTGATTACCACCACTGCCAGAGCAACCTTTGAGAAGGAATGGCATTCATTTGCTTCTGTCAGCCTGGTTTAGTGGGCTGGAGGTGGTCAGATCTCTGAGGTGGTCTGAGTTTGCCACTGACTGCAGCCTTGGACAAGCTGTTTCCCCTTTCCAAACCTCATTTTTCTCAGCTATAAAATAACCTGGGCATTTAAGAAGTGCCAGAGGGACAGTGGTCGTGAGCTGATTCCACAATAGCCGATCAGTCAGAGTCTCACTTGGATGTGGATTTTGCATCTGTGGCTGGCCACTCTTATGGGTCGTGGTAAGATTGTGGTGGGTAGGACAAGTCCTAGTCCTCATGGAACTCATGTTCTGATCCACTTCTCACCTATAAGGTGAATATTATAATTTTATTTCATAGTTCTAAGGATCACACAGGTAGTAGGTGTTTGGCAGTCTTTCTTCACACACTAATAATGTGTAATATTAGTCACATGCCATACAGTGCTAGGATTCTACTGACCAAAAGGAACGTGACCAAAAGGAGTCCTTGTCCTCGCAGGACTTAGAGTCTAGAGGAGCGCAGGAGAAAGGGCAGTAAACCTGCCTACACTAGATGGGAGGGCAAGCATACCTGGTGAGATCTAAGGAATAGGTTCTCTTCAAAGGGAATGATCGCTGGCACGAATTTCATCGCAAATGCTAAGTGACATAGGTCTGAAAAAGTCAATTTGGACTTGATTAGGAATTCTTCGCTGTCTTGGTGTCCCAGTTAGAGCCACAGTCAGATTGTAGTGGGAATTGGTGCCACTTTTGAAAGACCTGATAAGACCAGAAGGACAGTTGATTGGAGAGTAGCTGAAATGAAAGATGGGGTAAGTTAGGGATGGGGAGGAGGGAAGCATTTATGTGGCAAACAATGCTAACAGGAGGTCAGTTTGACTTTAAAAATCTCAAGTACCTTACAAACCACCCCATGGTTTTATTCTCACCTCTTATGTATTCTTGAGTATTAAAACACCAGTTACTCAACTTTCTGTAATTCAGACTTAATTTGGAAGAATATCAGCATAATCTGAATATAGTGCAGACAGAGAGGAGAAAACTGCACTGCACATGTCATTGACTTTGTAGGGCAGTCACTTAAACTCCGCTGCCTTGAGTGTGCACAAAGGTACCATTTAGAAATAGTTTACAAAGATGAAAAGGCCATCTCCATGAGCTAAATATGAATCTGCATTGAAAGAAAAGTCCGTCTTGAGTGAGTCAGTAAACTTTTCCACAAATCAAGGTGTGAGCCTGGACAGGTCCCTGGATCTCACTGGGACTTGGTTTCTGACACACATACTCTGCAGGTGGGCCATACAGGTTGGGGGGTCTCCCCACCTGGGGTCTGTTGGTTTTCTCTCTGCTGGGTCAGTGTCAGAAGCTGTGAGCAACAGTGAGCAAGGACCAGGTGATTCTTTTTCCCATGGAGCATGTAGTGCAGCAGGACGGGCAGACACGGGCCATATGGTTACCCCCCTCTGGCAAGCACCAGAAGGAAGGGACACCAGAGGTAGAGTCACCAGTGCCTTTAGTAATCATCTCAAGCCTGATCACGGCTTATGAGAGACATGGCTAGAAGTGGCATGCGGGGGATATATCCCTGACATGGCTAGAGGGGACTAGCTCAAGCCAGGAGAGAGGAAGCAGCTCTCACCGTGGAGCCCGGGAGCAAAGAAAGCAGAGGAGCTGAAGTCAAAGGCATAAAGACTCTTTTATCAACGGTACCTACGCCATGAGTAATATCATTAGCAGAGCTAGCTTTGAGGAGGATCCGTGACAGTAGGCTATCCACTTGTCAGTTTGATAGAGGGGACTGCGGTCCTTCACATTTGCACAGTAGTCTGAGTTTGCTGCTCACTGTGACTTTGGGCACCCATACTCTTTCTTGGGCACAGTTTGCTCAGCTACAGAGTATGGTCTGCAGAGGAAGAAGGGGTAGTGGAGAACGTTGAAGGTAGTGGGCCTCGGGTGGCTTTAGAAAGGAGCATGGTACGGCTTCTAGAAGTGTTGCTGGCCAGGTCTGCCTGGGCCAGTTACATCAGGATCTCTCAGAGGCAGGCCCAGAAATTAGGTTAAACTAATGCAACCCAGCGTTGTAGGATTTTGTAATCTAAACTTGGAAACTAAATTGTTCCTTTTTACTGGTAATGCAATTGTCTAGGCATATGCTGCAAGAAGTTGGAGCCTTGGACTTGGAACGCTAGGCAAGAAATCTTGAGTGACCTGCCTCTGTTAACAAGCAAAGTGCATTGGCCCATGGGAAAAAAGGGAGATGTCTTTCTCCACATTTACTGATTGTTTTTTTTTAGCTCCCATGTCTTCTGTTATTATCAGGAAATCACCTTAAAATCCTGTTTTCTTTTTTAAACTTAAATTTTAAGTGGTACAATGGAAAGCACATGGACTTAAAAAAAAAAAAAAACTTGGAGCTGAGTTTCTGATTTCCCACAGATCTGGCTGTACGCAGTCCCATGGCCTGATGGGGAAAGGAGATGTGGGCTGTGACAGTTCAGACCATGCCTGGAACACAGGTGTTCAGTGCAGGTTTGGCAAGGTATGTAAATGTTCCTAGGGAAAGGGGACTAGCATTCCTGTTTAAAGAAGCTTTTCCACCCGTTAGACTTCTCCTTTCAGATGGGATGCAGAACAACAAGGGGAAATGTAAAACTAAAGAGACACAAAGTTACTAAATTTTATATCCCCATTAACTTAAATAAATTAAAATGGAAACATTAATTGGAAAAGACAGCAAAAAGCGTATTGCTCATGCTCTGCTAGGGAGAGAGGAATTGCATTACAAAAGCATATCACTTTTCCAGTGTCATAATTTCTATGTTGTATTTGATCTCGTAATGCTACTTTTATGAATGACATGGCAAGTGTGAAAAGAGATATGTAAAGAATGTGGCACTATTCTCTGTAATAGAGGAAAAAATGTTTATCAGTAGATGGTAGGTTAAGTTATAATATTACCATATAAAACATACTGTTCACTCTTAAAAATATGCACATAGTATACACATACTGATGTGGAAAAGGTATCTGTGATGTATTGCTAAGTGGAGAAGAGCTCTAAAAAATGTGTTCCTGTGGCCCTTAGCAGGCTTGCCAAGTTCTGACATTGCCTCAGACCAGCCTGGAAGTGAGGTGGTGTCAGAGGACACCAGGGCATTAGGGTAGGGAGTTGGTAACTGGGGACCTGAGAACCATGGGCTGTCAATAGGGTTGTGAGAAACTGCTTGCAGGGCTTTTAGGGCAAATAGTGACAAAAATTTTGAAACTGATGGTTTAGCACCTGGCACATGAGAAAAAAGACAGGGAGATGAGGAGGGGCAAAAACCTTAGACACTGGTTGCGGTCGGGAGATGGGAGGGAAGCAGAACCTCAGCCCCCTCCTGGGTCACCCTGAGCATGAAATGAGGCTCTTTGGAAACTGAGCAAGCTCTGGTCCTTGGTAGAGGTTAGCACGCGTCTGTTCTCTCCTTCTCAACACTTGATTCCATTGCTGCTGTTTTTGTTGGCCGGTCTGCAGGAAGGGGCATCCCTGGAAGCCAGCAGGTGGGCCAGGGACCACAAGGAGCCAACCTTCTTGCCAGTGCTGGCAGGGCTGCTGTATTTTCACCACTGAAGCTAAAGGTCAGGATGAGGCCCAGTGGCTGAAAGTTGGAAAACAGGCATAATAACATTTAAAGGCAGATGTCTCTGAAATATGAAGACCTCAAAATAATGGAGAGCGTCAGATCAGACCCCTCATATTCGTGCTGAATAAACCTATGCTGGCCTTAAAGGCTTCCTTAAAAGCATGTCTGGTAAGCCAGTCTGTTTATCCCTGGCTGGCCCTGATCAGAACCCACAGGAAGGTGTTTACTGATTCCAGAAAGGTGGAGGAGGTTTTAAAACTGGATTGTCCCGTCTTTTAAAAATCAACCAATGATCCATTAGTCCAGGAGAGCCTGCTTTGGGTTTCATGGGTCACCAAAGTATTCTAAAGATCTGGGCATTGTCACAGAGCTGTCCGTTTGTATTTTGTCAGATGTGTTTGCACACCAAAAGAAAATACAAAACAACCATAAACTCAAAAGCAGACAGTCCTTTAAATTGAGTATATTTAGCTTTCTAGAACCTTCCATGCGGATTTTTCTAAATCACTCTTTAAAGACTAGAAGAAAATTGTATGGGCCAGCGCTGGTCTACACACAGTGCTTGAATGCCCTTGAGTTATTGGGGGTTCCAGTATGATAGAAACATGTGGTATAGAGAGAATCAAGTTCTTTAGCCTCACCAGACACTAAGCTGTCCAGATTGAATAATGCCTGGAGACTAATAAGCATAATGTAACTATTAATGTATGGGTAGGTTTCTGGAAATAAGAGAGGGAATCTAGGCTTGAAACAGCCTTTGTAATACCATATGGAGTCTATGTGGACCTTGAAAAAAGGAATTGTGTGATGTATTTTTTAATCCACTGTGATCTGTGAGTTAAGTCTGAAGTAAACCAAGAGAAGTAAAAGAGACAGAAAACGTAATTGAATGTGCCATGCCGTGGACACCTCCCAAGGTCATCACTACCAATGCCAGCAGGCAGATTTCAGTCTCAGTGGTCTCATGGTTCATGGTCAGTATTTTGCAGATGAAGACACAAGCCCAAGTGTTAGATTTGAGATTCATCAGGATATTTGCATACACACAAAAAAAAAGGTCAAGATCACACCAAAACAGCATATGAGGTGTGAGAGGTAAAGAAACCCTTGGGAGTCGGTGAGCAGCACTACCACTGTGGTGTTGATGGTTTCATTTGAAGTATAAAAAGAACTGGCTTACTCATTACACAGTTAAAAATTAGAAGTGATTACAGCAATGTACCCACCTCAGTTTGAGGTTTCTCTTACCAATATTTTTCTTAGCATCTCTGAGTTTATCTTTGGCCTGATGGCCCTGGAGAAATGGGCAATTGAGTAAAACGTCATTATATTCCAAGGCTTCATTTTCTACTTTTCATATGGTTGACATGAATATTCCGCAAATAAATGAGTAAATTACTGAAAAAGAAGAAGAAAAAGCAAGCCCAGAATCTCAAGGGAATTACTTTGAAGTCTCACAACTGACCAGGGACCAGACCTTATCTTTTCCAACTCTTGCTTCAACCTAAAACACTTTTTGGCAGTAAATGGAAAGGAGGAAAGTGAGCACTGTGTACCACAGACCCAGCCTGTAGCCAACACTCCACCGTATGAGAACAGAGAAGATGCTTGATAAATTGAAAAACAGCCACAAGTCCAGTCATGAATAGTGAGATGACATTTTGATCCAGTTAATTAAGATTCAAAGTGACTCAACAAAACTCTTCATAGTGGCAGAATTCTGTAGGTCGGTAGACATAACATCGTCCCTGAGTCCTTCACACGTCCATTCAACGGTGTGCCAGTAAGTGTCCAGGATGAAGTTAAATTTTGTCCATTCCAAAAAGAAATGAAGACAACCCTTGAAGCCTTTGTTAACACTTGCTTGGGTTATTACAATAATAAACAAGCTCATTTGAATTGGAAATGAGACTATTCTCTTAATTACTCAGGTCACTGATTTTAAAACTTGAATGTGCACACAAATGGCCAGAGGATCTTGCTCAAGTGCAGATTCTGCTTTCACAGTCATTTGCTCTGGGATTCTGTATGTCTTGTAAGCCTGCAGGTGATATTGGTTGGTGCTGTGACTCTAGGCATCACATTGACTCACAAGGATTGAGGCCAAGTGTCCTAAAGAGCAGTCAGGAGAGAGTTTAAGTTCTGGAGGCTGCCTGCCCAACCGCCACACTCCCGAGAGCCCGAGAGCCCGAGGCTGCTGCCTGGCAGAGCCGTTTCTGGTGCAGAGCTGGTGGAGTTCAACGCAGTGGCCGTGTTTTCCCCGTGATTCTGCAGACGTCATTTACTTCCCAGGCTCAGGAACTCAGGAGGTTCTGTTCTGGCTGCTGCAGATGATGTTCTCCTCAGAGGGCAACTCGGCAAGCTCTTGAGGGAGAGGAGGAAATGGTTGCCTGTGGGCTTTCCTGGCGCAGCTTCCAGCAAGTACGGGAAGTGCCTGTTGACTTTTCTCCTTAACAGACCATTTCCCATCCTAACTTGCGTGCAGATGGGCTAAACTCTGTGAGCAGCGCTTCTTGGGCGGACGACCCCCACTCCTTGTTTACTTCTCTGTGTGTTTCCACGGGCATGGGAGGTAATGAAATTTAGCTTAACCGAGCAGTGGGTTGAAAGTTATAACCTACCTAATTCCTGAATTAAGCTATCAATTAAGGCTGTGTCTATGCCACCTGCTATGCCTGGGCCTTGTGCCATGTGGAAGTGCCAGCACTGACAAGCCTGTCCCCACAGACCCCAGGGCTTCAGTCAGTCTTCAGTCACTGCTTTCCTGCCTTCCCTATGGCTTTTTCTTAGAGGAATTTTTTTAAAGTCCTCTTGGGTACAGGTCATACAACTCATTGGTCGTGTATGGGGTGGTAGAGCATTCAAGACAACCAGCAAGCTTCAGCTGGGCCTTCTGAGGGCTCTGTCTTCCTCAAGGAGAATATTTGTATTGATGATCTGTGTGGGGACAACTGTTAAGTCAAAGAAGAATCCTAGCAGAAACCAAAAATATGGACCAACAGCAAGAGAATTTGGGATAAAAGTCTATTGCTCCTGTGACCTTATATCTGGGTAGCACGTCCAGGTGTAAGGTCTCGATTATGGGATGCACAGAACTTTTGTCTAGTGTGGGGTCAATGAGCCTTAAGCTTAGGGACTGGGCTGTTTCGCTATGTGTGGTCGGGGAATTGGGCAGAGAGGACAAATCAGAGTTGTCTGGTAGGTTGTGAGAGCAAGCAGGTGGCCAATGGGTTAAGGGAGACAGGTCTCCCTTGGCGGACAGGCCTCTTATCAGTTGGCCAACTGCCAGGCCTAGCAAAGTCGTTATTCCTGGGGCCTGTGTAGGTTGTTAAGGCTGATCAGCATTGGTAAGGCCGAGAAAGTTGCCATGGCTGGCAAGGAATGAGGGAGTAGCCATCTCTAAGGCAAGGTCATACATGGTAAGCCATGGTCTGAGTGTGGAAACAGTGAAGTTTAGTAGAGAAGTCAGCGCCTGAGTACTCCACAACAGCCACCTTACTCTCCTTAAAGGCTTCTGGGGAGGAGCAAGGTAAATCCCCTTACAATTTTATGTGACGAGATGAGAGTGCAGTAGAACTTGTTGAATGAGTAAAGAGCAGGAAGAGAAAGGCTTTGTACATGAAACCTACATGTCACTCCAAATGCCTTACTGGCTCAGCGCTCTTGCCACATCCACGAGGGGACACATCTGCCAACACATCTGTGGCGGTCCCTTCTGAGAGGGAAAGACAAGTGCACTTCAGGGGTTGTAGCGGCTCCTCAGCCGTAGGTTGGCTTCCAGGCATGGAGCTCACGGCTGTGTTGTCAACTAGAGTCTGGACCGAAACCTCTGTCCTGGACCAGAGAGATCCACGTGTGTCTCAGCCATCAAATGTTTGGAATGTCTGGAGCACGTACATTCCCTCTCCCCCCCCCCCCCACCCCGCATGTGAGTGAGGTGGGAGGACTGCCATTGGCCAGGCTCCAGAGCCTCCGAGAGAACTGGCATTCGAAAAGAAAGACTTGGCCCCCACCCTGCTGTGCTGTTCATCTTGGGCAGGTGCCTGGTTCCTGGGAAGGAAGCTTACCAAGGATGCTTTCAGGAAATACGAGCCACAGCCAGTGGTGAGTCTGCTGTTCACCCACTGAGTGAGGGGAAGGGCACTCGGGAGCTATCATTTCTGGCTCCCCTGCTGGGGACATTCACAAGGATCCTTAAGTGATCAGCTTGGGTGTTTTTCTGGGTCATTTGGAAAAATAAGTGTCTTATATTCTTCCCCCAACCCCCACGCCCTCTTCAGGGAAAGCTTAGTGCGCATTTGCTGTGTTGGAGTGTCAGGCATGACCTGCTTTCGTTTTGCCTGGGCCCCATTGAGTGAAGAGGAGCCATCTTTGCTTGCATATAAAATAGTATAGTTAATGCAGTCAGTATGCAAAATAAAAACTCAGTGTTTTAAGCAAGTTAACCAGTTTGTGTTGGGCCATGTTCCAAACCATTCTAAGCCTGTTGGGGTTCTCAGGCCAAGGTTGGACAAGACTGTGGCCCCTGGGAACCAGGTGGTGATGAAACAAAGAAGATCTCCACATTCTCAGGTGTCCCAGGGTGAGGAAGCTGGCCCGGGACGCCAGGCCTCATGGGTCTGCTGCGACGAGGGCCATGGCATAGTTAAAGTCCAGAGGAGGGACTGGGAGCCTTGGGGAAGACCTCTCTGCGACTTAGCCTTTGAAAGGAGACCAGGAGGAGCTGAAGAGCACGCTCTAGGTATTTGGAGGCAAGTCTCTGGGCAGCCGGACGCGACCTTGTTGAGACGGGAGCACTTGCGCAGAAGGAAGGGCGGAGAACCAGTGAGGTTAAGTGGAGGGTGTGAGGGGAAGTAAGTAGAGGAGGGCAGAGGTTCTGAAGCAGAGACCAGACTACCAGACCATGGGGTCGCGGGAGGGTTTGGATTGTGAGCAAAACACAGGTGTGACCTGTGTCACAGTTCCCACTGCCTCCAGTAGAAATAATGCCTGGGTGGTGCAGAGGCGGGGACAGCTGGCAGAGGTGTGAGCAGATCTCAGCTGCCAACAGAGGAGAGTTGGTGATGGTTAGAGACAGGCCGTTAAGGGTGGCAGGAGATCACATCTGACAGTGTTGACACAGGACCAAAGCTTCACCACTGCATTATACGTGAAGCTGAGAAGAAGGGTGACGGGAATGATTCTAGGGCATTTGGCTTTTGGGTTTATTTGGCTGAGCAATTTGTCATGCTTATTATGCCATTATCTGGGATGAAGCAGGTGGGGGTGCTGGGGGACTAATAGTCACATAGCTCAGAACAGGCCACGTTAACTAGAGGGGAGCAGGTCAGCCTACGAGAGAATCTTCCTCCGTGCGAGGCTCTGTATGAGGCATTCAGTGTGTACAACGGCGCTGGGATCTTCTCCATTGGAGAGACGAGAACTTTGAGAGCCCGCTGGTTCAGAGCCCTAGCCGACTGCAACAACGAAAACCAAAGACTAGAACCTGTGTGTTTTATTTTTCTCTGCCAACAGTGCAGTTTCTGAGTTAGTGCTGGCCCCTCGCAGTGTTAATGAAGGTGTGAGCGCCCTTTCTCCTCCTCGGCAGTGAGACAACAGCTTTGTGCTGCTCCTAGAGCTGCTGGATGCTTCAGGGCACACGGTGAGTTGGTGAGCAGGCGCGGGGCTTGTGGGTGATTCCAGGGCCTGGACTGATGGGAGGAGAAGCCAAGGGCTGCGTGTCAGGTGTCCAGGGAAGAAGTGTGACCATCTCTCAGATTGAGAGCTTGGGAGACACGGTGTCTGAGGCTGGCAGCCACGTACAGGCATCATCACTAGAAGCCTCTATGAGAAGACGAGAGTTCAAGGCTGAGTGGTGAGCAGTGTGGAGCTGAGACGGAGGAGTGCCAGGCAGCTCCAGGTGGCAGCCAAGAGTTAGGTGGCCACTGACTCCTCCCTGCGTGAGCTGCGCTTGGCTGGGAAAGTCTTGGAGGCCATGGTGTGTGTGCTGAGAAGAGCTCTTACCCATCCCACCCCACTTAAGAAAAGTTTAATAGTTACATGCTGCTGAGTAGTAGATCACCCCCAAAATGTAGTGATTTGAAACCATGGTTATTATCTCCCACAGCCCAGGATAGCTCAGCTGCGTGCTCTGTGCCTAGAGATGTCTCTGGAGTGTCCTTCCTCACTCACAAGCAGAGTGCTGGAGCTGAGCTCAGATCGCTGTCTTTGTTGTGTGTGAATGATGTGTGCACACATATTATATGCGGTCTGTGCTCACGGTCTTTCCAGCATGATGTCTTCAGAATAAGCATATGTGATGGCTGAGAGTCCCAAGCTGTGTGTTCCTGGTGAGAGAGACAGCAAAGCCAATTTTATCCCCTTTCTAACTCGGTCTCCACCCCGTCATCTGCTTCTGCCTGCTTGTTAGCAGCAAGCGCCTGCATCTGGCCCTTTCTGAGTACAGGGAACTCAAGTGCAACCTTTTTCCCAGAGACACATCAAAGAATTTGTTGCACCTTGTGTATCTCCACAGAAGTCTGTGACATGGTCTAGGAACCTCTAATTATATTCTATGTCAGTGTAAAATCTGGCCATGCCCACCGTGACTGACGATCCCTGTGAATGTGTGAGGTAAGTAGTTACATTTTCTGAGATTAAACAGTATGCTTTTTTGCTCATTAGGGGAGCCCCTCCCCCCCCTTTTTAACTCAGAAGGGCATAACGTCAGGACATCGAGCAGCCAACAAGAAGATGACCTTGACTTTTGGTTTGAAGTAGTAACTACAGGAAATACATCTTTAAAGACAGTGGTCTTCTGGCCTGACGTTTGGCCATTTGCTGCCATGACTGCCAGTGACTTGAGCCCTGGCAGGTGTAACCCTCTCAGGCTGCTGACTTCAGTGTTGACATACTTGGGATCCTTGTATAGAAATTGGACTACAGGTATTCATTTTGTTGTGGGAGGTCTGGAGGCTTAGTGAATTCACGTGTACAAGGTCTGATCAAAATATACAGTGGATGCTTCTGTGTTATGGTAAAAAAACCACATTGCCATTAATTTCTCTCAGAATACTTCCTCTTGCTCCAAACACACTTACTGTGTCATTCTCGCCACTTTCTAAAGCAGTTCTGGAAGTTCTTTTTCATGCCTTGACAAGACGTGATCAAAGATAGGCTGAGTGTCTCTGCCGGGTACCTTCCAGAGGAAAGATGGGCTTGTGAAAAGCGGTATAGGGCTGGAGGAATAGCACAGCAGTTAAAGTGCTTGCCTAGCAGGCATAAGGCCCTGAGTATGATTCCCCAGCACCACATAAAGCCAGGCATAGTGGTGCATGCATGTAATCCTGATACTCAGAAGGAGTACAGGAGGATTGCCATGAATCAATCCAAGGCTAACCTGGCCTACAGAGTGAGACTCTATCTCAAATAAATAAATCACATTATAGTGTGTCCTCATCTACCTTACTCACTGAATATGGCACCTACCCAATTTACGAATCATCTCCAAGGTCAAAATGACCATGAAAGAAATGTTCTGCATCAATTCAGGACATTGAAACAGCCTCAGCAGTGCACCTAGACACTCACAGAAGAGGATTTCCAGAACTGCTTCAGAAAGTGGCAGGGACGATGGCGTACGTATACTCCAAGCAAGGGCCAGGTATTTGAGGGGAATTAATGGGAATGTGTGTTTTACTATAATAAAAACAAAAACAGAAAAGTGCTCCATATTGACCTTATTTTTCAGTCACACTTTGCACCTCCGAGGAGTATTTGAAAGTGTTGTGTAAGAAATCTGGGTGCACCATGGAATCTTTGCCTGACACTGGGACCTAGCTTGAGAGATCTCAGGGAAGGACCAGCAGTGTCACTCTAGCTAGTGTCCTGGAATGCTCTCATGCAACTGAGAGTCTCCTACACTTGGTTGGGCTTGTTTGGCACCCAGTCTTTTACTGATGGTCGCCATATTTTTCTCCTTCTTTGGAACAGAACTTATCATCATGTGTTGTGAATATCCAAAACCCTATGTCACATTTTTCACATCTTGCCTGACCACCCCCAGTTTTCTGGGATCATGTTCAGTGAGGAGCGTTTCAGAGACAACTTCAGGGTAGGTTGGCCCACACTAGGGCTGCTCAAGTGTGACTCAGAGCCAAAGCCACTAGAGGGCAACTTTCTGGCTGCCCTTTGCCATGAGGTAAAACAGGAGGTAACAGCTTTTAGAAACTTTCATGGCAACTTACGAACCTAATAACAAAGTAGTATGGTTCCTGTTTCTTTGTTAGTTTCATTTTCTTAACATTCTTAATTTTCTTGGTGCTGGGATGTTGCCCAGGTCTTTGTCACCATGCTCCAGTTTGTCCACTTCGGGGTTTTGATTTTGAGATAAGGTCTCACTAAGTCACTGTGTTATCTAGGCAGAGCTTGAACTTGCCACCTTTCTACATCAGCTTCCCAAAGCACTAGGATTACAGGCCTGTGCCACTAGAACTTGCTCTGACAATTAAGTTTTAGGGTACTTTATTTAAAAAAAAAAAAAAGCTATCTGCAGTAGGCTGAAAGTTAAAACAAAACTGGTTCTCCCCTGTATAATCTGAGGATGTCTCCATCCAACCATGGCTACTATGGGGACTTCTGAGGTCCTGACTCTGACCAACCCTACATGGTGGCCACGCTGGGCCTGGATCACTTCATTATCCACTTACAGTTTGTGTGTATGTGTGTGTTAGTCTAGATTCTCAGAGCCCACTTTCTCATGCAGGGCCATTTGCTCCTTGATCCATAATGAAGCTCAGAACATCAGGAGCCCATGCCTGGAGAGATGTTCCGAGAAAGAAGGTGACAGTTGTCACCGTGTGTTGCCTCTCCCACCCTGGGCATGCGGCAGGCAGTTCTAAGAACTTCAGAAAGTGTACCGTGCTTTCAGGAAGGGTACTACCCACGAGGAGCCGAGGCCTGGAGGATTTGAACAGATGGCTTCCGCAGCCCTCGTCTTTTGTTCTCCCTAATTGCTCTGGTCGTGTGGGCCCTGGGTCTCCCCCTTTCCTCTTTGCTGTAGTGTTCTCCAATAGAGCACTCCAATCTTTTAGAAACAGTAATTTCTGTAACAATGGCAATTGCTTTAATTGAAGTTCTTTCAAGGTAGATCCTCTTACCCACCTCCTCTTGAGACAGGAATCTGATATATTGTGTTCCCTTAAATCAGCATAATATTATTTCCTCCTTACACCATTAATGGACAATGTGGGAGGGAAGTCACAAAAAAACTTCGTATTTTTCAGTCTGTAATAATTACAAGTAATTTTCTTTGTTTCCAGGTAATGGTAGATAATCAGCTTTGCATATAGAAAGGAACACCTGTTGTTTGTGGGGGTCGGTCTCCCATTAGGAACTTTTACACAGGATTAGAATTCCCATAGTCTCACCAGGCCCCACTTTTTGGTGGAGACCGCCCCAGCAGACTCTTCGATGTTCATGTTTCTAGGAGATTCGTGCTGTTATTAAGTGAAAGTAGCTGGCCCTGCACTGTGTCTGTCACCAACAAGCTGTATTCTTTAGAATATTGTCTGAGCTACTTGGCATACTCTTAGGAAGTAGGCAAAATATCTCGGTCCTGTGTTTCTGTCCCTAGAAAGAAAAGGACAAAGGAGTCATACCTAAAGGAAACACTCGGCTGTATGGTGGGAGAAGCTTGGGGTGGCTCATGTGTGAGGCTTCTTATTTTTCTTACGTCCTTCTCTGTGGCATTCTGGTTCTTAGAGTTCCAGTTTATGTCCAGTGTTGGTCTTAAGCAAACTGGTCTGCAGTGTATATCCATTGCCAGGATCTAGAGAAGGCGACTGGGACTCCTCGAACTTTACCTGTAAAACTCGTCCTTTTAGAGTGTGAAGAACAAAAGTGATCTCTGTTCTGGGGTTCTTGTGTATTCATGTTTTCTTGTCTTTCTTTGCTCCTTGTCCACATTTCATGAAGACATAAGTTTACAGTGTTCTGTCCCATCCACCCACCCATGCATCCATCTTGGGCATACGTCTCTGTTGATCGATCCATTTTCCCACCCGTTTTCTCCCCTTCCTATACACCTAGCACCTGGCCATTCTGTACTTATCTCTCTACCCGTCTGCCCATATGTGCACACTTATATCATTCCTATGTCTTTGTGTCTATCATCTACCTTCTGTCTATATTTCTACCTAGCACCTGCACATCATCTTTCTATAAGTCTATTGATTACCTACCTACTTGTCTATCCACCACCATCATTACTAGTTCACTAGTTTTGCTTGTCCAGGCATCCATAGTCTATGGCTCCCAGTGCAGCCATAGTTTGCCTTCTTGTGAATTTTCTGTCGGTTTGGCAGTCCTTTCTCTGCTTAAATGCAGAGGTTTGGGTTTGAGGTGTTGTACCTTGGGCATGTCTGTTATGGAGGTGGATACTGTGCAGCTGTCCCCTCCCCTCATAGTGCTGTCCCTGTATGAACCTTGGTACTCAACACGGCCCTTCAGGCTCAATACAGGCCCCCCTGAAAGTCTTACACTGCGACAGAAGCTAGATTGTCTTGAAGAGCTTGCTGCAAAGAAGAGGGGACAGTGTGGTGGCTTATCGATCCTACAGGATATAGCTGCACAAGAGCTTCTTGGTAGGTCTCTTATCAGGCCTCCAGATAGCCCACATGGAAAAGAGGGGACACCTTTCTTCTGTGGAAGGGCTGTGCATAGTACCACACTTGAGTCTAGCCTGACTTCTATAGGGCCAACAGAACCTCAGCCTTCTAGTCGAAGGCCACCTTCTCTAATCCTCACTTTCTGTCTTGTGACCACTCTTTCCCCCAGGATGATAATCACTGAGTTGCCCACTGCTTTCGTCAGCTACCTCTGTGGCCTGACGACTGCCTCAGTGCCCCCTCATTCCCTCTGAAACTATTCCAACAGAATGTGATTTCCTAACATTGACACTGCCAGGGACTTGCCTTAGAAATAGCAAGCCCAGGGCAACAACATGCCCCAGTAGGGTGTGCTGTGGGCTTTCCTCAGGGAGCAGTGGAGATGGCACCCTCCTTCCCTCCTGATGCAGGTCTCCAGGTCAGGCCTGGCCTCCTGCAGACACTGTTCCAGTTCCCAAGTGAGCCAGGGCACGGCCCTGCAGGACCATAGCATGCACCTGTAGTCTCCACAAGCCCACTCCCGTGGATCTTTCAAGAGACAGATTAAAAGGTTTTGTAGTTTCCATGGACGTGGCTTTGTCCCTCAAATTTATGTAGTGAACTGACCTCAAGTAGGACTGGATTTGGGCCTTTAAAGAGATGGTTTAGGTTAAATGAGGTCGTGAGAATAGGACCCTATATTAGTCAGCACTTCTATATTTGGGATAAAACGCGTGCAGCTTAACAGAGGAAAGGCTTATTTTGACTCAGTTTTTGTGGGTTCAGCCCACGGTTGACTGGCTCCCGGGTAAAAATGGTGTGATTGAAGAAATTAGTGGAAGGTGGCTGAACATCTCATGCAGCCAGCAGCAGAGAGGTAAGGGCGGAGCTGGGGACTGTATATACCTTTCTAGGGTATGCCCCCAGTGGCCCACCTCTTCCAACCAGACCCCACCTCCCAGCCACACATTGAATTCCCTGGTAAGTGTAGTCCGGTGATCCAGTCACCTTACAAAAGAGCCCTACCTCTGAACGGAAGACTTATGGGGGAAATTTTTGATCTAAATCGTTGTTTATAATGTTTTTTGGGTGTATTTTGAATGTTGTGGATTATCTAGATTTCGTGTGTTGATAGAAGGTGGGGCCATCTGGGTGTCAGTTATTGTGTCCTAGCATTGAAAAAGTGGCCACGGCAATGATAAAAGGCCCCAGTCTGATAGGAGTGATGTCCCTACGAGTAGAGACACCAGACATCTCAGTCTTACGTTTGCCCATGTGTGCCCACAGTGGGGCGCAGTGACTAAAAAGGTCATCTGCAAGGCGAGAAGATGCCCCACCAGAAGCTAGCCCTCCTGGGCCCCAACCTGGCACTTCCAGCCTCCAGAGCAGTGTGGTGGAGGCTGCCGTGTCTGCGGCACTTGTCACTGCAGCTCTGGCTAAGACACAGCCACTGTCCGAGATTCATCTTTCAACCAGATATTTCTGACAGATCCGTGTTTGTCTTTGCCGGCGCTCTTTCCTCATTTTCATATTGTTGACCATCTGGACGGGCTGAGAATGCTCACAATCAGGAAGTCCTGGCAACCTCCTCCTGGATAGTCCTTCCTTCAGTCAGTGTGCCTCTCTTCCTGAGTTTCTCTAGAAGCAGCATGAAGGAAGCAGCTGGCTCTGTCAGCCCTCCACCTGGATGTGTCCTTAGTCCTGTCATCCTGTAGTGTACAGTTTCTGCCTCCTTCGTTAACTCAGGTGACGTGAGTTTCCTCTGCCTGTGCTCCCTGGCCATCGTGGGTGCGCGGCCCTCCTCTCCATGCTGTTCTACCTTGCTGCTTCTGCCTTGGACTAAATCACCAAAACCATAAGCCAAAATAAGCTCCTTGAAGTTGTGAGTGTCGTCAGCGGGAAGGCTGCTTCACCCAGCGGGCAATGTAACCTCTGTAAGCCTCTGTGTTTTCAACATAAATGGGCACAAGAATGCCAGCCTCATAGCAGAACATTAAGTTCTAAACATAAAGCCTTGAATATTCCTGATGGACAAACAGGAAGGAGCAAAAAGCAAAAAAAAAGTAAAAGTTTCCTTGTTTAAGGAGAAAAAAAATCTTTACTTGGAAAAAGTGGGGTTTAAGAAAAAAGAAAACAACGTCTTTATTAGATCAGTGTGGAAAAGCGTCCAGCAGGAGTCACACCTCCCCCTCCTCTGCCACAAAGAGCAAGGGGACTCATCCAGCTTATCATCAGGCCACTCAGCTTTTTTTGGCCCCGGGCAACATCACGCTTCCTGACACAATAGTCTTGTGATTTGAGAGGAGTCTTTTTCCTTATGATTTTCTGAAAGGCTGTTTAGTAGATTAATAGGTTTGTCCTCAGGTGGGTCCTCCTTAGGCCGAGTATCAGGTCTCACAGGCTCCTCACTCGTCTGTTCCTTTGAACTGCTGGGGCCTCTCAGCCTAGCGCTGGCAACAGGTGGCGGGAAACCTGCGAGATCCCATGTCTTCATTCCCACCCTCCCCCAGCCTCGTCCTGCTGCAAGTGAAGCAGAAATTACATTTGCCGAGCCCTGCTTCCCTCCGGCAGCTTCAGCAGCGCCTCTCTCCACCCAGCCTCCTCCGAGTTCCGCCGTGTGCATTTGCTCAGCTCTGGTAGTGTGTGTAGTGGGCTCTTGGTTGGAAGGGTGTGCTCAGAGGTGAAGCGCGGAAGAGCCGCAAAGGCCGCTCCATAAAACATTTTCAGCTCTGACTACTGCAAACTGCCCAAAGCCTCAGGGGCCTCTGGGCCTTGACTCTAGGCATTGGAAAGGACCAGGTGGAGACCATCCGGATTTCCAGTGTCCCACCAAGGGTGGGCAGGAAGCCAGAGTCCTATTATTCTATCCCATATTGAGGGTCTTGTTGCAATTCTTCATAATCCCTGCCTAGAGGTCCACAGGGGGAAAGCAGGTTCTTAAATCAAGGACAAACCTTGCTGCGAGTGGGCTGCAGGTGTCCTTCTGGCACCGGGGCTCTCCATGCCACGCTCTCAATAGAGAGATCCACCTTATAGCACAGGCTCTGCCCATGTGACTCCTTCCCAGCTGAAGCCACCAGCACAAAACCCCAGTTAGCACTTGTCCATCCAAAACACTTTGCTTGGAGGGCCAGATTTAAATTTGGTACTTGCTGTATTTTTTTTTTTTTCTTTGCATTTTTCTGTATAATCCAGGCTGGTCCTGAACTCACTGTGTTGCCTAGGCTCCATAGTGAACTCACAGAAACCCTCCTGCCTCACTCTCCCGAGCTGGGATTATAGGCATGTGCCACCATGCTTTGCAGAAGATGGTGCTTGTGTATGGCCTGTCTGTGCTGAGTCTGGTGGCTGACAAGTTCCTGAAGATGCTGCACGAGGGAAGCTATTTGCATACAGACAGATGTGACCTCCAAGTGACATTGCCCTGTGTCCTGGCCTTGTCCCCCATGTCAGATCCAGATTGCACATGTTGCCAGCAGGGCTGCTGTGTGCTCAGGGGCTGCTGCAGAGCACCCTTGAGTAGGTGGCTCAGGCGTGCACCGCTCACTGTTCTCGAGGCTGAGAGTCCCAGCCCGGGGTTGTGGGGAGACCTCGCTTCCTCACAGATGGCTGTTTTCTTCCTCTGTCCTCTCAGGGCCGAGGGGGAGTACCCTAGCCTCTTTAGCCCCTTAAAACAGCACTAATGCCCCTTGTGGAGTCCTCACCCTCAGACAGATCACCTCCCAAAGATCTCACCTCCTAGTACCGTGTGTCCACCTTAAAGGTTAAGTTTGAATATATGAACGTGAGGGACACAAGCATTTGGTCCGTACACTGGGTGACTGTTGTCTGTGTCGTCGGCAGAAGGAAGCTCAGGCGTGTGCTGCCCTGGTGTGTCTCGGTCCGCAGACAAAAGGAGCAGGAGCAAAGGGGAAGCCAAGCACCGTCACAGTGTTGGGGCCAGCGGGCAATGCTGCAGGGCCGATGGGTCGTTGGTGGGGCAGGTCCCCTGTCCTCCTCGCTCCCCTACAGCCGTGAGCCTGAGGCCTGGCATCTCACCACCTCTCACCTGCTGCCTTTCCGAGTGCAGACGCCCGTTATGGTTTGAATCCGGAATGTCTCCCCAACCTTTGCCCCACACTTCCTGTATTTGGAAGATAATTGGATTATGGGAGCTAATTAGAGTAAGCAGATTAATTCACTATTGATTTCCTGTGCTCCTAGAAGGTGGCAGGAAACTGGAGGGGTATATTCTTGCCCCCTGCTCTGCCCTTCATGTTGTTCTGCTTCCTGTTGCGTGAGGCAAAAAGCTTTCCTGCACCTAGGCTCTCCACCATGCCAGGCAACTGTTGCCCACTGACCTGTGAGAGGACTGAGACCAGTGAGTTGTGAGCTAAAATAAACCTCTCTCTCTCAGTTGTGGGTGTTGGGTATTATGTCCCAGCAACGAGAAAGTAACAAGCACCAGAAGGCAGCAGTGAAGCCTGGTGTGTGTTGTCAGGCAGTGGGTGAGCCACACACCTACCATTCCCTGCCATGTGACTTCAGGGTCATCTGTCATTGCATTGTGTCTTGGTCACTGTAGCTCCTACAGGGGACAAAAGGATGACAGGTCACATGCAAATGAGATTAGGTGCGTGAAGTGCTGTACACAGTGTAGCAGATAGACTCCTCCCCCCCCAAAAAAAAGACGTACACGCCCTAATCCTTGGAGACCGTAGAGGTGTTGTGGTGCATGGCACAAGAAACTGCAGATACAGTTAAGGTTATGGTGCTTATGATAGCGATTCCTGCACTATCTAGGTAATCGGGACCTAATGTAATCACATGAGCCCTGTCACTGACTGACTTGTGTTTTTGTTCCCCGACTTCATGGGTTGAGGCCCTAAACTCCAGTCCTCAGAATGCACCATATTTAGAAATTGGGTCTTTTGAAAAATCGGTTGTATAGATTCATGGCTTTCATTTTTGCAGATTTCGTACATGCACATGACACACTTGGTTCATTTCCCATCACCCTCCTTGGCGCGCCTCCCCCGACTCTCACATTTCGGGGAGTTTGGTGCACATGTTTTTGCTTATCCCTTCTTCCTGATTACCCATCTCCGCACTCTCCGTCTCTTTTCTTGTTCTTATTGCCGAGTAATCTCCTTTGTCCTTCTTCTGTTCTTTTTGAAGATTCCACGTATTAGGGAGAGTACGTGATGTTTCTCTTTCTCGGTTGGGTTCGTTTCACTCCGCATGGTGGTCTCCAGATCCACCGATGTTCCTGCAGATGTCACAGTCTTGCTCTTCTTTATGGGTCCCTGGACCCTCACACTGGTTTCATCACATCGTCTTCATCGTTTTTCTGTCGCTGGACATCTAGCCCGGTTTCCTCTCTTGCCTTTTGTGTAGAAGTTAAGTCTTTGGGAGAAAGCAACCCTGAAATCAGTTAGCACAGTGAAATGATGAAGCTGTAAAGCAGTAGGAAGCATACATGGATGGCTGGGATATGAAGGGGCTTCCCCCCCCCCCCCACAGCCTCACATTTAGAGGTTGGCATGGAGGTCGCCGCCTCGCACAGGGACCTTAATCTGCAGCAGCCACTTCTGTAAGCTGTATGTGTATGTCCTCACAGCAATCATACATTGAAACCCACCTCCCACATGATATTGTTCGGAAGTGGAGCCTTTGAGAGCTGATTCGATCATGGGGGTGCAGCTCTTCCAAATAAGGTCTTAAAAAGACCACACAGAGCACCCTGTCCCTTGCCACCACATAAAGACACAATGAGAAGCAGCTGTGTCTGAACCAGAAAGCAGATACGAAATCCATTGACACCTTGTTATAGTTTAGACCTAAAATATTCCCTCAAAGTCGCAAATGTCAGAGGTAGAGCTTTTAGAAGGTGTTTGGATTGTGGGTGTGCTATGCTTATCGGTAGGTTGATCCTTGACCAACACTGCGCTGGCTGAATGCTGCTAAGAGGAAGGAGCTCTTCCCGCCCTGTGGCCAAAATACCCAACTTGCAGTGTCCCCACACAGGCCAGAGGGCGCATACCTCAAGCCACACCTGTGGATCCACCTAAGACCCAGGTGGAAGCATTTCCAAGTGTGGAGCAGGACTTGGGGCTTAGGGCGGGGCTCCTGGCCCTGGGGACGCCACCTGGCTGCTGCTACTGGGTGCACGTGTGAACTGTTCACCTCCTAAGTCTCTCGAGGGGAGAATCTTTGAGGTCTGAGGAACTGGCTGTACAACAGCCCTTGTGGCAGAAGTGGGCTAGGTGGCCACCCCTATCGTAAGAGGAGTTTGGAAATTGAAGAGGAGGACTGTCAGGATTCACTGGTGCTGGGAACATGGCCAGGTGGAAAAAAAGAAAAACAGGATGGATGTTTTGTAGGCAACTAAGTAGCGGGTGACTTGTTGGAACTTGTTTTGAGAACCAGGTCTCCATGTAAAATATTTTAGATTGAAACTTGTTTGTGATATCACCTTTACAGCAAATAGGGATTTTTTTCTCCGCTGCCTGTCTTATGTAAACAAAATTGCTTCTGCAAATGATATTATTAACATCGCAGCTGAGCCATCCTGTGGTCTGACCTGGGCATGCCATCTTAGCTGAAACTGCTGAGGCTGGCCTCTTCACCAGCTGTTCTGTCCTGAATGCTTGAGTCTCCAGAGAAAAAATGAAGCAGGTGGGTCTGAGCCTCCAGGGGGAAGTTGGGGGCCGAGGCGGGGTGCCCTCCTTTGACAAAACTGTTCTTTCAAAGGCAGTGCTACACTGTTTTGTAAGCTGGCCTCAGAGCTCAAGGGGCCCAGCAGCTGTTGCCCGTGGTAACCAAAGTGAACTTTCTTCCTGAATGGATGAACTCAAGAGGAAGGCAGTGGTGGCCAAGCTGTTGGGCTTTTAGGTAGATGTTTTTGTTTAAATGTAAATTAGGAGAAAACAAAGAGCAAGAACCAAAGGCCCAGGCATGGGGCATTCATTTCCTCTGCTCGTTATCAGCCAACGATGCCTTTCCAGGACAGGCTGGTAGAGAGGAGACCTGACCCCAGCGGACGGTGCTCTGATTGTTTCTAACTCTAAACCCATCATTTTTCAGCCCTAAGTGAGCCTGGGCAGTTATAAAGGGGCATAGTGTTGAGTGAGTTGGCACCACTTTGTTCTTACCAACACAATCCATCGTGAATTTAACATAATACG
This sequence comes from Ctenodactylus gundi, assembly GCA_004027205.1. NCBI lineage: Eukaryota > Metazoa > Chordata > Mammalia > Rodentia > Ctenodactylidae > Ctenodactylus > Ctenodactylus gundi. Next base: position 430,721 of record PVKB01001193.1, on the reverse strand, counting down.
TGTAATTATGGCTAGTATAATTATGTATTACTGACTAGATTGCAGCTTGTTCCAGTCCCTTAACTTGCCAGGTCAACAGAGAGCTGTTTCCCAGGCCACCCAGAGACCACCGCACACAGTACAGGATCCAGAGGAATCGGGCTTGCTTCTGGTGGGTTTGATGGGGGAGAGGCACAGGCTCTTTCCACCCCGAAGCTGGTGTGGGGCTGGACCTGGCCCGCCCCGGATTCTGGGTTTGGTTTTTTCTGATTCCATCCTTGCACTGATGTATTCCTCCTGGTCCTTCAGCAGAGAGAGGTTGCGCGCGCTCTCCGACAGCTGAGGACGCGTCACTTCAGCGGAGAGCTGGCAATTTGTAGTGCCTGAAGCACCACTCCTGCCTCCGATAAGAGCTGGGGGAAATGGAGCAGAAGAAGCTGCGGCAGATTCCGGAGGTGGGACTGGGAGCCTAGAGCGACGGGAAAACAGCAGTTCGTGAAGCCCGCTGAAGGGTGAGTGTATCGTGATGAGGGAACACAGGCCTCCTCTTCCAGGAGGGGCCAAGGACATAAACCCGTGTATGTGTTGCGGAAGAAGGACAGAGAAGTGGCCTCAAGAGTGTGTCATGGAAAGGTTCTGGAATGCTCTTTCCGGAACCTGAATTGGGTCTGTTTCTCTTATGTGTAGTGCACCTTATTTTGGTCCATCAAGACTGCATTTCCTGTTGGTTAATGGGAATTAAGTCCAATTTGTTTCCTGTATGTGGTAGGAAACAATTTTCTGTGTGTACTAAGAAGCCTTCTGGGTTCAATGCAGCCACTGGCTCATTTAACACTTCGTCAGTGCTCATGAGGCTCCTTGTGTGACATTTTCTTCTGGGGAACCCACAAGGCCAAGCCATAAGGAGTCAACACCCTCCTTTCTAGACCTTGATGCAGTAGGATTTCCTTGCCAAAGGCCTCCACAGCCAGTTCAGGCCTCAATCCTGGGCTTCTCCCCTTGAGGGCTCAGCCCAAATTTGAGGCTTTTGGGGAGCTGACGTTTCTGTACATGTATGTGTGAGGCCCTTGGGGTGGGTAAGATGTGAGGAATGAGAAGAAAGGGGCAGGCTGCCCCCCGCCCCAACCGTGTTCCTATGCGGAGCTCTAGGGAGTCGAGAGTTCTTAGTGGAAGATTGACCTTCGCTGTCAGTGTGCTGTCTGAGTAAGAGGATGTGTTTTATTTAAGAATTTGTTGATTTAAATATGAGTGATGGCAAGAAACAGGGAGATGGATTTTGTAGAGAGGGAGAGGAGATGGGGGAGAGTGAGAGGGTTGGAAGGGTAATGGAAGTAGAAACGATGAAGATGGGGTACCTACATGCACTAATCCCTCAAGTTGAATCTAACTATTATATATATCAAACACTTATAAAATAATTTTGGGGAAAGAGAATTTGTTAGCTTGATTTACAACTTTTAAATACACGTAATGTGTAGCATATGGGCATCTGTAACTGTGTCTCCTGAACTGCTGTTCACTTTTAAAGTTGATAATGGTATTGCTATTAGGTTTTTACAAAAAGAGTCTGTCTTTTAGAAATATAAATTAAAACCCTTACAGATGAAATGAGATCTGTATTAAAGTAATTGGGGGAGAAGATTACAAAAGAAGATTGGCTGTGAGCTGAAATGATGGAAATTAGGTGCACAGATTGGCATTGCGGTCTTGGATGGTTTTGGAGTCTCCTAGAATAAAAACTTCTGAAAAGTTCTACTTTCTGAAACTTTCATTTTAAAAAATTAGGATTTTTGAAAGAGCAGTTTTGGGTTCAATACAAAATTGAGAGGAAGATACAGAGGGTTTCCAAATGCCTCCCCCCCCCCCGCCCCCCCGCCCCCAACACATGCATCATGTCCCAGCAGAACAGTGTTTGTTACAATCTGTGAGCCTGTGTTGCCATTCACAATCACCGCTCACTTGGAGCCCAGAATTTACGTTAGGGTTTGATGCTGGGGGTGAGCAATGTGTGGGTTTATGCAAATTTACACTGACAAGGATCCGTCATTACAGCATCCCACAGAATATTCCACTGCCATAAGGATTTCTCCCTAGTGCTGCTTTCATTGTGCCCTATGCATCGCGCTAAAGTATAGTTCCATTATTATGTAGCTCAAAAATGATTTAATTTCTCTTGAGAGTTTTGACATGTGGGTTATTTAGTAGTGTGTTGCCTAATCTCCAAGGATTTGGGGATTTGTCAGCTAACACTCTGGCATTGATCTTTCAGTTTCATTTCACTGTGGTCTGAGAGCCAACATTGCATGATTTTCTTCCTTTACATTTATTAAGTATGTTTTTTGGCCCAGAATCTGATCAGTCTTGGTGAATATTCTATGTTGACGTAAGAAGAACGTGTAGTCTGCAGTTGTTGGATGAAGTCGTCTATAGATGTCTGTTCTACCCAGTTGACTGATGGCGCGATTGAGTTCAGCTATGTCCTTCCTGAGTTTAGGCGTCTTGGATCTGCCCTTTTCTGAAAGTGAGATGTGTAGGTCTCCAGCTGCCGTAGTGAATTCTGTTTTTCCTTGCAGCTCTATTTTGTCGTGTGTATTTTGATGCTGTATGGTTAGGTACAAACACATTAAGTACTGGCATGCCTTCTTAGGCAGTGGCACCTGTAACATGATGCCATCCCTGCTAACTTTCCACAATCTGGCATCTGTTCTGTCTGAAAGCTACTCCAGTTTGCTTTTGATAGGCATCAACATGGTATTTTTCTCCACCCATTTATTTTTAATCATACAGGTCTCTGAATTTAAAATGGGCTTCTTGTAGGTAAATTTTATCTGGGTCCAGATTTTGATCCGTTCTGACAATCTGTCTTTTAACTGGTACCTAAAGTGGTTGCAGATATGGCTGGGTTAACACCTGTTATCTTTCTGTTTTCTGTTTGTTCCTCTTGTTCCTTGTTCCTGTCTTTTCTTTTTTTCAGCTCTTTTTCTGCCTCTTGTGATTTGAACTGAGCATTTTATGACTCCACCTTCTCTTTTATATATCAGTTGATCTTCTTTTTCTTTCATTTTCCACCCCAGTGGTTGCCCTCAAATTTGCAATACGCATTTACAACCCATTCATGTTTATCTTCATGTAGCACCATATTGGAACTGGAGGAATGGCACAGTGGTTAAAGTGCTTGCCTAATTAGCACAAGCCCTGGGTTTGATTCCTCAGTACCACATAAGTTAGGTGTGATGGCTCATGCCTGTAATCCCAGCCCTTGGGAGCCTGAGTCAGGAAGATTGTCGTGAGTCTAAGGCTAGCTTGGGCTCCATAGTGAGTTCACTACCAGCCGGGGCTGCAGAGCGGGACCCTGTCTCAAAACAAACAAAAAAACCAGCAATAACAACAAAAACACCACTACCAGCAGCAATGACAACAACAAAAAACTCCACCAACAAATAGCACCATATTGGTTCATGGTTATTGTGAGGACTTTGTAATAACAGAATAACCCTAATTCCCCACTGTCATCTTTTAGATCACAGCTGGCTTACTGGTATTTCACTTATACCTAAGCACGCGCATATATATATATATATATATATATATATATATATATATATATATATATATATTACTCATAGTTAAATACATTGTTGGTTTTGTTTTGGACACATTATTAATGTTAGCTCACCTAAGAATAAGAAAAATTAAAGTTGATAAAGTTGGTATTTCTTTCCTTCATTATTCCTTCTCTGATATTTTTCTCTTTTTATGTAGATTTCAGTATCTGACCGATCCCTCATAGTTTTCTTGTCTTTTTTTTTTTTTTTTTTGAAACAGGGTCTCACTCTGTGGTCTAGGCTGGACTCACTGCGTAGCCTTGACTGGCCTTAGACTCAGGACACTACCTGCCTCAGTCTCTCAAGTGCTGGGATTACAGGTGTGTGCCACCACGCCCAGTTTACATGGTGCTGGGGAATCAAACTCATATACTTAGTGCTTGTGCTTTAACTGCTGAGCTATTCCTCCAGCCCTAGTTTATTTTTTCTAAAGAGCTACTTTTGCCATTTCTTGTAAAATGCATCTACTGGCAGCAAGTTCTCTTGATTTGTGTTTTGTCTGATGGTTTCTGTGTTCCTCTGCACTTTAAGGGCGATCTCTCAGGGTGGAGAATCAGGAGGATTCCTTGTGTATGCTGCTTCTCTGTCCTTGCAAATTCTCCCAGTTTATCCACGGAGGCCCAGTGCATCATATTCATGGGTGTTTTGAAGTTCCTCAGACTGATAATTTCAACATTCCTGTCATAGCTTACTCTGGTTCTGATGTTTGCTTTGTGTTTTCGAATTCTGTGTGTGTGTGTGTGTGTGTGTGTGTTTGCATTTGAACACCAGTACTAAGAAATGAACCCCAGGGGAGCAATGTTTCCATCACTTTGAGACAGAGTCTTACTAAGACACTAAGTTTCCTAGGCTGGGCTCACACTTGAGATCCTTCTGCTTCAGCCTCCCAGGCCTGTGTCACCATGCCACATCTCTTTGTTTTTGCTTCTTCAATGTCTTACAAATTTTTCTCAATAGCTGGACGTGACATACCTGGTAAAGAAACTGCCATGACTTAGGCCTAGGTGCTGCAGTGGGACGTATGATGGGCAGGAAGCATCTTGTTGTGTCTATGTCTTTTAGCAGCCTGTGACCCTTGCAAGTGTTTCTCTGGGTTGCCCCTGGTTGGTGGGACATGATGGCTCCAGTGGGCTGAAGTTTGGTGTTTTTCTCTCCCCTCAGGCTCTTTGGGCTCTGATATCTAGCAGTTGAGGCTCTGGTCCACCAGTTTCTCCTGAGGGAGCCTTTCTTTGAAATGGCCCCCTTCCCCTTCTGAAGAAGTACAAGCATGAGGGATTTTTCTGCGCCATTCACTGTGAGAACCCCACTGAGCTTGCCAAGGTAAACATCACAAAACTGTGGGACCCTACCAACGCTGGCTTCCCGGGAAGCTCCTCACCATCAGACAGCAATAGAATCAACTGCAGTGACTAGGCCTTCCCACTGTACCGGTTGGGCCTCCAGCAGTTTGAGGCCTTGGACCCACTCCCCTTTCCCCACCAAGTCCTGAAGTTTTCTCTCCTAGGCTTCTGCCCCTGGATGTTGTGGTTTTGTGCCTGCTGTGTGTCATATACCGTGCTGGTGCTTTATTGAGCATCCACTGCTTTCTCTATGGCAGGGATGGTAATCTTCCTTTACAGTGGAGGATATTAAGGCTCCCTGAAGGTACTGGGTCTTCCTGGGACCCCGAGCCAATGTGAGTGGGAAGTGGTCTTTGAACCTAGGCCCCGGTGACAGCGAATCTTATGTGTCTGTACTGGCTCTGTGCCATGTCCACAAGCAAAGTAAGTCACAGCATCTCCCTGGGCAGCAGTGACTTTATGAGTGACTTAGCCAGTATGCACTATCTGATGGATCCCTCATGGTTCTCTGATCTGTGGTGTTTTACATCAAAGACAGGAAGGAGACTTAAACTCCCTGGCTGCAGCACAGAGTCCCCTAAGATAAGACCAAGGGAAACCTGTGGGGTTGTATTTCTAGCCCTATTTTCTGAGCAGCACTTTACCATTGGCTGAATGGTACCAAGGAGCTTGGTGGAAAGATGAAGTCCCAGGAATCCACCCTGTGGCTTTGGTGAGGCAGGTTTATGGAGGCTCTACACCTTGCCTTTCCAGCAGCCTTGAATTTAACAGTTGTTTCCTCTAAGGCTTGCAAAGACTCGGAGACTAAGGACAACTGTTATTGTCTCCATTTTCAGAATACTGAGGTTGAAAGGGTCTGCGTTTCCTCCAAATTTATAAGGTGTGTTACTGATGAAGGAAAGGGAAGATTGTAGGTGTCCCAGCTCCTCCTTCAGTGCTTGCTGCATGGCCAATGCTGACCTGCTATGATGGTCAGTCTTGATTATGACCTGATTGTCTTGAGAAGTTCCCAGGGGATCAGTAAAACCCAGTTCTGGATGTGTCTGGGTGGGTCTTGGGGGTGTGACCTTGGAGACTAAAGCTGATCCCTAGTCCCTTCCTCTTGGGCTCTTCCCTTGTGATATGCTTCCTGGATGCCATGAGTTAAACAGCTTTCCTCTTCCACACCATTCCGCCATAATGCTTCTGCCTTGGAGCCAGTTTACCATGGACTGGAACCTCTAAAACCATAAGCCATACTAATCCCCTTCTCCTTTACATTGTGCAAATCAGATACTTTGTCCCAGAAATGAGAATGTTGCCTAATACCCTTGTGGTGCTGCAGATTCCTCATGCCTCTGTTAGGGTACAGGACCCAAAACACAGTAGCCCAGACAAGACAAGATTTTGTTTCTCATGCAGTGATCTGGAGATGAGCAGGAGTCTGTGTTTCTTCTCTCCTGTTGCTATGCTGTTCTCTGAGTTGGAAATTGACTCCTGCGATGACATGCATGTTCCCCTGCCCAGGAAGGAGGAGGAGAAGGTGAGGGGTGTCTACTAAAAACAAAACGTGCTCTGAAAGTTGTGCCCTCTCCTGTGCTCACGTCCCACAGGCTGGCACTTAGCACATAGTCACAGGAGTTGCAAGGGACTCCAAACCTGGGGCCAGTGAAACATGATAGAGGAAGGCCCTCCTGAAAGGGTAAGGGGAGAATAGGGAAGTTAGATTCCGTGTGGTAGTTTGCAGCCCCTGGCTCTGTTGGTCCCCTGGCCACTAACTCTCCAGGCACCACTTCCCATGCAGAGGTCACACTCATCCTCCCCGTGGAGCACAGCTTTGGGTTCCACAAGTTGCTCCATCTGGCCCAAGTAGCCAGAATTTCCCCATGTGCCATCTTCCCCAGCCAGCCCCTCTGAGGTCCTCCATGGCTTTGTGTCCTCTCTATCTCACTCACCCAAACTCAACCGTTAAGTGACAGGGCACATGTTGGGGAGGATTGTCCGCAGCAGGTCACCCGGGGTCCCACTCCATCCCTATTTCTGCTGTCTGCTCCTGACAGGGTTTTCTTTGCCTACAGGAAGAAGAATCTTTCCATCAGATCTGCGTTCCAGTCTACAGGCAGCCAGAACAGGAAGAAAGGAAGGTAAGGGATTTCCTCATGAAAGCGATCTGTGTCTCGCACAGATAATTTCTGCTCAGTCTATGGACCAAAATGCCAAAATGTGGCCACATGGTTACTCATTGCTGAAAGAGAGTCTGGGAAGTGTAGTTTCTGGCGAGGGTGCTTTTGGGCAGCTAACCCTCAATGCGTTCCATCGCTGAAAGGAAATGGGGAGGCATAGACCAGGGGGTGCAGTTCTAGTCTCTGCCACTCCTGTCCCATTCTTGGGCGCATCCTAGGATACCTGCCCTAAAATTTCAGTCAATGTCCAGAAAGTTAGGCATGTAAAGTAACTTAGAAGCCCACCATGCAGCTTGTGACTCAGATCAGATTAGGGCAAGGGAATTAGAAAAATGGCTCTTTCTTAGACGGGCATTTGATTTTTTTTTTTAACTCACTATGTAGCCCGGGGCTGGCCTTGGACTCATGCCACTCCTCCTGCCTCTTGTGTGCTGGGCTTGCAGGTGTGCACCACCACACCCAGTTGCTCCAGTTACTCTATTAAGGGACTTACGTGCATTATCTCCCCAATCCTCATAAAAACCAATGAGATGGATATTAAAGTGATTCTTTTCTATATTGGGTGATTTACCTAAGATTCTGAGTTAGAGAGCTTCCTCACCACGTTTAAGTCCCAGGAGTCCCCAGCATAGTATCCAACAGCATCTGTTAGGCAGAGGTGAAAAGCTGGCCCATACTGTACCCCAGGAATGCCCCGGGCACGATAGGTAACCCACTTAACTCAGTTCACTGCAGGATCAGTACACCTTGGAAACTAGAGTCTCCAAAGGAGCAAGCTCCTTGGGGCTTGACGATACCCCAGAGCACATGGTGCCCTCTAAACATTACTACTGAGTGTGTATTTTGTCACATGTCCTCTCTAAGTGGCAGAGTAGTAAATATATTTATAAACAAACAAGCACATATGGAAGTGCTTACCAGACGTTTTCACATAATGGAACTCAGGCTCCCAAGAGCCTGCACAGAGTCACCTGCTGCCCATCTCCGTATCCCTGTTCTCCCCCCACCCCCAACCTCTCCGTGAATATTCTGTGGCAACAGCATTGTGCACCCAAGCAGGGTGAGTGATTCTGCCTGATGCCCTGCAGCAGCTGGGAAGGTGCTCACAGCAGGCAAGGCTTCTCCCAGCCAGTTACAAACCCTGGCAGTCAGAGAAGGTGCAGTCCTTGCTCAGGGCTTCTGGGTCAGGTGCAGGGAGGGGTGGGGGGTCCTTTCCAGGGAGTAAATGCACTTTCCCCGGGGCCTTTCTCGCCTTCCCTTCCCTGCCCGTCGCCCCAGCCCTCCCTCCTCCTTCCTCTCTTCTCCTCTCCTTCTTTCTGCGCCCTGCCCGCCCCCCTTGTAGTTAAGTCAGCAGATTCATCTGTCTCAATCCCGGATTCGTCCAGGTGGAGCCCCAGCAAGGCTGGAAGCCCCCTTTCTTGTTGCTGTCAACCCCCTCTATATTACTAGTCTGCTCTAGCCGGCGCAGCAAAATGCCACACACTGGGTGCATGGCTCAAGCAACAGGTGTTTCTTTCTACAGTAGTGAATACCAGGAATCCGAGTTCAAGGCGCCAGGGGGTCCTGGTGAGGACCTTCTGGCTTGTGGACAGCTGTGTCCCCATGTGGCTGACTGAACGTGTGCTCTGTCTCTTACCAGGTCGCCAGTCCTGCTGATGGAGACTGCACTCACAGGACTTAACCTCGTAAAAGCTGTGTCCAGACACGGTAAGCCCTGAGGATTGATTTAGGGGGACCCAGAGACCCTTCGCTGCGTAACTCACTGTGTCTGTGGACAGTGAACTGCCTCCTTTTTATAAGTTGGATGGTGTCATCCCCATAGGGGACACCCTTAGGACTTCGAACACGTCTGTTGGGAGAGAGGCCTTTGCAGGGTAATCAAGCTGACACGAAGCAGTTAGGACTGACTTTTGTGCGACATGACTGGTGTCCTTGAAAAAGCAGATTGAGAGACATGCACACAGGGAGCAGGAAGGTAGAAGAGATCTATTAGCCACAGTCCGCAAGCCAGGAGAGGGCAGGGCTGTCTTGCAACAGCCCTCTCACGCCCCCTGCTGACCAAGTTTAGCACTGCACCCACCAAAAAGATGTTTAGACAGGCCTTCCTTTCAATCCCAGACAGGTCCTGAAGAGTGAATCAGAAGCAGATAAATTAATAGCTGGAACCCTGAGTGAAAAACTGTGGTATTTATATGCAAAATGGAGTCAAATGAATCAAGGGGTGGAATGTAGCTCAGTGGTTAAAGCTCTTGCCTAGCATGCCCAAGATTCAGGGTTCTATTCTCCAGAACCACATGAGGATTACCTGGGCACCGTGGTGCACCCCTATAATCCCAGCACTCAGAAGGCTGAGGTAGTAGGATTGCAGTGAGTTCAAGGTCAGCTTCGGCTATATAGTGAGTTCATGTCCCACCTGGACTACAGAGTTAAGACCTTGTCTCAAAAAAAAGTAAATAAAACTTAAGATTTAGAAGACTTTAATTTTCATTTTTTCAATGATTAGTGATGTCAAACACATTTTCATGTACCTAGTGGCCATCCTTAGCCTTCTTTGGAGAAAGCTTCTTTTGAATCCTTTGTCCATTTTTTAGTTGGGCTATTTTATTTTATTTATTTACTTTTTTTGCTGTTGAGTTGAGTTTCTTATCTATTCTGGATATTAATTCAAAGTGATTTGCAAATGTTTTCTCCCATTCCATAAACTGTGTTTCCACTCTGCCAACCATTTCCTTTGTCATGTGGAAGATTTATCATTTGATGTAGCTCCACTGGGATCTTTTTGCTTTTATTTTTGGTCTATGTTTTTGTTGTCAGATTTGGTTCAGAAGTTTTCTCCTTAGATTTTCTTGGAGGAGTTTGATAGTTTTAGGTAGTACGTTTAGATCTTTGATCCATTGTTGATGATATGCATGGTATAAAATAGAGGCCTTCATCAGGCACAGTGGTGTAGGCCTGTAATCCCAGCACTCGGGGAGACTGAGGCAGGGGGGCTGCAGGCTTGAGCCCAGCCTGGGCAACTTAGTGGCTTAGCAAGACCCTGTCTCGAAATAAAAAATCAAAAATGGGCTGAGTGTATAACTTTATAAGAAGGCTCTGGGCTCAAGCCCAAGTTACGTGTGTGCACACGCACAGCGCGACCCCCCACATACACGTACAAGGCGTATTTCATTCTTTTGTGTGCGGATATCTGGTTTCCTCAAGACGTTCACTGCTTCCTTCGCTGCTGGATCCCACACTGAATCCTCCACGGGCCCCAGCATTTCCCGGCTTTCCCTGTCATTTGTTTTGTGGAGCAGTTTGGAATATTCTGCAAAAGATATGAACGGTGCCTAAAAATAAACATTTAGAAATTAAAATGCCCGCAATCTTGTAGCATTTTTTCTTCTGCCGGTGACTGACTTGTGTTATAAACGAAGGTGCTTTCTCATAGAAGCACCACTGCGCACGTGTGTATTTGCACATATCATAGATGATTTGCATTCACTTACATATGCATATAATGTATGCATATGCATTGATCAAGACAGACGGCTTCCAGGCCGGAAATGGAGCTGAAACTCTCAGGGGTGAGATGACAGATGATTTATTTCTTCCCGTGCGCTTTGCTGGAATTGCCCACATTTCGATTATTTGTTCCTTTTCCGCGACGAAAACGGTAACTGTGAATTGCCTTCTGTTATTATTATTTTGGCGTTTAAAGCCGTCTGCCAAGCGCCACTTGGCGAGAGGGCTGGGTGCATCCCCTGCCCTCACACCCCCGTCAAGGTGACTGCAGAGAGGGAGCGTCACCCCTGTCAGATTTCTTGATGAGGCAGCAAGGACGCAAATGTCAGCCGGGGAAAGTTCCCTGACCTGCTAATGGGCGGGACCTACTTTCCTCTGACCGGGCGCGCTTGTGTTTGCTCAGCTGGCGCAGGCCTGACCCTCTTCTGACAATTATTATTTCGTGTCAAAAGGCCGCCATGCTGAGCTGTCCTAATCTGACAGCAGAAAACGGAGCAGCCCCCATCAAACTCAGGGCCGCGAGGCTCCGGCAGAGGGTGAAAGGTTCCAGAACCTTCTGTGGAAGGACGTAACTGCCTCCTTGCGCTGCTCCACAGCTGGCCTGCCAGGCAGGGCCTCTGTAGCGCAGAGCGGAGGCCCCGGGGACCGACTCCATCTTGGGCCTGGCCCCGAGCCAGGAACAGGCGAGGAGGACCGACTGCCACTGGTAGCTTGCTGGATGGGGAATCTCGGCTCCCGGAGCTGGCTCGAAGAGCAATTGGAAATGGCATCTTGCTTCCCGTTTGACAAATGGCAAATTTAGAAGGTTGGGCTTTCTGCGGAGGTAGGAAGGCACCTGGGCCGTCGCGGAGCGTCCCCACCGTTTGCTTCCCTGCTATTCATGATGGACTCCGTGCTGCAGGAAGCCTCAGCAGGGATGGGCAGGCGAGGGGCCCAGGGAGAGCCCAGGGTGGCCAGGGACAGCAAACATCAGCCAGGGTCCCCACCACAGCAGGGAAAGCCATCAGCGTGAGGAACCTGCCTGGATCCGGGGGCCGATGTGAGAAAACGCAGAGGCCTCCTGGTGGAACTAAGCTCTGTGTGTGAGAACACGTTGACGTGAGCGTGGACCAGGTGAGCGTGGCTTCCCACACGCTGACTTGGAGGATTCCTCGGTGCCCGGAAGCCATGCTACAGGTGCATTAGTGCCGTTGAAATCATTCTTTCAGCACGTGCTCTGTGCCACCTGGGTGCCTGTGCAGTTCCAGGTGACGAAGAGAGCCAAGTCCTGTGGCTCGATACTGCGTGCTCCAGCCACACACTATTGACCCGGATGCTGTCCTGCCTTGAAGGGACGGAAGTTCCCGCCCGTGCTACAGTGTGGACGAAACTTGTGGACATCACACTAAGTGGAACAAGCCAGTCGCAGGAAGAGGAATACCAGGTTTCCATTTACAGGACATCCCTAGAATTGTCAGATAGAGACAACATCCTGTGGTGGCAGCTTTTAGGGTTGCTGAAGTGGGAAACGGAAAAGTATTTAGTGGGAACGGATTTTGAGTTCTGGGGATGGTGGGTGGTGAGAGCGCTCAGTGCCCCTGAACTGCCCTCCCGCCACTTTCTCCTCTTCAGCTTCACAGCCCCAGCGGACAGTCCAAGCAAGATGCAGAAATGCAGAGCTCCGGAGACAGACAGGCCCAGGCCTTGCTGGCTGCTGACTGTGGCTCTCACACAGACCCTAGGATCGCCTAGTACTTTACAAATATGGACTCACGTCTCTTTCTTACCCAGGTTGTTTTCCAGAAGCTCCTCGCATAATTCTGTTTCTGGGGGTAAGTGCCACAAATTCTCGGTATTGACCATACGCTGGAATCAGCTGGGCAACTTTTTAAACTGGCTGATGTCCAAGTCCCATCACCCGAGGTTCTGTGGTAGGGTTGGAGTGCTGCTTGGGTGGTATAGGTTCTATAAGCTCCCAAGGCACCCACATGTGCAGTCCGGGCTGAGAGCCAGTGTCAAATCTAGGGCAGCCTGCCAGCTCCCTGGGGCCAGCAGTGGCTGCCAGGGCTGGGCGCCGCATTATCTGAGGGCCTCTTAAAAGTGTTTGATGGTGGTTCAGAAGGAAAACAAAAAAACCTCACAATGTTTAAGTTGAAGAAAGTGCTGTCATAGATAACACATTGATCTTCTAGCAACACAGTCATAAAGCATAATTTTAAATCATTTTGGAAGAAGAAATGGCTGTGCAAGTCCTCAGGTGGCCACTCCGCAGCCAGCTGTGCCCAGCATCCTGCCCAGAGCTGGGCAGCCGATAGGTACAGGGTGGATGAGAGATGAACTTTGAGGATTGAACTGGTCTAAGGGGCGTAAAACGCTTGGTGATAGAGCAGAGCTCGGTGGGAGGTGTCACAGAACCAAGCCCGCGAGCAGAGCTTTAAGGACACCAACAGACCAGGCTGAAAGAACAAAGAATGAAAGTTGCTTGCAGCTAACATCCCAAGTGTAGGGCAGGGCTGTGAGCATCGCTCCGTCTGTCCATCTCAGCAAGAGCTGTAAGCTTTATTCATTTCAAAGCAGAAGAATTCGAGTAAGTTGTTAGGAAAGTTTCTAGAACCAACACAGCCAAGATTATTTCCCATGGGGTGGCGTCTAGCGTGAGTCACACTAGGTGTGTAAGACCCAAGGAGATACTCGTCATGTCTGAGAGTGAGTACCCCTCAGGTTTGTACGGTCACTTCACTGGCCTGGCCCTAATTGCTGTTCTGTTCTCTGAGGCCTGGACTGGTCCAGGGGTGCTGCCTTCCTGGGATTCTCCCAGCTGCCTTTGCGTGGAAGCAGGGAACAGCTAACCTGCGTGGGTGCATCTGTTCCCATGGGCAGGGGCAGCCTTCCTGAGGAAGCAGGTGAGGACTTGGGCCTTTGGATTGTTTTAAAGTAATAGGAATAAGAAAGTGAGCTGACTGTGAAGAGATTCCTGGAGCCCCGGAGGAAGCAACCTCCACCCACAGCTGTGAGCTCGGATTTCCAGGACTCTCAGCAGAGAGCAGAGGTAAGAATTGTGTGGTAAGTGCCTCCCAGGAGGCCTGGCCCAGAGGCACCTGGCTCTTTTCAGGGACAAGTTGAGAAGCTGTGCAGGACAGGCCAGGGCCACGGGAGGTGAGTCTGCACATGAGACTTACTCTAGAAAGCAGCACCAAAACATGTTTCCCTTGTGTGTTGGGGACAGACAAGGGCTCAGAGGTTTCTTCAGAGCACACAAGGCAGCTATCACAATCAAGCCAGCTTCCCTGATCCCTTTTGGAAAACGGAGTCTTGGGCCACACAGGACGAGGCACACAGGGTCTCTGTGGGAAGCAGGGCTGGCAGATGGGGGCGTGATATATTTTTCATGCCTGCAGACACTCTGTGCCTGTGACAAGCCTGTGAAGGAGGTGGGAACTGGCATTATCAAGCCACTTTAGAATGTGACTTGAGGCTTTGTGCTCTATTACTAAGTGTTGTATCATGATGGGACATGATGTGTCCACTGCTAGGATCTGGCCCCTTCTCTCAGTTCCCACAATCCTTTGGAAGCATTAGTAGAGATCAGTGCTGAGTCAGGCACAAATGGGTCCCAAAGAGCATTTAACTCTAGTACTCATCCGCCCTTGATGTCCCCAAGCTATTCCCTAAGTGGTCCTCACACCAAGCAACCTGCTGCCATAATGAGACAGGGAAGCTTTCCCCAGTCTTGTTCCAGATGGATGTCACATGGACTCTAGAAAGCCGAGACGCCCCCACCTTCTCATGTCGACCAGCAGTGGACCTCAGACTCTCACGTCCTGGCTAACGCCTCAGGGCAGAGCCTCAGGGACTCTGGGCGATTCTGTCTGAGTCAGAGAGGACAGGCCAGGAGAGTGGCTTTCTGAGTAGTACTTGTCACACGTGCACACACATACACCAACCTGGTCATATGTGAACACATACAGTTGTGTGCATACACGGATGTGTAGACATACATGCACGCATGCTCCCAGATACACCTGTATACACACAGACACATGCCTGCACACACAAACACACCCTGCAGCTGACTCTGCTGCAGTCACTGACTGTGCCTGAGCCATCACAGTCCCTGCACATGGCTCCCTAACCAGATATCTGTGAGCTGACAAGGTTCATCCCAGAAGGAGTCTTAGGGCAAAGGACTCCCACAGAGTGTGGGAGCCTCATCCCCACTTAGGGCAGGAAACAAAAGACTTGAGTGCAGTCCTGACAGACAGAATTGGCACCGACAGGAGAAGTGTGGGGTGGAGCGCGTGATCAGCAGGCTTGAGGCCCCGAGTTCAAGTCCCAGCACCCAAAATAACTTGGTACCAAAAGTGGGCAGGGTAGGTCCAGCCGGGTGAGCGGGATCGTTAGTTGTGTGAGAACAGGCTGTCTGAATAGGGGCATGGAGGAACAGTCTAGAAACACGATTAAGTGGATGAAGTGGGAACAGACTTAAGGGGGCCTCGAAGTTGGGACAGTAAGATGGGTGCTAGGAGCTACAGGTGCTTTCCTTGGAAGAAGAAAGAAGAAAAATAACGCATAGTATTACGCCTTTACTGTGATTTAAGCTAAGCGCTCTGCCTTTTCTTCGTCTTGACCGCAGTTCTGTGTGCTGAGAGAGCATTCTTCGTTTTCAAACAGAGCTGAAATTAGCTTAAAGAAAGATGAATCTAGCTGCATGGGAGACACAAGGCAGATTGCAGGCTGGGACCAAGGGACCGGCTAGCGAAATAGTCAAGAGTGAGCAAGAGGAGCCTAGAACGTCTTGTCCTACCAGAAAGCAGGGACACTGTCACAGCGGACATGAAGCCGGCCTGGCTGCCGCTGGCCACGGGCAGGGTGAGTCAAGCATCCAGTAAGACAGTGACCCCCAGGGGCCCACAGCAAGGGGAGGATTGAGATGCATCAAGTGTGGTGAAAGCCGGGCCTTGGTAACAAGCCTAAAAATAGTAACCCTATTGGCCACTTTTAGGAGACAGTAGAAAAACCATTCTTGGGGTTGGAGGAATAATAGCTCTCAGTGGTTAGAGCACTTGTCCAGCAAATGCAAGGCCCTGAGCTCAATTCCCCAGCACCGGTACTGCACAATGTGGCTATGATAGCACACACTTATAATCC
Source organism: Ctenodactylus gundi (assembly GCA_004027205.1). NCBI lineage: Eukaryota > Metazoa > Chordata > Mammalia > Rodentia > Ctenodactylidae > Ctenodactylus > Ctenodactylus gundi. The sequence continues at coordinate 415,004 of PVKB01001193.1, read as the reverse complement.
TAGCAGTCAGAACGCTGAGGCAGGAGGATTGCTGTGAGTTTTAGGCAAGCCTGGGCTCCCTGGAGGGTTCAGGACCAACCTGAACGAGAAGATGAAACTCTGTCTCAAGCAAAATAAAACAAGAAAATTATTCTTTGGGAAACTTGTAGGAGAAAAAATGAACATTCACCTGTTTTTTTTTTTCCATGTGAATTTCCTTGTTTTGGAAACATTGTAGCTAAAGACAAAAAAGAATTACTGGGTAAATAGCATCAATCCCGGTTTGGCAACCTCTAATGAATGAACAGGGCTGAGCAATGGTCACCAGTGTCACCTCACGTCATAAGAAAAAAGCCAGCAGGACACGATGTGCTTCCTGAGAGGAAGATCATGGGGGGAATTAGATATGGAGCCTAGTAAGTCACTAAATCTCTGTATCAATTTATGGAAGTTAAGGGGCAGGAGAGGACAGTCAGTTCAGCTTAGGAACCTGGTCAGCAAGCCCATCACGCAGGGTGAGTCAAGTTACACTCTTCAGAATTTGATAGCATTTTTAAAGGCAATCCTGGGTAATTGGTGGGAACATTGATCTGCAGTGTGTTTGGAAATGTTCCTGGATGAGCGGATACGATGTTTGGAGTAGAGGTTGGGGAAATGGGAGGACGGGGAAGGGCCAGGACTGACTGTCGGAAGTTGTGGACTTCAGGTGACAGAAGCTCATGAAATGATTCTCTCGATTCTCATACAAAACTGCACGGAGTGGAGTGCTGCTGTTGCTGCTGTGAGATTTGGAAGGCAGTCCACTGCGGAGGCATTTATTTAGAAGGAGGGGAAGGTTAAAGAATCAGTTGGATCCAGGGCATGAGGTAGAGGGAGGGGTATAGTTGGGCCTGAGCCCTTGACACTTTTCCCATGTGGGCTGCTGGGAGGGCCACCTGGCATGACCCTGATGCCCATGGAGTCAGGCCCTCACTGCAGAAATCTCTTAGCCCTTGGAGAGCTGAGAAGTGTTCTCAGCCCAGCTGGGAAAATTGTCTGCCAATTTTTAATGATCTGCTCAATGCTGCACATTCCAGTGTCACCTTCTTGTGCATCTGCCTAGATCCCCCAGGCAGAAGCTGTCCTTCCTGGCCCTGGATGCCCCGGGCACCTCGGAGACCTCCTTTCTTGCTCGCAGTCTGAGGCATTGCAGCGGGTTGCTTTCACCCTGCCCCACAGCCGTATGTGCCCCTTGGGCAGAGTCTCATAGGAACCTGAGTCCCCGGTGCACAGAGGAGGCCTGCTGATTATGTAACTCCTTCCCCTGGCAGAGAGGACTTTTGGGTGTCATCTGAGAACTGAAGCAGAGGGAGGAGGGTGGATGTGACATTGGAAAGCTTTGCGCGTAGAAGGGTCTCACATGTAACCAGGGAGGGCTCAAGCAGAATGGAGACTGTCAGCTGCTTGTGTAGTCCCCTGAGCTGCTGGCTTCTGAGTTCCTTTGTCAAGGTCATCTGGAATGAGGACCTAGCAGGGCCTGGTAGCACTAGGAGAGACTAAGGTATGAGGCTCTCAAGTTCAAGGCTGGCTTGGTGACCTAGGGAGACCCTCTCCCAAAATCAAAAAATAAAAATGGACTATTGTGAAGGTCCTGACCTCAGTCTCCAGGTCCTGTAGGCCTTTCCCATTGAGGCTTCCAGGGCCCATCCATGCTCTGTGGTTCGGAAAGTGAGCATCTGTTACTGTGAAGGGCTCCTGACTGGGACTGCCTTGCCTTGGGAGCCTGCTGAGCCGGGCCGTGTGGACAGATTTCAGGCAAGCACAGGACATTTGCAGGGAAGCGGGAGGTGGCAGGGCTCAGGCACAGGATCACAGAGCACCCTCTCAGTCCTCTCTCTGCTCAGATCTGGCAAGGCTGGGCCACCTCCCATGCCGCTGTGCTCCTGCTACTGAGACCATGCTGACCCCCTGCGAGCGCCTGTGTCTTGGACACATTCCAACCTGTGTAATTACATTCCGCCTGTTAAACTCCCTCTGCAGTCGCAATTGGATACTGTTTTCATTGAATTTGCTTTTTCAAATCAGCTTTCAGAATGGCATCTGCAGACAGCACACTACGCGAAGCTCTGTCCCCTAAGGTGGAGGCTCAGAACAGAGTCCTGGGACTTGCTGATGCAGGTTTCAAGAGATCAAGGCCTCATCCCCACTGCAGGGGCCAGGACGCGGTGGGGACTGATTCTGTTGGGCGGGAAGTGGGAGTGTGAGGGACGTCTGTTCACCTGTACCCCAGATCAGGAGAGCATCCGATCAAGCCAGCTGTGGGCCTGAGCCACAGACTCATGATGTGAGCCGGGTCTTGTGTGTCTCTGCTCAGTCTGCCTGGGTGACTTCTGGTAGGGAGCCATTCAAATTGGGTGCCTCTGAGGTTGTCTCAAAATTTTTACATGATTTTTGGAGTCTTGGGATTGTCTTGATACTGTGACATCAAGTAGATACCTTCAGGGCAACCAGGAAGAGATGGCCCACTGAGGATCGCTGTTCCCTGGCAGCTGCGTGAGGACAGGATGGACGTGGGTGGGGTCTGCTGTTGGTAGGGCGTCTCCAGGCCAGAAGACCCAGGCAACTTCCAGCCCAGTAGTGCTGAAACTTCCAGAGCTGCAGATCTTCTTGAAATTCTGTATTTGATGGGGAGACTCAAGGTCACATCGCTTGCCATGGGGCTGCCTGAGGCCAGACTCAGCTCTTAGTGGCTGTCTCAGTCTCTGTTCACAGGATAAGCAGCCTGCTCCTAGGAATTCAGCTCTGAGGAGGGGCTTGGGGGATTTCTGATTTCAATGGCTGGGGTCACAGGGGACCGTGCAGATTGGCTGAGTGTAGTGGAGTCGACCATGTGGCTATGAAGTCTTGGTCACGTGGGGCAGACTGCCTGAGGTCCTGGGGACCAGAAGGCTTAAGTGCCACACCTGTGCCATGAGTCAGTGTGCCTACCAACAGAAAGGTGGCATCTGAATCCAGAAGATAAGCTGAGGAGTGTAGCTTTGCTGAGTTTGAATGCCTTGGGTCCCTGCGGCCAGCTGGGACAGTGTCGGGTGCAGAGCACAGCTGCCTTTCAGGGGTCGCCGGGGAAATGGGCCTGAGGCCTGCGTGCCTATTCTCTTTAAAAGGCAGCCTAGCAGTCCTCTCTGTGTGTTAGGCACTGTGCAGCAAGCCAGAAAGACTAGGTAACTCCTTGCCAAGATGGTGATAGCCTTTAGTTCCCCGGACCTGGAGGTGTTGCCTTGGGGTTTAGTGGGTTCCTAAATATGCCTTTCCATAGATAGCCTGTGCGACGTCGTTTCTAGTGATGAGGGTTAGAGGTTAAGCAGGTCCTGTCTGCTCTGTGTTCGGATTCAGTGCTTCAGTGGGCCTGGGGTTTGTAACAAAGAGTGTAAAGCCCAGAGGCCGGAGGCCTGGGTTTAAATCCTGGGCTGGCTCCACGCTGTCATCAGTTATCTTGGGCAGTTACTGGGCTGTCTGAACCTCAGTTTCCTCACGTGTAAAGTGGGCATCAGAGGACTACTGTCTCTCCTGAGCACAGCAGAGAGCCCTATGTGGAGTACGATAGCACAGCGCCCACGGAGAGGGGCGCTCGGCAATCGTTAGCGCTGGCCTGCTGCGTTACGTGGGGTCTCTTCACCGGGAACTTTCCTCTGCAAGGACCGGTGGGACCCCAGAGCTCCGCAGCGCTCAGAAGCGGTGAGGAAGCAGGACAGATGGGACGTGGAAAGTGTGACAGTAGGTAGCTGAGCAGGGGCCGGGCGGGGTTGGGGGGAAGATGGGCTTTGCTGAGTTTCTCAGTGACCACCTGCTCCTTGTCCCCACCTGATGGCCTTAGGTTTTAGGGGGTCTCGTTGGCAGTGATAGGAGATGGTTCTGATCACCTGGGTCTCCTGAGTGCTAGTGTGGCCTACCTGGTTTCTGTGGTGATACTCCCCTCTCCTATTTATTTGATGTCACAGATCATTCAGTGTGAACTTTTTATGTCCCACGTATGACGTGATACCTTGCACAAGCCTGTTGGGCTCCTTGGATGGCAGGATAGCTGGATACGTGGCCACCCCTCTGCAGGATGTGTGATGGGAGGGCAGCTGGGAGGAAGGGATTCAGATGGTCCCTGCATTGCCCAGGGGTCCCATGGAGCTGGGTACACCCAGGAGTGACAGGTGCTAGCCAGGAACTGCAGTGCACTTGGGCTGAGTAATCCCAATTTTCCTTCGCTGACACCACCTGACTGCTGGGAAGTAACCGTGGCCGGGTGAGTTGGAAGGCCCAGAATGAAGTCCCTGACGGTCCCTGTGCAATTTGGACATAGTGATTTTAACAACACTAGTTAGAAACAGTTCGCCATAGGTGTCAGGCACTTGGCAACTCTTCTCGTTTGTGCTAATAACTCTCTGCTATTGTCCTTCAGAGAAAAACCTGCCAGTCTGTGCACAGTTAGGGCTGCATTTAGCTTTCTGTTTATGTCTTGAACCGCCAAATCTAATTCCTTTTCTTTTTTTTTGTTCCCAATTTTCTGAAGGTGACCCAGTTTCCAGGCAGGTAAACATGCGCTGAAGTGGACAGAGGGGCACCAGGGATACCCCCCTTTCCTCGTGGCCCCTGGTGCGGCCTCTGGGGGAGCACCAGTGGAGCACGAGCCCTATTTTCAGCAGCTACAGACATGTGGGGTTACGCAGTGCATGCAGAGCCACGGCTGGGAGCAGATTAGGAAGCTGCCCTACGTCCAGCTGTTCAGTCAATCTCACGGTTCTTTGCTCCCTGGAGAGGGGACCCTAGTTCAGAACCAGTGCCTTGTCCCTCCAGGTCAACCCAAATTCAGGTGCTTATGAGAGTTTAGATCTGGAATATTTGGAAGATGACTGTTTATGTGGCTTAACTGGATCATATGGATAAACCTACTGATTTCATGTGCCGTAAAGAGGTGGGGCCTGGAAAGAAGGGTGGATCACGGAAGGTGTGGCCTTAAGGGGTATATTCTTGCCCCAGCTCCTTCCCAATCCCTCTGCTTCCTGTAGTGATGCTGTGAATAGCCACCCTCCACCATGCCCTTCTGCCTTTGTCAGCTTTCCATGCGCGCAACGAGACCTCTGGTCTTTGAGCTGAAATAACCCTTCACTCTCGCAGGTTATAGCTGCTGGGTACGTGTCCACCAGCAGGAAGGCGACTGAGACACTGCTCCAGCAGGCATGCCCCACAATTTCCACGGGCTCTTCACAGAACTTCAGAGATTCCATGAGCCCTGCCCGTGGGTGGGGGTTAGCAGTGGAACCTTCTGCGTTGTCACCTTCTAGAGCTCTGAACCCCTGCTCCTGAGACACACGGCTGAGTTTCTGTTCTGTTTACAAGCACTTCCAGGTGAATCCATTCTTCACGCTCCAGATCGCCCACCATCAGGAGAAAGTTCTTCCAAAACACTAAAAACTTTGGGGCTTTCGTTGGTGACCTTTTCCTTCCTGTTTCTCCTTAGTCAAGTAGTGGAGGGCTAAGTTTCTGTTCGTCACTCGCTCGTGGCCCATTAGTGCAAAGAGCTGTTCCGTTATCCCAGCCCTAATGAGCCCACCAACTGGAAAGGGAAGAGCCTGTGGGGGCGATTTAATTTGAAATTCAATGGTCCAGTTATTCTAGTGGGCTTTTACCTGGACCCCAGAGCCCACAGAGGCAGGTGCACCGTGGCAGTCAGAGGCTGTACCTTCCCTGGTGAGGGGGAGGACCAGAGGCAGGGGGAGAGGAGGAGGGAGGAGGAGCTGGGCTCCCAGGCACCACTGCCTGTTGTTTTTGCTTGTAATAATATTCCTTCAAATGACCCAGGCTTGGGCAACAGCTCCTGCGTGCTCTGTGGGTTGAGCTTCAGGGCCTTTAATCACCCTCCTCCAGCTTTCAGACTCAATTCACTTAAATTGCTGTGGAGAAAAACTTTGGCTTGCCTGTGGGTAGCTCGGTGGCCTACTTCCGAGTAGTAATAGGTGCTTCAGTCTGCTACTCCAGATACCAAATAGCCAAGAGGCACAGGTGGTCATCTTAGCGCAAAGCAAATCTTATTAAAAGAAATATGCCTGAGTTATATGCCTGTTGCCAAACATGCTGGGTATACACTCATTTGCTTATTTCTTTATTAATGTACCCATCCAACCCGTGTTCATGATCTGCAGCTCCAAACATTTCTCCTACACGTCCCCCTTCGCTGGAGCTCACTTGCTGGAATTATAGACTCTGAGTGGATTTGTTCAAAGAATTGGCTCCATTTAAAGGTAATTCTGAGATGGTTGAAGAGCTTTAAGCAGAAGAGTGATATGACCATTCCTGGCGTTTTGGGCAGATTATTTGGTAACATTGCAGAAAAGTGCATTGGAGGCAACGGGTGATGGGGGAGGACCGGTATTGCCGGTGGGCCAGGCGGCAGGGGCTAGACTTGGACTAGAACGCTGGGGGGATTAGGTGTTGTGTGGGTTGGAGAGAGACCCAGACTGAGAATCTTCTACCTTGGGCAAAGTTCCCTCAAGATTTATTATTGCTTTTTCTCTACTGGCTTTTTCTGAACATGATCTGTGTGTGTTCAAATCTTTTCTACTGTGAAAAGTTCCCTTAGGATCAATCCCTAATCTCCCTATCTTTGATGACTCCTCTCCCTTCCTGTTTCCAGCTAGATATCTTTGTGCTTCTTGGGGGAAATAAAAATTGGCTTTCAGCACTGTGCACCCTGAGCCTGTCTTCCCACTGGCTACCAGTGTCTTCTCGATGGATTCATCCAGCCACTTTCCATCCTGATGAGTGTGACCACATTGCCTGTGGGCCCCTCCTTCCTGGGAACGTGCTGGACCCTTGTCTGTTGAGAATGTGGTGCTCTCTTGGTTCCTCCTTGCCTTTCCTTACTGACTTCCCTCCTTAGACCATAAGCACTCATCCTTCCCAGGGCTTTTCTCAGTTCTCCCTCTCCACACTCCCATGGGGTCACTTTGCATTCAGACCCCAGCAACTCCCTACGCTGGATTGTCCACTGGAGTCTCTGCTCACCAGCTGTCTGTTTTTATGTCCCAATTGGTCCTCACAAAGTCATACCAAGCCTTACATTTCTGTTGTGTCTTCAAAAACTAGCTTCTCAATAAATATCTTTTGAAAGTCCACACGGCTTCAGTGACCAAAAAAAGTTAAGTCTCATCCTTGGAGAGCGAGATTTTTCTGGATTCCCAAGGAATAAATAGTGAACCTGTATGACTCATCATAAACAAGCTGGTGGGCGAATCTTGGACATAGTTCCAAATATTCCTCAGAGTGTCATAGAGCCAGAATAAATTTCTGACGTTCTCCCGTTTCTTTGTCTCTGCTGAGTCCATGTGTTTCGTTTAGTTCTGGGTCAGTAGTTGCTCTCTGTGTGACTCCTGTCATTGGAACCATCCTGAGTCTTCCCTGGTGCCATCTGATACTATATGTGTGTGACCAGAGTGCACATCATAACTAAAGAAATCATTCAAATTGGTCTTTGGTCTCTGGCCACCAAGTATATACAAACATTGATTTTTTTGAGTGGAACAGCATGCCACTGCAAGTACCTTATAAGAAAACACAGGTTTGAAGAAAAGTCCCAGATGGATCCCCTTAGTGCTTGGAAATGTTTACAAAGTTATCTTTGTATAAGCGTAGATCATTCAGATCTGGGTCAGATTTCACATCTCTAGGCTTTTCGATGTGAATCACACCTGTGCTGAAAGAACCCAGCTCCTTGATACCGTAGTGGATTTCCTTCCTGAGAGCGTGACTTCTCCTCAAGGCATCCTGGTCGACCTCATCACACTGTAACTGAAGAACCACTGGACTCACGTGCGGGGCACAGGAGTCTGATTTCAGTGTTCAGATTGCAACTCTGTTGACCGTACTGAGCGGAGCTGCAGTGACTGAGGGCTGCGCCGGAGTGTTGAAGGGATCGTTACATCCCGAGTTTTGACCCTCTTCATACCTGACCTCAATCCCATTCTGTCTTAATCCTTTGTTATTAGGTTAATAGAGTGAAATTGATATTCTTTCCATTTTAAACAACACCCCCCCAAATCTAGCCTCTCCCCAATTCCCACGTGACTTCCCTCGTTGCTCCTGAGTTTCCCCCTCCCCATTCCTCTCACTTGCTGCATCCGTTCGTATCCCAGTGCTGACTCTCATTCTGAGCATCTCTCAAACCCACCCACTACCCATCCCCGCCCAGTGTTCCCATCCGAGTCACCTTTCCTTACCACCCAGACTACCAGCCACCCCGATTTTCATCCACCCTCTCCTGTTTGCTCCAGCTCATTCTGTGATATCACTAAATGATCTTTCTAAAAGGCAAGGATGGTTATCGATAATTCTTGAAGAACCTCAACGCGCTTGGATTTACCTTTAAGATAAAGTTGATAATATTTAACCTGACTCACTAGGCCCTTCACAGTAATCCTCTTCTCCAATTACTTCTTTCTTTCTAGAACATTCTTCCTAGGACTGATCTGGTTAGGCCCTGATAGGGACTGATGGTCTGAATAGTTTTTTCTCAACATTCAGATGTTCCAGTACCTCAGATGTGCCTGAATTTGATATAGAGACTTAAAAAAAGTGATTTAATTGAATTGAGGCCATACGGGTGGGCTCTGATCCAGTCGGACTGGTGTCCTTGTAAGAAGAAATTAGAATAGACACATGGAGGGAAAACCATGTAAGGACGCCAGAAAACTACCATTTACAGGTCAAGGAGAGAAGCTTCAAAAAGAAGCCAGCCTCACTGGCACTCCGATCTCGACTTCCAGCTTCCATAACTGTGAGGAGACACATTTCTGTTGCTTACCCCACTCATCTGTAGGGCTTTATTATAGCAACTCTAGCAACTAATACATCAGCTTTCAAGTCTGCCTAAATTTCACTGAGTCAAGGAGGCCTTCTTTGACTCGTGCCCATAAATTCTCTCGTTGGCCTTCACATCCTGCTTGTAGCACATCTTGTGTGTGGCAGTTTTTCTTCAAGGCCGTGTTCCTTGCAACTCTCTGAGTTTTAATGACAGTGAGGACCTGAAGCTGCTCTGTTCATGACCAAACCACCAGCACCTACTACAGTGCCTGGTATCTGGCAGACAGGCCAGTATTCGTTGCATGAGCTGCTGAATAAACATGTGATACATCTGAATATATTCATTGGATGACCCTTTGGACTGGAAGGCTGCCCGCTTCATGTGCACTTTTGGTCACAGAGTTGGGGCCCGGCTGTGGGAGTGAGGAAGGCGGGCACCCTGGTTCTTCCTCCTTGTCCTACTTATTTTTTTTTTCAGAGAAAATGAAGACAGAAGCCAAATGTAAAGATATTACTAAAGAGAATGATAGTATGGATTCCAGCATCAGATGCTGTGTGGCCTCTTTAGTGAGGAGTTCGTACCTGGTCAAGAACAGTTAAGAGGAGGCATGAATGGACAGAGCATGGGTGAGACGTCAAGAAGGAAAGTGGCAGGTGGTACAGAGTTCTTCCCCCGCAACTCTTTTTTCTATGGGGTCTGCCTAGAATAAAGAGAGTCGAACAGGTTGCTCTGGCCTGGTACTAGTTAATAAAGCTAAGACAGAAGGGGAGATTCCAGAGGGTTCCGCATGTACCTCTGTGTATGTCTGTTTAAACCAGATCTCCCCCTGCAATATTTTATCCTTTCAAACGGAGGAAGATACCACAGACTAGGAAGAAAAAGACGTCCCTTGGGCCCTCTCTTGCTCTTTCCCACATTTATCCTTTCCCTTCTCCTATTCTCAAATCTTCCCTTATTTTTTCCACTTTCCTCCAATCTAGAAGTTCCCTCCGGATGGACTGACCCATTCTTACAAGATGTTTCTCTCCTTGCTGCCATGCTGAAGTGGGCATTTGGGCCAACCCAGTTCTCCCTGTGGGGAGCCAGGTCTTGAGATTCAGGAATGACTGATTGGCCCTGCTGGCTGCTGGATGTGAAGGATAGATGTATATGGATTTATTTATTTATGTATTTATTTTTGAGACAGGGTCTTGCTTTGTAGTCCAGGATTAGTCTTACAAACCATGGGGGTCTTTGTGTGGAGAACACACAAAGGAATGTGGGAAAAGGAGTGAAGCAGAGATAAAGACTGAGTGGGGAAGAGTGAGATAGGAGAGTAGGAAGCAACTAAGAACAGATTTTCTTGTTCCAGAACTTTCTTCTGGAAGGGGAGGACATCCACAAGTTACCCATTCCCTGTGTTCTTGTCATGCCGGTCCTTCTTTAAAAGCAGCTTAGAGTTGGTGTCTTTGGGTCTCTCTTCTGCCCTCTCTCGTCTCTCTCTCCCTTCCTCTGCCTTCTTCTCTCCCTGTCTCCTTTCCTTCCCATTTATGCCTACCTGTTATCCTGACAGTGGTCAGTGCTAGGAACAGCATGGGCCTAGAGAGGATTTCTCTTCCATGTCTTACCATGTGGAGAGAGGCCTCCTGCAAAGGCGTGGCCATGTCTTCCCAGTCCTCTTCTATGGCTTTTCCTAAATAAATCTGTCTGGGGAACATAAAATCATGTCCCCAAAATTTGTTTTGTTTTCTTCAGCTGATCAGTTTTTGTTTATTTTTTATTTACTTATTTTTGTATTTCCAAGATCAAAACTACCACCTTGGCAATAGAAACAAATGCTTGTTTTATTTATTTATGCCTGGGGCCGTGTCTGTGTGTGTGTGTGTGTGTGTGTGTGTGTGTGTGTGTGTGTGTGTGTGATGCATGCATACTATATATGTATATATAAAATACATTATACATATGGTACATGTGTATGATCCACCCATACTATATGTATAATGCATACATTACACATGTGTGTGTATATTTATTGTATATGCCTGACTTTTCCCCAACAGACCTTAAAAGAGAGAGTCAATGTTACAGAGAGTCCTGTTGTCCGCATTGCGCCCCAGCGTGCATGTGTGTGTCTATATTACATGCAGAATTGAATCGCAGTAGTGCAGTTTTAATGAAAGGCGGGAGAATAAAACCCTCTAAAAGACTTTGCTTGATCAAAATTTCTGGGCTCTGTACTCCGTAGCTGTTAATCCTCCTGGAAGAAAAGTGCTGTAGTAATGACTAGAGCCTGCTGAGGTTAGCCTCTCTTTATTGAAAATGTTTTTTTTTTTTTTTAAAGGACTTTAATTTGAGCAACCCCATCAGCCAGTGTCACTTTAATTACAGTCTTCCATTTCTATTGCTAGTTGTATCAAGCTCGGGAGAGTCATAGGGTAGAACGGGGCTGGGGACAGGCAGGGACACCTCCTTTCTGGGAGGCTTTCAGTTGCTTTTGTGTGTGTCTTGGTATTTTTCTCCTCTGCTGCCCCCCCCCCCCCACGTCCCATACAAGGGGGACAGTTGGATTTTCGAGCAGGGCTTGGTGTGACAGCCTATGGTTATTTATATTTTTTTCCATGACTAGCCTCTGAATCTTTGTCATGTTGGTGTCCTGCCCTCCCTCAGCCCCGCAGTCCTGCTGAGTTAGGGGAATCAAAGCTCATCACACAAACAGAGGAAACGGAGATGCAGGCAGGTGCTGCCTTCAGCTGGCCTCAGAATGACATGCCGTTGGTGTCTCTCTGCCCACTGTCCCCGGGATGCCCCTGTCCCATCATTCACCCATCCCCACTCTCCAGATCTGTCTTTAGGACCCCTCAGGCTACACTCAGCACACGGAGACCCTGTGACCCACACAGGGCGGGCCGGCTGCCGTCCCTTGTTCTCTGGCCCCAGCACTGTGGGAAGGTCTATTTTTATCGTGTACTGTCATGGGAGCAGAATTGAAAAAGATTTTCTCACACGTTAGCAGGAGAAAGCAGCGAATTCACAGGTCTCAGGGGGAGACAAATTCAGGGGCCGTCTCGCTACAGACTACTTAACGACCCACGTTAGATGTGCTTTTCTGTGCACCTCTGTGTGCAGCGTCTTCCTGGCTCTCTGTCCCCGGAGCTGCCCAGCCCAGGTGGCTGTCCTCTGTCCTCGCCTCTGTCCTGCAGAGGGAAACACCCTGCTCACCGTCTGCTGTCTGCGTCCCACGAAAGCCCCACGAACACCACAGCAAGAAAAGGGCTTATCGTGTTAACTGACCCTCTGCTCAGAACAAGCAGTCTTATGATCATCTTGGATACGTAATTATCTCATCCACCTTAAGTGCTGTTATCAGAGTTGTTCTTCCAAATAGGGGTTTCTGCCTCAGAGCCATAGCTGGATGAGAATTTTTCTTCATTATTGAGGTTTTGACTGGTGATTGTGAGTTCAATGTCCATTCACCACCCACTCTGTTTTGTTCCCCATGGCATGCTAACTGTTAATTAGCTCAGGAAATTCTTTCCCATCTTTTCCTTGTGCCACACACTGACCTAGAGGGCCAGCCGGGCACTAAGAACAGAAGGAGGCTGTGGGAGAAAATGGCAGGTGCTACCAGGACCCCTATGAGTCCTCGTGCACCTACCTCCTGCTGGGCTTCCATGAATTCTCATGGCCAGCCACGAAAGGTCTGTACCTTTAATCTGGTGTGCATGGTCTGGCATAAATTGAACTTTCATCAACTACCTTCCCTGCACTTCAGCCTAGCTGGGTATCCACTCACCCCAACACATAGTCCCGTATAGTAGCCTTAGTGTAGTGTGTAGTGTGTGTGTGTGTAGGCCCTCTTCATTGCTGGCTTGTAGCATCCTCTAGGGTCTTCTAACTATCTGGAACTACCCACCTCTCTCCAATCCCACATCTTGTCCATGGAGTGAATCTCTATTTTTGGTTCCTCGTAACATCAAGCAACAAACTAAAAAAGTTATAAAGACAGAGGTTCATTTTGACTCATAGTTTTGGTCCAAGGTAGGTCTTCTAGCTGGAAGAGTCTGGAGGTGGCTTGAGGCCTCACATAGTGAAGGATAGGGAGTGTGTGTGGATGTGTGTGTAGTCTTTCTCCTTATAAAATCACCAGAATTCTATCACCAGGGTTCTGCCTTGATAACTTTACTCAATCCTAGTCACCTCTCAGAGGTCACCTGTTAAGTCATTATAGTTTAAATCCCAACAGAGAGAACAAAGAATATTAAACCAGACTACAGAGGAGATAATTGGTGGAATATGGCATCTGGCATCCAAGGCTGTGTTTGCCAAGGCCTTCCCCATCAGCCAAGTTCAGCTGGAGACTGTGTAGCCCTACTTTTGCGGCTCCCTGGAGCTGTGCATGAGTAGACAAAGTAGGCAGCTGAAGTCACCCCAGTAACCTGGACCCCTCTGCTAGGCCCTAAGAGCGAAGCTCATCTTCTTGCACCCTCATACCTCTCCAGAATCCTCTGGCTCACCACAGTGCACCTCACAGAGATCTCTGGCCTCGCTCCCCACCATCTGCTTCCTATATCTGTTGAGGCTTGTGATGTGACCCAGACAAGATGCTGCTTAGAAAGGACCAGAAGGAACAAATAATGTAGGACCTGACAGCTGGTATATTAGTCACCTTTCCCATCACTGAGACGCAGTATCCTATACTCACAATTTAAAAGATGGGAGGTTTAACTTGGCTCATAGTGTCGGTGAGTTCAGAACCTGGGCTGTGTTGTTCTAGGTCCTACTCCTGTGAGATCCATAGATAACCCACAACATCCAGGTACTTGAGGCTTTTGGGGGACATTCCAGATTCAAACCATAACACGTTGCCACCCTGAAAATTCAACACCAGGAAGAGGCAGTCTTCTCTGAGTCCTGTCATTTTACAAACTGAAGTGACTGTCAAAGAATCAGTGGCAGAATTGGGAGGGGAATCCATCTAATCCAGTATCACAGATGGACACACAGTTCTCGAGCGTACGTTTCCACTGAGATGGCTCTGACCCGCCAGCCTCCCTGTGCCCTTGCAACCATTGGGATGTGGCCTCCTCTCCAGAACCTTCTTCACTGGGGAGTGCTTTCTCCAGGGTCTGTTTGCCTGGGTGGAATATGTCTTTTCTTTATTGAAAGGAAGGTCATCTTCCTGTCCTTTCTACCCAGAGCTCCTGCCACCCTTTCTTGGAGCCAGTAACTCTCCCAGTAATGTTAGTTCTCATGGAAGGCAAGCTGTCTCCCCCCCCCCCCCCCTTTAGGTAAAAATCCCCTTGTGTCCCTCTGTTAGGAGAAGGTTTGTCACCTTTAGGGTTGTCCTTTGTTGGGGGAAAAAGCCAACCTATTTTCTTTATAATGCTCAATACTTCAGACACAGTTACGTGGAGATTTTTCTACTTTGACTATTCTCCACCTCTCTGTATACCAGTTGGGTGTTGGACAACTCGATCATGTGTGGAATGAGCTGGGGTTAGTGTAGACCCTGCAGAGTAAGGGCTCAGTCCGTACTGACCTCCTTCAGATGATAATCTCAAGTAGTGGGTCCCCAGGAGGACTTGGCCACAAAGTGGAGGTCCCCAGGACTTTCTCCCCCAGGGACCTCCCAGAGCTCAGGGAAGTACTTAGGAAGTAGGTTATTATAGAGGAAGTGATCAAGAACACAGAATAATAGTAAGATACAGTAAGATGCGGAGATGAGTAGGGCAAGGCCTGGAAGGGGAGTGAACATGGGAGCCTCTGCCCCGTGGAGCTAGGGCGCATCTCCCTCCCAGCCCATGGGTGCCTTCACCAGCCCTACACTCTCCCATCATCCTGTCTAGATTTTTGTGGATGTTTCACCATGCTGGCAACCAATTTTTTTTTTTTGAGACCGGGTCTTACTAACTTTGATCCTCCTGCCTCGGCCTCCCAGAGCGCCGTGTTGACGGGTGTGGACCATGACATCCTGCTGGTAGGATCAGTTATTAACTTGACCTCTAGCTCTTCTTCCATCCCTGGGGATGGGGACTGAGACAGAACATCCCAAGTTTATAATCATGACCTCGTTTATCTGGTGGCTGTTCCACATCCAAGAGCCCATCAGAGTCACTAAAGAGGCTCCTGTCACCCAGAAAATCCAGTAGTATTCGTCTCTGTATCAGCAACCAGGTCAGAGATCAAATAGTGGAGCAAAAGATGCACTGAGTCGCCTTGTCACTCTGAACACTCCAGTGGTTTTCCGAGCTCCGTGACAGGGCCTGGGGGACAAGGCCAGTCACGCTTGTACTCTGCCATCCCTCCTGTCCCCCGTCTGTGAGGCTGAGTCTGGTTATTGTCTGGTGAAATCACAGCGTCCCCTTGGTGGCCACTCGCACTGCTTTCTGCTACCTGACCACCCAGGCGTAGCTAAGCAGGAAAGGAGGCCAAGGTGCCTGGGAGGCCAGCACCCGGAGCTGTCACCGCCTGCCACCGAGGCCGCCCAAGCTGTTCCAGGAGCACGGCCAGCCAAGGAGCGAGGCAGGAGCCCAACAAGGTTCCAGATGTTGCTGCTGGAGGCAGGAGAGGAGCCGTGCCTGGGCCCTGGCATCTGGGACAGTGGTAGCCCGGCCAGCCAGGCCCCGGGGCGGAGTGTGGAGCTGGGGACAGCTCCTGAGGCGGAGTGATGAAGATGTTGTGAGTGGAGCCCCCCACCGCAATGACCGGCTGGAGATGGCACCGGCTGGCGGCCGTGCTGCTGGGGCACCTTGCCATCCAGGATCCTGGCTCCAGAGGTGGCCGGGGACGCAGTTCTCACAAAAGGTTGAGCAGTTGGTGTTTCTGGTTGTGAAGCCAGTTTTTGAAGGGTGACTTCTCGACTCCTCTAATTAACGAGAAGCAGAGGTTTCGAGTTGGCAAACGGAGCTCCCTCTGGCCTAGCTCATGTTTCCACTTTTTCCTGCTGCCTGTAAGCCTTAAAAAAATACTCAGGAAAAACAAAGCCTAAGGTAGGCTCCAATTCTGAAATGTGAAGGGGACACGTAGAGGCAGCTGGAGAGTCTTAAGAGGCCCCTTTCCTACCCCTGCCTTGGGAAGCACAGGGCCTTTCCTGGCTTTCCTGCCTGCATCCATCTTTTCTTGCACTCGGGAATCCCATGGAGAGAAATCTCTTCTCCCAAACTGGACTCAAGGTCTTCCTTGTCCTGCTGGGTGAGAGCATTGCAGGTTCTAAAGGCACATTTTCCAGAAGATGTGCTTTATTTATTTATTTATTTATTTATTTTGGTCCCCATACCTTGACCGGAGGCCTGGACACCATTTTCGATACCGTCACGGGGCGCCGAAGTCAGGGGCACAGCCTGGGACACTGACGCCTGGTGCGCTAGCTCGGCATCGCTGTCCACTCCTCCCTTTGGCCCTCGCTCTTTGTTTTGGGTAGGCCCGTGAGCCACGGGCTGTCAGAGCTTGGTGCAATCTGGGAGCTGTATGAAGGAGGTAGCTGGGACCCAGAGAGGGCAAGGGGTGTGGTGCAGTCACAGAGCAGTTGGCAATGAGCAGGAACTTCGCGCGTTGAGAACGAAGGGGTCACGGCTCATCTTGTTGGGTTCTGAAAGTCTCCTCCGGGCGGGGCCTGCTGGCGCGCCGTGCAGCTCTCACGGGCCTCGTGGGGGACAGTGATTCCCTCTCTCTTCCCTCAGTGCCGTGTCTCCTTCTGTCTCTGGGCCTGGGGACTGAACCCATGGCCTTCACACTGAGCTGTGTCCCCAGCTTTCACTTATTTGTTCTGAGACAAGTTCTCACTACACTGAGTTGCCCAAATTTGATGTCCTTCTGCCCCAGGCTCGCAGAGAGTTACAGACACGTGCCACCACGTCCTGTGAGGAGAAAGGATTCTTGCTAGAAGGGGAACCCGTGGAGGGTGGGAAGCATGGCTGTCCTTCTGCCCCGTGGCCCATTTCTTGGTGGCCCCAGAGCGTCCCCAGATGGCCCGCCCCAAGGCTGCTGGGCTGGGCCACCCGCCTCCCTCAGGGCCTCTGGCTGCTGCTCCTGGTGATGGTAAGTGATTATCCCCCCATAAACGTGACGGATGGTCCCTCCTCGGACAGTAAATCCAGAGCTAAGCGGTTTGTGCACGTTTGCAGATGGGCTGTTGTGGGTCCTGTGGTCCCAGGGAGAGGCCACGCGGTTAATGGGAGATGCAGCCCAGGATTCATGGCTTTAATTACTTGCCTTATAGGGGTGGAGCCGACTGTGGCTGCCGCAGGGGCAGCGGGTTCCTTCTTCCTTTCTCGCGCCCACCCTGCAGGACTCCTGACAAGAAGCTGATTTTCTAGTCTGTTGAAAAGCAGTGCAGCCCAGCCAGCAAGGCCTGGGGTGGGGCTGAGAGCTGCGGAGACGGCAGGTGCAGGTCCCAGGGAAGCAGCACCTGTGGAAAGACAACATCATGGGGCCACAGGCCTGCGGTCTCTTCCCAGAGTTGTCCTCAGCGAGCTGTGGGAACTTGGGCAAGTGGTTTGACTTCTGTGAATCTCCATTTTTTCATCAGTAACTAATGGGTGATGTTTAGTTCTGGCTACCAAGGAGCTGATAAGGCGATGTGGGTGCATTTAGTCATTGGAGATTCTAGTTACTGAGTATGTGCAAAGCCAGCACGTGTAACAGTGTAAGGAGCCAGCACTCTCAGGATATCTACTTAATAGGTGAGCAGGAAGCTCAGAGAGGTGCAGCAGTTCACCTAAGAACACACAGCCAGTGAGTGTAGGCTCAGGAATGAAGCCTGGGCCCAGATCACAGCTGGGGTTCTTCACACTGGCCTGCACTGCCTTCCAGCACTTACACCATGAGGTTTTCAGTTTTCTACATCAGAAAAATGGGGTCCTAACTGTAGTCTCTTCATTCCTTTGCTTGGACACGCTGAGAGTTGAGACTCTAAGGCTCTGTGGAAGCCAGGCATAGTGGCGCAGGCCCACAATCCCAGCACTCTGGGAGCCTGAGGCAAGAGGATCATAGGTTCAAGCCCAGAGCAGGTAACTTAGTGAGACCCTATCTCAAAAATAAAGTAAAATAAAATAAAAAGTGGCCAGGTATTTAGCTCAGTGAAAAGGCCCTGAGATGAGATCCCAGTATGGGGAGGGAGGGGAGGGAGAGTCTCTTTGGAGGAAGATTCTAAACATTCTACATTTTACCAGACTCCCTTTATGCCTCTTTCTCTACGTTCCGTTTGTGAAGTAGGCGAGAGCCCGGCTCAAAAGTGGCAGCGACCAGGAAGGGCTGCCTGCGTCTCTGGGTTGGTCCCAGCGCAGCTGTGGGTTTATGGAGAGAATCCCTTTCAAAGTCCCAGGGTTAGGTTTAGGTCTCTAAAGTGAGGAGGCTGGACCTCTTGAGCATTTGGGGATGCTTTCTAAATACAGCCGTGTCCCAGTGCACCTCAGAGCAATCTGCACAGCCAGGGGCGGAGGGCTGGCCTCAGCCTTGTCAAAGCCCTTGGTGATGCTAACGTCCACGTGACGGGTGACCTTACTCCAGGCCCAGCTGACTGCTGAGGGCTTCCTCCTCAGTCAGTGTCTACGTTGTTGTCACTTAGTGAGTGCCTACTGTCATTCCAGCATCATATATAAAACTGCGTCTTTGTTTTATGTATTATTTGGATTTCTTGTTGCCACAACAGAATACTTGATGCCCAGAACTTAACGGAGGAAAGGTTTTTTTTAGCTCATGGTTTCAGGAGGGTCTCGGTCTCTCTGTGCATGGCTAAAAATGGCAGGAAGGGTCTGGTAGAGAACAGCTCCTCACAACATCGCAGGAGAAAGGATCAGAGTTTAGGAAGAAGCCAAAGGAAGAGTGTGCCCGTCTAAACCACAACCGAGTGACCCACTACACCCAGAGATTCACTATACCCTCAGTGATCCACCACAGTTCAGTGAACCGCCACACCCTCAGTGATCTACCACACCCTTGGTAACCCACCCCTCCTGACCAGGCGCCACCTCACAGCTCATGAAATCCATAGATAATCCGTAACACATCTAAGTACAGTAGGCTTTTAAGGGACATCCCAAATCCAAACCATAACTTGTAATCTGAATTTGACAGGGCTACCAAGGCTGCGGCTTAGAATTTGGAGTTTTCTTTTTAAATTTCATTCTCACCAGCTTGCTCACCATGCAGCCGGAGATACCAACCCTGTTCTCACTCTATTTCCTTATCTGTCAAGTGGCAGATGTAAACCCCAGGTGGAACCATGCCTTCCCACAGGCCGTATTTATCAGGCCAGGAAGCTCAGGGTGTCCCCCTTCACTGATCCTGCCCTCAGGCTCCTTAGGGCTTCCAGGTGCCATTGTGTGGGCTGAAATGAATTAGAACTCTGCATGAAATTTTTAAAAATATAATTGATGACACCCCATGAGGAATTAGTCCCCTGAAATGTTCTGTCCCCTTTTTTTGAATCAAAAAGGCTGGCCCTTGGCACATACCCCTTGTGGAGCCCAATATTTCACAACTTGGCAGAAATGGGACAAAAACAGGGGCACTGGACATTCAGTAGACTTTGGCTCGAGTTCTACCACCGGACAGCCATGTGACTTTGGGGACAACAGTTAAACTTATGAAACCTCCATCTGATCTCTGTAAGAAGAGATCTGTGAGGGGACATGGGAATGTAACTATACATTGTCACTTCTGATTAGAAGGAAGAGGCAGCCCAGGCTCGGGCCGGCCCCGGAGAAACACCAGCCTCACATCTAACCTTCCTCTCCAAGGCCCCTGAGAAGGTCCCGGCTTTGTCCTCACCTGCCCCCAGAGCATCCTCAAGAGGGAAAGGAGGCAGGTGCAGTGGCTCGGCTTTTCTTTCCGCCCAGCTGTACTACAGCAATTCTTGTCCTGTAGGCAACATGGTAGGACTATAGGGTAAAACATTGCTGTAAATAGAATGCTTGTATCCCCTAAATTCACATGCTCATATCCTGTTACCCACCCTGATAGCATTTGGAGGTGGAGCCGTTGGGAGGTCATGGAGTCCTCATAAATGATATTAGTGCCCTACGCAAGAGGCCCTAAAGAGGTCGGTCCTTTGTGTGCAGACAGTGAAAATTGGCTGTCTGTGGGCCACGAGGTGAGTCCTTGCCAGGCAGTGATTCTCAACTTCCAAGCCTTTAGAACTATTTTTTAAAAAAAATTCTACACTACACCACGGGAAAGCCCTTGTCACCTTGACAAGATATGTATGCGCACAAAATGCCCAACCTCATTGTAAACCTTGAATTTTGCACATATACATATCAATAAAATGTGGGGAAAAAATCCTCCTGCTTCTTAGCTACCCATGTATTGTATTTTTTGTAACAGTCTGGGTGGGATTGAGGCAGAGCCTTAGCTGAGACAAGCTTTAACACTGATGCTTCTGTGATTTCCAGTTGTTCAGTCATCATTCATACAAGAACTTGCTGAGAACCTCTGTACCAGTGCTCCTCTAACTCAGGGGACAGTATCATTGTTCTGTGAAGGGCCAGGTAGTAAATATTTAGTGTGCAATTAGCCATATGGTCTGTGCCACAACTACTGAACTCTGCCATTATGATGCGAAGCAGCCGTGGGTAGGAAGTCAACACAGTAACAGATGTGGCTGTGACTTCCTTCACTTTGTGTGTGTGTGTGTGTGTGTGTGTGTGTGCGCGCGCTAGGGATTGAACCCAGGTTTTTTACACTCATCTGACTAGGATGGGGGGTGTGCTTTGTCACAGGGCAGCGGCTGTGGGGGAGGTGTGTGTGGCGTGTGGGATACCAGCAAGGCCATCAGCGCGGCTGGGAGGGACCCCGAGAGAGACGAAGCTGAGAAGTGGCTGGCAGGGCAGGCCGTGGGAAACACTGTCAGGAGTGGGTGTGAAATCTCCAAAACAGGAGACTTACTAGACAAGAGGAAAGGAAGCGAGAGGAGCGGTGGGTGTCGGGGTTGTACAGGGGACACGAAGTAGGTCAAAATAGACCTGTTGAGCCACCCTTCCCCCACCAAGTAGGGGAGAGGGTGCTGGGCCGGGGGGATGGCTGAGGTGTGTTACGTGCGTGTGCGAATCTGCCAGAATTATTCCCGTTAATCTGGATAACGAATACATACAATAGAAAATGTAAGGAGAAAAGAGGGAGGTCGGAGGCTGGCTGGGGACGTCTGCGGAAATCCAGGCCCAAGATGGCGGCAGCTCTGTCCCCGGCCGTGACAGCAGAAGCGTTAGGAGTGGTGGCAGCAGTGTGACACGCTGACGAATCAGATGTCGAAGGTGAGAAGGGATGGATTCGGGCGCTCAGGGCCGGGCCTGGGGAACTGGGGGGAGGAGCGGCGTTAGCTGGGCTGCCCCCGCGCAGAGGTGGGCAGGGATGGGGCCTGCCTGGGGATCTGGGCGGCCACTCAGGCTGAGGGCAGGGACCTGGGTGTCGCTCACAGAGGAGCGGCACTTACCAGAGGTCCTCAAGGGAACGGTGGTACAGAGCCGCGTCCAGGACTGAGCCCGCTGCACATGTATGGAAAGCGGGGACACACGAAGGAGTCCGCCAAGAGGATGAAAATGAACGAGGGCAGCGAGAGACGGTTTGCTTTTCCACATAAAATCCGCCGGCAGTCCGAACTGCGAGTCCAGCCCGCGCTGCGCCCTCTGAGGCCCGGCCTCGATCTCTGCGCTGGCTCGGTGTTCTCCGCCCCGCCCAGAGGCCCGCGCACAGCGCCAGCCTGCCCCTTCCCACGTGCTGTCCCGGCTCAGTGGCCTGTCCCAAGAGGAAGCCGGGTCTCCAGGCGGCGGTCACACCCCGGACTCTTCATCCCTCCGGGTCTGGGCTGGTCCGCAGCTCCGCATGTGCAGTTCCCGGAAGGCGGATTGCGGGTGGAGAGAGGGGGATCGTTCGCATACGAGCTCCTGACATGAGCCAGCACTGGGCACAAGCAGCTCCCTGTGGTGAGAGGAAGAGAAAATCCATCAGAAAAGTGTGCTGGAGCTGGTGTGGTGGCACACAGGGGCAGCCCCGGCGCTCTGAGGAGCTAAGGCAAGAGATTGGCAGGGTCCAGCCCAGCCTGAGCAGCTCAGTGACTCGGCTAGTCCGTCTCAAAATCAAACAAACAAACAAAAAGGCTGGGGATGTAGCTCAGTGCAAAGGCCCTGAGCTCACTCTCCAATAGATGAATCAATAAACCAGTACCACCGACAAAAAATACCTGTCAGAGCACCTGATCACGGAAGTGTTCTCAGCGTCACCTCCTCCCTTCCCTCACATGCCCTCTGTGATCCGCCAGGAGGCCTGTCAGACTTGCCCTAAACGTACTTGAGGTCAGCCGTGAACAGAGGGGTTTGAGTGTCCCCGGCATGAAGAGCTTCTCCTCCTGAGGAGCTATGGCCCCTGGGGACGCAATAGAGCAGGACCATCCGGGAGGTCTGCCTGGGCAGGTCAAGGCCAAGCAGCTGGCTGGAGGGCAGGGTTGGGGTCGAGTCAGGAGGAGTACTCTGTTGTCTCTGACCCTCTCAGTGCCCTGGGCTACTGGTGAGGACAGAGGTCCTGTGCAGTCTGCTTGGCGACAGGGAAGCAGGCTGCAGGGAGATCTGGTGTGGAGGGCGTGTTTTGATCCTTGTGAGATTCCCCCTACAGACACACAGCAGCAGCCCTGGAAACAGCTGGCTGGCTTCCAATTCTTTCTAAGGGGAATCCAGAAGGTTCTGGGCTCTTGATCCTGGCTTGGTTACAGCTGAGGAATAAGGTGTGTTCCCCCACTGGTCACCATGGGCCCAATTCCAGGCAGCTGTCGTGTTGGTGGGTTTTGGATACCACGGGGAGTAAAGCCCTTTTAGTTCTTGTTACCTTTGCCATCTTTAAAGACTTGATTCTGAAAACACTGGAATTCCTTGAATTTAGGGTGCTGGGAGGTCTTGAGGTCTCAAGCTCTACTGAGGGCTACCTGCAGCAGCTCCTATGCCCACCAGGGAAGGGGCCCAGGCCCTGGGCACATGGCACAGTAGTGGAGGCATGTCTGGGCCTGCCTTCCTCCCTTCAGATCCTTAACCCCACTGTGCCGTCACCCCCAGAGGAAGCCCAGAGTCCAGACAACTGGAATAAGATCTAGGCTGGAGTTTTGGGGGCCAGGGATCCTCGCTTTTCTCCTTCAGACAGTGGTAAGCTGTCTTCATACCTTTTTCTGTTGCTAAAAGGAAGTAGCTGAAGCAGATTTCTCTATAGGAAAAAAAGGTTTCTTTACCTTATAATTCTGGAGATTCAGGAACACGATGCCGGCACCTGCTTGGCTCTGGTGAGGGCTTTGTGGTGGACAGCGTCGTAGTGGCAGGGGCGTTTGCACGAGTGGCGGCTGACACCCCCAGAAGAGGGACGCCAGGAGGGGCCAGGCTGCCCGTTCTTGTGAGACCAGGTCCCACGAGCCTGTCACAAGTGCCCACCGCCAAGCACTCCTGACCTCCCACTCGGACGCACCTTCTCATGGCCCGGCTACCCCAACTCCACAAGCAAGGTTCCACCTCAGGATCGTTTGGGCTCATATTCAAACCACACCAAACTGCACATAGTCCCGTGAAAAGAGCAGGCAGGAAATAATGTTGTGGGTGGATAAGGAGTGAGGAGGGAGTGGCCTTGGCAGAGAGAAAGAGGAGGAGGGGTTTGGAAGCTTTTTATTGATACTGGAGATTAAATCCAGAGCCTCCACATTGAGTTACTTATCCAACCTTTTTTTTTTAAATTACTTTAAAAATTATTTATTTATTATATATTTTTTGAGACAGGGCCTTGCTCTGTAGTCCAGGCTGGTCCTGAACTCACTGTGTAGCCCAGGCTAGCCTAGAACTCACAGCAGGCCTCCTGCCTCAGCCTCCTGACCGCTGAGATGGCCGGTGTGCACCTCTGTGCCTGGCTAATTTTTGTGTGGTTCTGGGGAGTCGACCCTGGGGGCATTGTGCACCCTACGCAAATGCTCTCACTAGTGACCTACACCTCCAGCCCTTATTTTTTGTTTTGAGAGAGGGTCTCACTAAGTTACTAAGTTGCTCAAACTTGCAATCTTCCTGCCTCAGCCTCCCAGAGCGCTGACGTTACAGATGTGCACCACCACGCCCGGTTTCGGAGCCATTTTCAGAGGGACGTAGACAGGAGGGGTCGGTGGCAGATTGGAGGTGCGCGGGAGGTTTCACACACTGGTCCCCCACTTGTGCGTCGTGCGCAGGGGACACACACTTGTCCCCGTCGCTCTGCCTGCCCGGCTCTGGAGTCTCTGCAGGACTTGGAGGGCCCGACCGCCTCGCCCGAGGCCTGGAGAGGTCACACTCCCACAGCCAGGCTCACACTCTGATTTTTTTCCCCCCATTTGAAAATCCTGCAGATGTCACTGATCGGCCACGCAAGAGCTGTGACCCTGTAACTCCACGTTATGTGTAATCATAGCAACACAAGCGTAAAATTACCAAGGACAAGGAGCTGCAAAGTAATTATATGACTCTTTGTTACTGGGAGGGCTTTTTTCCCTCTTCCAGCTGATTCCACTAAAAGCACCCTTGGGTGGGAGGGCGGCGGGAGCAGATGGCAGATGGACGGAGGACACGAGCTGCCGGCGGGGCTCGGGAGGTGTGGGGCCTCCAGGTGTCCCCAGCAGAGCCCTTCCAGCGCCCCGGGGTGCAGGAGTGGGGCTGGGAGCAGCTGTGTAGCCAGCCCCTGATCAGGGAGGAGCGAGGCCCCGAGGCCCAGCAGGCCAACAGCTCCCAGGTGCGTGCAGGGGGCGTGGCCAGGTGGAGCCGCGTGCAGCGTCACGTGGTCGTTAGGTGGGGCCTCAGGTGCGGCCGCTAACGCCAGCCCTCCGGCCTGAGGTGGACGCCGCTCCGGCTGGCTCCCGGCGTTTCGGGGAGAGGAGGCCGCAGAGCAAGGACGGCGGGAGACCCCGCGAGAAGCCCCCGAGCAGAAGGTGGGTGCCGAGGGGCCGGGTGCCGTTCGCGTGCGCGGTCATTTATTCTGGAGTGGCCTTTCCCCTGGTGCGACGGGTTTTGAGTCTGGCCCGCTCCTGCAGGGGACCCCCAGGGACCCCCTGGGTCCACGCTGTTGGATGGGGTGCGGCGGTGACCGGGCTGCGGCAGTCGGAGGAGTTTTGGTCCGTCTGTTGTGCCCGATCTGAGGTGACCCCGGGAAAGTGTCACGCAGCAGGCAGGAACTGGGGAGGAGGAAGCGGGGGAAGTGATCGACGCCCCAGCTTCCGGCGCTGCGCAGTCCCCGAGGCTGACATCAGAGGGACGCATGGCCTGCGACCCAGCCCCAAGACCAGAAAGGCGCCGTGTTGGGGGCCGGCTCTGCCTACTGTGCGTGTTCCCTGCGGACGTGAGGGTGGGAGGGGCGGCCTGCAGCCCCCCAAAGCCAGCCCGAGCCTTCGGCGCGCCCCAGCCTCCTGTGGCGTTGTCCCCGTGGCTCCCTGGCCCTCGCAGCTGCTCTGCTGGTGACGCCCCAGCGGCCCTGCTGGGCCTGCGGGGTGCAGGCCCCGGCTGCCCTGGGCATCGCCCCTGCTCGGGGTCGCCACGCAGGTGGCCCCCGTGAAGGCCTGGCGGCTGGAGGCGCGCCCAGGTGGGAGAGGCTCGGAGTCAGGACACCGAGCGAGCGGCGGCGCTGGCGTCCCGCGCTCCGCAGTGAGCCCGTGTGAGTGCGTTGGCTGCAGGCTGGCCTGCGGCTTGGCGACGCCCGCGGGCGTCGGGCTGTTCGCGACCCACACTCCTCTCAACTCCTCATTAGCAGCATTAATGACTTGCAGGCCGGTAGCGTGATGCTTCTGAAGGGTTCGCTCAGCCCCGGTGTGGGTCCTTAGGGGCCAGCGCCCTGCCTGGACCTGGGTGGCTCTGCCCGCCAAGGGACACCTCCGTGGCCCGCCACTGCTGTGCGCTCAGGGCACTGTGTCTGCGAACGTCCTCAGACGCCCACGCGTCGGAAGCGCTGGCCCTCCTGCCTATTGTGGTTTAGATTACAGAGCAATTATCCCTCGGGGCAGCTGCGTAATTCGAGGGTCGCACCATGGCGCCGCAGCCTCCTCAGAGCCCAGCCCGGCCAGGGCCTGTCAGCTGCGCGCCCAAGGGGAGTTTTCTTTTAAGTGTCTTGGCTGCAGCTGCCTGGGGCAGATGGGCGGGTGTGAGTGCGAAGTTACCCTCTCCGCCTTTCTTACCTGTTCAGTGGCGGTGGTCGTATCTCCTCTGTGGAAAGTTGGGGAGAGTAATTGTCAGAGCGCATGCGAGGGATTCAATCAGGAGCCTGGGCCAAAGTCAGCATTAAAATGGCGACCACACTGGCGAGTGTTGAGAGGGGCAGGCGGGGTGCGAGGTGCTAAGTGGTGGTGAACCCAGGCCCTGACTCCACGGCGTTTACAGTCCAGGACACATTGTGCTTTCAGTCCGTTGCCTCAGCGTCTGTGAAAACCTCAGAGCTCGCCTGCCCACCCTACAGCAGAATCCTGGGAACCTGTGGGCTAAGAGGACCTGGCTGTAAGCTAGCTGCTATTTTATACATTTCCCATGTGGTTGAGAATGAAATTTAGTGTTTATTTGCTCAAAGTAGAAACCATGATCAAAGCGAGCACGTGGTCAACTAAGTGAAATAGCGTGAAAAAGTTAAATTGGCAGAAGTGGTTTTCTACGCTGTTTCTGTCCTGTTGTTCCCTGGAACGGACTCCTGAAGACCCCTGTTTGTTCCGCTCTTCAGTGCCACGCTCCTACATAAATATTCTACGTATTAATTTATCACTTTTACGAAAGATGAAGACATTGGCTCTCCGCTCTTCCCTCCACTGTGGTGAAGTCACATTTTTTCATTAGAGTCTTCTTCCATATTTTCTGTTGTGACTCTGGGAATATTATTTATGGCCAAGCGAAATAATGGATCATGACAACATTTTCTTTCTTGCTCAACTTTTATTTTTCTCGAAGTTAATAACTGCACGATTTTGTCATCTGTTTAGATTTGTCCTTATCTAGCTGAGAGTATTATTTATAGAATAGTTTTTTCCCATTTAATTTTATTCCTTGAAGTTTCTGTTTTCCCCAAGTTAAGATTCTCTGTTTTGGTGTGGCGCACACTTGCTGTTAGATCAGAGGGAGCTGTGAGAAGCGGGGGCCTCGAGTGTCGGCTGCTAGGCCCTATTGTGGTGGGGCCCGTAGAAGGGAAGCAATGGGTAGTTCAGTGGTTAAGCACTTACTTGGCATGCGGGAGGCCCTGGGTTTGATCCCCAGCACTGCAGAAACAAAAAGGAACTACCTTTCCATCCAGCAGTACCATTCTTGGTATACATCCAAAGGAAATACTATAAAATTGGAGACATGTCTTCTGTCATGTTTGTTGCAGGGTAGCAGTCCTGCGGTGTATCTCAGTGGTAGAGCACTTGTCCAGGACTCTTGAGGTCGCGGGTTAAATGCCCGTCATTGTCTAGCAAGTGCAAGGCCATGAGTTCAATTCCCCAGCACCACACAAATTGGGCATGGTGGTACACACCTATAATCCCAGCACTTGGGAGGCTGAGACAGGTTTGCCATGTGTTCAAGATCATCCTGAGCTGTGCAGCACAGTGAGTTCAGCAGTAGCCTGGACTACAGAATGAGAGCCTGTCTCAGGAAAAAAAAGGGGGGACATCACAAAGGGGGAAAAAATTCTCACTTGTGGTAGTGTGGATAAGTCGGAGAGAATTCCGCTACATAAAATAAGCCAGACAAAGACTAATAAGTACTGTATGGTATTGTTTACATGGGGAATTTTCAAAAACAAAGTCACACACAGAAGCAGATTAGGGTGGGGGCTGCTGGGCGAAGAGGGAGGATGTTGGTCTAATGGTATAAAATTTCAGCTAAAACGGAAGTGCTCCAAAGAGCTAACGTGCGCGCCATGGTGGTGTCTGGTTAACCCCTGTGCTGTGTGTACGGAGTTTGTGCAGAGCAGATCTGAAGCACTCGCACGGAAGAGAAAGGTGAACCGGGAGGGGCTAGACGTGCTGTTTCACAGACTGTGTTACAGTGTGTGCACAATTGGAATTGTGGTGTCCTATGTACACTTTGGACGTAATAAATACGAGGCTGTTTGTCAATTACACCTTGATAAGCCTGCAAGAAAATGAAGAGTTCACAGAAATGTCTTTGACATCTTGAAACTGGTTGCAAACGATGTCAACTGGAGATCTGTTGGAAGACGGAGCCTTTTCATAAAATCTAGATAACTGTAAAATCTCTTTGTGCGCTGGGCCAGAGCCACGGGGAACCTTCGTGTTGCCTTCAGTGCCTGAACTGCAGACCTCCACCTGGCTGCGATGCCGTCAGGGTGTGTTGAGGCCACAGGATCCTGGGCGTTTGTCTTTATGTTTTACATTGCCCTGTTATGGGGAGCAGCATTTCTTGGCCGTATTTTTTGTGTGAAGTCTGATTTCTTTAGTGGTAGTTGATTGCTTTCATTTTTTGGCCTAAGTTTCGCTTTTCACAGGTAGCTCAGAGCACACGTTTTGATATGCCTTTAACAGGGATACAGAAATTGATTGTTGTGCTCTAGCTTAATTTTTGCCTGCATTTTATTCCCTGCTTCCGTTTGTCTGCCTTGGTTTCTTCTGAGCCAGTCCCAAATCTTACTATGTTGCTTCTTCTGCTTTTTGATGTTCGATAGTTTTAAAATTTTTCTGTATCAAGGAGTTACTGGGGTATATTAATAGGAGTTAAGGGATGCATCTATATTCACAGTGATATCATTAAGTGTGTTATACATCTTTTCAGTTGTAAATTGGATTGTTTAGATTTAATGTAATCTTTTACAGGTGAAGAGGATGAGATTTAGATAAATGAATTTCCTAAACATCTCCCCAAATTAGTAGCAGAATAAGGTCATGCACCTAGGGCTCCTTCCCTGACTGAATTTGCGCCCTCCGAGGAGAGTCTGAGGGAACAAAAGTCGTCCACGTGTCCTGGATGCGAGTCAGAAACCCTGGTCTCATCTTAAGGCACAGAGCTGAGAATGTTCAAAGCTTTGTGGCCTGGATTTTACCATGATCTAAAGGTCTGCTTCCCATGTCTGCGCTCACTCCTGTTCCTTAGTTCTCTGCTCTGAGATAGTCTGGGCAGATGTTTGAGATCAAAGCCATGAGGTCCTGCAGAAGAGACACAGGAAGACGGGACGTTGTCCCTGTTAAACAGCCACACTTAGATCCAGCCAGTCAGCGCTCACAGAACTTCACCTGGGCGTGCAAACCGAACAAAGGCAGCAATACAGAATGCTGTTTTTGTTATGAAAGAAGTAACTTGACAGTGTCAGAACTTTTGGGGCAGCCAGAGCACTTTCCCTCTAACAGGCTCCTCGCAGGGGCCCCAGGCCTCACATCACAGCCCTGGTGGGGGATTCACCCTGGGAGGCCAGAAGACCACACGGTTGGCCAGTGCCCTGTGGTTCAGCAGCTGTTTTTTTCCCACTGGGATGTTCTGCTGATGGCTTCTCCTCCCTGCCGGGAAGGGAGCTGCTTCCATGGGGTCTGTGTTGATGGGCCTTGGGGTGTGCATGGCATTCGTCTCAGATTTATTATTGAATCACAATTCGAGTTTCTCTCTGTTCCTTCTTAACTCTCTAATTCTTTTCTTAGCAAGGTATTTGGTTCAGCTAACACAGTGTCCTGTTGCTAAGCCACGATGTGTGGTAGGTTAGGGGTCGGATGTGCATTTTGGATTTATGACATTTTTGACGTGATATTTTGCACTTAAGGATTCACTAAGATCCTGGGCTAAGATTTTTGTTTTGACGACACTGAGATTTTGTCATGTTTCACTAAGAACGGCTGCTAGCAAGGACCCCGCAATCCAACAAATGCCAGCGAGGTTGTGGGGGAGAAAAGAGGCCTTCTAGTGTGTGTGTAGATCTATATACACGCTGTGATCTGGATCTTGAGTGTGGCCCAAAAGTCTCATGTATTTGGAACTGTGTGTTATTGGGAGATAGGGCCTGGCCCGAAAGGCATATGCCTGGTGTTTGATGCCTGGTGATTGTGTGAACTTGTTGAGATTGGGGGTTGCCTAGGGCAGAGATTTCAGGTGTTTGTTAGTGACTTGTGGGCCAGGAAGTATGGGAGGGACCTGACAGGTAGCTTAAAGTAATTCAAGGAAGGAAGAAGAAACACTGTTTCAGCTTCTTCCTGGGAAAGCTTTGGCCTTCCTTGCGTTTCCAGAGCTTGTTCCTGCTTGACTTGCTCTCTGTCTGCTGCGGGTGAGCAGCTCTGGCCTCTGCTGTGTGCTTTTACTGTGGCTGGACGCCATGCATGGACTATAAACTGTGAGCTAGCAAAGAGCAAGTAGCTAAGGCAGTACCCTGTGTTTATAGCCGCGCAGTTCACAACGGCCACGTTGTGGAAACAGATGCGCAAAGAAACTGTGGTAGACATACACAACAGAGGAGTGTTACTCATCCATAAAGAGAGATGCATTTGAGTCATTTGTGGGAAAGTAGATGGATCTTGAGACCATAGTGCTCAGTGAAATAAATCAGACACAAAATGTTAAATATGGCCTAGTTTCCAGAAATATGGACAGTCTGAAGGGAGACGGGAGGAAATTAGGGGGTAGGCTCTGTGGAGAGGCAAGGAGATCTGCGGAAGGGGGAACAGGAAGAAAAAAGCACCAAGATGTAATATGTATATGTACACCGATTCCCCTACATGAATGTAATTGCCGTGTATTTCAAATGTATGCATGTAAAAAATCTTTTCTTTTGGAAAGATTGCTCTGATGATCAAGTAAAATGTTGAGTCAGTGAGAGGCGTGAGCGGAGGGTCGGTAGGAAGGACACGGCCCCTTGGAGGTTTGGAGTCCCGCTCAGGTGAGTTGCATCCGCTCAAAACTTGCAGCACAGGGGGAACGTATGCCACAATACAGTGCGGCCTCTCACTGTCTCCCCTTGTCCCAACAATTGGCTGATTAAAAAAATGGAACTACCCGCTTCTCCAATATTAGCAATCCAGCAGACTGCGCGAGGAGCGGAACTGCCATTCTGTGTAGGAAATTATTGTTTGGTTTTTCTTTGACCAAGCTGGTGGCTTCTAGGGCATCGGCTCTCCCAGCCGTGCACCGCTGCTCCGCTCTGCCTCAGCCCCGGCTGCTTATTATGCACGCGTTGTATTGCAAATGTGGAACAAATGAAGTCGAGATATCAAATTAATACTGTGATCTGTTTTTCTGTTTTGTTGCCATAACAATCGGTGGCTCTTGAAGCAAAGAGAAAATTAGAATTGTATTGAAGGTGTTTACACCGTGTATGCGCCATCCTGCAGCATTATTTATTGCTATAATAGGTGTATTTAACATTTGCTTAAGGAGGGTTGGCGGCGTCTGCTCTCCCCTTAGGGCCTTTCCGCTCATTCCTCTCTGGCTTTGCCTTTGACCTTGACTTCTGCAGAGGTTCTGGGCTGAGGGGAAGAGGTTTAGTCAGATGCTCTGTGAGTTTGGGATTCCTGAATCTTTGCCTCCCTCATCTTCCTGGTGCATGGGGATCTGTAAAGTCAGGAGTCAGCCAGCCCGGTGGCACAGGTCTCCATGCTGTATGAGGTTGAGACAGGAGGGTGGCAAGTTCAAGACCGGGCTGGTTAATTTTGTGACTTAGCAAGACTGTGGCTCATAGTCAAAATCAAGAAACGGACTCGGGATGTCGCGTCGTGCGAAGATCCTGAGTTCCATCCCAGCAACACGAACAGTCCGCCGGCCACGGGTCGTAGAAGCAGAGCAAGACCTGGAATGAGTCTTGTTCTTTTCTTTGTATTATTCCTGACCTTTAAACCGGAAGAAGAGGTCCACATACTTTGGGAGAGGTGCAGAGTGGCTGAGCGTTGGGAGGAAGGAAGATGAAAGTAATGCGTGCCTTAGACGGAGGGGGGGCTCTCTTCCCACTGTCAAGCGCTTGGTTGCCCAGGATTTTCCTTTAGGACTTTTCTGCTCTGTGTCTACATATATCCTTCCAGGTCAAGTAATGACCTACCTCTTCTGGGTCAAGCCCCTGTGACCCCCCCCCCCCCCCCCCGCCCCCCACCACCCAACTAAGGCCACATCCCAGCGGCATAGGAAATCCTTTCATTGGATGGCACCGGTGGCCAGCATTCCTTTCATGCCCCTCGTAAAGACGTGAAAGGTGACTTCCAGAGCTGCTTTAGAAAGCGGCAAGCATGGTGCGACACGTGTGTGCAAAAGTAGGCATGCTTTGAGGGGGGTTATGGCTGACGTGTCTGCCTTGGTATAGATTTGTAAACATTCACAGTATAGTTTGGTCATACCTCATGTAACTAGTAACCGGGAGAACCATGGTTTGAAGCCAGGCAGATGGTCCCAACGTCCATGCCGTTCACCACGCACTGTCCGACTAACAGGTATCAGAGAAGAGTTTCGGGACCGGATGTGTAACTTCCACGCTGGGTTGAACAGAGTTAACCAGGTGGATCTGGCTGGGTGGTGGGGCGACTTCCCCAGCTTCTCATGGCAGCAGCCCACTGAGAACTTCCCGGAGCCAGATCCACTCAGTAACGTTTTTCATACCTTCTTTGCTGCTAAGTTAATTTTTCCTGAAGATTATTTTGCAGTTAGTATCTGCATAAGCTGGAAAACATTAGATCAGTGTTTCTACATTCCTGACGCGCTGCTGATACCCAGCTGTGATGCTGGACCGTTGCAGTTAGGCAGGTGTGTGTCATCACCATAGTGTGGGTTTGCTCCGGCCAGCCTGAGAGGGCTGCCTCACATCTTCTCAGACTTTCTTCCAGCAGAGGGCGTTTACTCGGGAACGTCCTGTCCTCTGACACCTGCTCTGTCAGGGACAAGAAGCCAGGGAAAGGAGCCAGAGGATCCACGTTCCGTAGCTCCTGGGTATAAGCTGATAAGGAACAGTGTCTGATGTGCAGCAGAAGCCGTCTCAAGGGGTGGACATGGTCACAGTGGGCTGGGAAGGTGGCTGGAGCTGCAAAGCAGGTGGAGAGCAAGCTTGTGGACGTGCGGTCCTGGAACTGTAGGTGGGCAGGGGCTGCAGAGGTGGCTCCGCACAGCATTCTTCTGATGCCACAGCCCTTATGCCACAGAGGCCCTGACTTGTTTACGTCCCTTTGCTCTTTTCATAAGGCGCCCGGTGTTTCTTCAGTCTGTAATTTTGAGAGGTAAAGTTATTGGGTGGCTCACCTTTTGTTGACTGGGGAGAAAGCATTATGGATGGTCAGTTTGGAGACATGACTGTTGACCACGCAGGGTCACTTTGGCCAGCTCTGTGCTTGGTGGATATCTAGGTGTGTAGAAGACTTAGAGGACAGCTCCTCGGTCCCTGTCACCCATGGTGTTTCATTCCCCCTGGCACAGAGACAGAAACCCTATTGTGGAGACTAAGTGTGAGCAGGGGCGGAGTCCGGAAGAGCTGCTGCTGTTGGTGGCTCTTCGGCCAGGATCCCGTGCCGGGGTCATGGTGTGGTGCTGAGGCCCTTCGTGAGGTGTGTTTGCCTAGACCACCCACTTTACCTGTTCGTAGGTTTTCTCTTTACTTGGCAAAGAGGTTTAATTACGGCTTAATTATGGTTTAATTATGCAGCTGTCTGGGCCTCATCCTGCTGCAGCCTGGAACTTATCAGTAGCAATGTGGCGGCCGGGGGAGAGGGTGCTAAGCTGGTTTCCGGAGGGCTTTAGCCCCAGGCACTTGCAGTCGTACTTTTCTACTGACGTGTACTTAGTTCTCTGTCTCTTCTGGTATTGGAGGTGTTCAAATTGTACGGAGGGACTCCCCGGCTGCACAGCGGTCCCGAGAGGGTGTGCAGTAGTGCCTCAAAGGGGTGACGGCGTACCCAAGGTAGCTTGACACAGCAGCTGAGGACACAATCAGGGTTCTCCTAGAACACTTGGGTGCCAAGAGTGGAAAGGTCCTTCCTTGTTCCCCTCCGTATCCCAGCCTCCCGTGGTGGTCCCTGGCTTGCCTAGGGGCTCCCCTCATCAGCCCGTCCCACATGCAGGCTCCTCCTCTTCGCGTGTGCTCCCTGAGTTCTTGTCCCCTTACTGGAAGGCACTGGCTGAGGCACTGGGGATGCAGCGATGAGGGGGACGCTCACGTCCCTGAGAGCATTGTGTGGGACAGAGACAACATGTGACCAGCACACGGTAGCTAGTGCGTACTCTGGAGCGTCACAGACAGCAGGGCGGGGGGGGGGGATGAGGAAAGAGCCGAGAGGCTGCGCCACCAGCTTGGGTGATCATGTGCCTCTCAGAGTCACTCTGCTCGAACAGTGCACTTAAAGTGTTTGGGTTTCGAGCAGCAAAACTGTTTTTCTGAATTAATATGACACAGATGACTAATAAGTAAAGCAAGCCGAAGTGGAGATTTCGGGTTAAATTGGGGTGTGGGGGAAGATGGGTCTCGAGAGCTACCTCCTTGGGTACACGCGTGCTTCTGAGCCACAGCTTCTGCCCTTCCAGAGGGGGCCCAGACAGCCCTGTTCAGTTGGTGCCGAGCATGGTACTTCCCTTTGGAAAACCCTAGACGCGGGTGGAGTGGCCAAGTGGGGGCCTCTGTTCCTTTACCTCCTGGGGCATTTTTTTGTGTTGAGGTACTGGCTTGGGCCACATATAAAATATACAACATAGTTAATGTGCATGTATCACGACTAAACTTTTCTTTTAGAATTTAATTATGACTTAAAAAAAACCACAAAGGCAAACTGTGGTAGGTTGCAGTTTGGACAGAATGGCCTGGGACCTACAGGCTTGCTGCAGGCAAATCTCCAGGTGGTTGATTCTGTCTCTCCCGTCCTGAGCACAAACTGGACAGCTCCCCAATGTAGTACTTGCAGGTAGGAAGGGGTGGCTTAGTGCGGTTCCCTTTTCTGAGAATGTAGTCAGACTTCCGAGTTAAAGGCCAAACTGGGCGAATGCTAACAATGTCAGGTGCTGCTGGTGGATGGTTTCTAGTGGGGGGAAACGACCCATGAGGGTCTCGTGCATACAGAGCTCCCTGCTGGCACTACGGCATATTCTGGTCACACTTTGTCCCATGGCTACCCAGGCAGAGCTGTGGGGCTCTGTGGGGCTGGCTAGGAGGATCCCTGGTTGGAGGAACAGGAGTGTCGTGTTGGTGGATATACCACTGCTGCTAATTGGCTAGCGTTTATGGAGAGCGGATAATGGAATGAAATCATTTTGTGTGTATTGGTTTAATCCTTAAAACAGCCCAGTGCATGAGGTATTTTTACCTCATTTTGTTAATGAGGAAATTAAGGCACAGAGAGATCCCGTGGTAATTAGTGGGAAAGCTAGCGTTTCCATAGGCAGCCTGGCTCCCCAGAGAGCTTCTGAGCACCCACTTCCTGTACCTTCCAGGAGAGCTTCGTGGTGGGCCCCCACCCAGAATCCTCCAAGTTGGGACTTGGGTGCAGCCTTAATTGTAGCTGACTAGCTGCAGAATGGTCTGTGTATTTTGTTTGTTTTTTTTCTCCTTAAAACCATCCTCCTAATACAGGTAGGTGGAATTTGTGCCCAGTTGAGAGAGGTTAAAAGAAACACAGCATTCTCATTCGGACTGAGGCTGCCTCAACCTGCCGTTCTGGGCTAGTCTCCCTGCATACAGCTCCTGGGCTCCTCATGGGGCATGTAGGACCCGGGAAGTTTGCTCGCTCTTGTCTCTCCTTGCTGACCAAGGCTCCGAGCCTCCCTGCCTCTGGGATGGCTGTGATGTGCTCTCTTAGAAGGGGATGTTTTCTGGTTGTGTGACTCGGAACTGCGAACACACAATTCCAGGCCACAAAGACTGGTGGTGGCTTTTGCAATATGGACTCTGCCTACCCCAGGCTGCACTGGGCCATTTATCTGATCGCTCACGGTCATTAGCTTTTCAGTGTGTGACACATGTATGAGGAGGCAGCGTGCAAGAGTGATTTTGGATGATCACTGGCTTTTCTTTAGTCGCCATTGTGTCCCTCATCACCAGGGGTAAGATGTATCTGACAAAGGATTAGGATGTCTGTGCCATTTTGCAAGTAGAAATTTAGTAGTTTATCTTAGACATTAAGCAAGAAAAACAAATCCAACATAAAAACCTAACGCAAAAAGAAATCCAACAGAAAATACCATTCTGTTCCAACTTATGGCCTGTAGGAAAAATTTCAAAAATATGCCTTCAAAGGGCCCAGCAGCAGGCCTCCTGTTTGAGTTCCGCTCCTCTTACGGGATGTCTCTTCCTCACAGAGGACTTTGAAGTCTTACCCTTCTCATCCAGATGATCAAATGCCTTCTCTTGCTGTCTCTTACTCTGCGGTTCTCAGTAGAACCACCATTGTCCTCCCGCAGGCTCGCTGTAGTCTCACCCTTCTGGCAAGGTATTGCTGCAAACCTGCTTTCCTCTGGGCTCTGCCTCTTTGTCCACTTTCTGAAGGGATCGCACTCAGAAAGGTGGGTGGGATTTCTAGGGGAGGGTGGACGCGGATGTTTGCCAGTGGTCCTTTGGAGGTGAAAGGATTGCTCTTTGCCTACGCACAATGCCTGGGTGGAAATTTACTATGGTCTCACCAGCTAAGGGGGTAGTTTTCAAGAGAACTTTTGCTAAAATGCACCCAGAAGAACTTCCCCTCACTCCATTTTTGTTTCCAAAGTCAGTTTATTGAATAGTAAGTCATAAAGCCAGTGATATAATTTTAATGAAAAATATCCTGTATCACTCAAGACTTGAAAGAAAATACCCCTTAGAAACACTGCTTTGAAAAATAATCACATTAACTTTACACACAACAGAGTCCTTTCTTAAGCTTTATTTAAGAAATCGAGTACTATATAGTTCAATATATATAAGACACATCCAGTATTGTGTTCCTGATAGCAAGTGCATAGATTTTGTTAAGATATCATTTCCACTCGATATAAACGTTTCATGGTCACATGTAAGGTAATATTCCCAGTGATTTTTGCCCAAGCATGAG
Source organism: Ctenodactylus gundi (assembly GCA_004027205.1). Lineage (NCBI taxonomy): Eukaryota > Metazoa > Chordata > Mammalia > Rodentia > Ctenodactylidae > Ctenodactylus > Ctenodactylus gundi. The sequence continues at coordinate 378,306 of PVKB01001193.1, read as the reverse complement.
AGGAAAAAAAAAAAAAAAAACAGAACACAGTAAAAATAGTGAACTCCAACAGAAATGAAAAAACAGAAACAGTGAGAATCAGCAGAACAGCCGATCCCTGATAAGTGAATAAGCTGATTGCTCGGTCACAATGTTTTATTCACTTATCAGGAACGATTCACAGCACGGTGTGTTCACTGTGTTTCCTAGCCTGCTAGCTACGAGTCCGAGCCCATGCGCCCACAGAACTGCTGCGGGCTGGCCAGGCACGGGGCTTCCACCAGTGAGGAGATGTGGACGTTTCTGTGGTTTCCCAACGTGGTCCGTGCATGGCAGAGAGACAGACTTGCGCCCACTGTAGTGGCCTTGTCCAGAGTGTTGAGTCTAAGCAGGGACCAGCTTGCACCCCTGGGTGCTTAAAGAAACTGACATTTTATTTCTCCTCTTTGGAGAATGACTGTGTTTGCTATTTTCCCAGAACAACAAACTGGCTTGGTCTTTCCCTTCCTTCCTTAGCGTGGGTGTTTTGCCTTGTGCTAAACGATGGTCATATTTTCTTACATATTTGAAAATAAACACTTGCATCTCGGAAAGAAACTGCGTACCCTCTTCCCCCGGTCTCCCCTCCCTCATACCTTCCACCCTGCCCCCCTCCCCAGAAAAGAAAGGAAAACAGATCCCATCTTTAGCCATCTGTGTCCCACTAAGCAAAGCAGTGGGTTTTCAGAGGCAAGCTGATGAAGGCTTGTGATGAGATTTAAAGCAGAAGCGTTGGCGGACGGCAGCTCCCGTCCGTGCGGGTGGGGAGCTGGTGGAAGTTACTGCCACTCAGGTGTTCGGCCTCTGGGAAAAAAGAGCCACCTACCCGCCACCTCACCGGAATCCCCTCTTGTGGACCCAACTAAAGAAGGGCAATCTTGGGGCCAGAGGGGCAGCTGGAAGCAGAGGGAGCACCCGCAGGGAGGAATCTCACTGGTACCAGGTGCTGGGTGGCCTGAGGCAGGCAGAGCTTGTGCGTCTGAGACGTCAGGAGAGGCGACAGAGGGAGCCACTGGTGGAATCTTTTAAGAGCACTTTAAGAGCGGTCAGATTCCTGAGCAAAGAGGACGGGCGGGAGAGGGAGGAGAGCTGTGGCTTCAGGTGGAGGGGCATGTGCGCACTAGGTCTCTGGTTACTGGGGCTGGGTGACAGTGGGCACAGGGCTTGCTCCTGTGCACCCCTCCTGGAAGGAGGGGGCTGCATATGGCATTCTGAGCTTTCCTTTGGAAGCAGACAGTGCCCTGTGAGGAGGTGAGCTCCAGTAGCTCCGCCTCTCCCTGCAGACTGAGTAGAGCTTGTGTGAGCACTTGGAAGCGCCTTTCTGTTATGCTTTAATAATTAAAGCTGATCCTGGATTTAACTCATAGAAAGAAACTACTTGGCTTTCCATACCCACTGGGTGATGGCAATGTGTAGATCTAGGTTTGACCCTTTCCACATCTGCTATTCCCTGGCTTTTTGTTTCCCATGAGACCTCACCTTTTTTGAAAGAGGTGCAGCTGCTAAGGGGAGCGTGACTGTAACGATGTGCCTTTGGGCTTGAGGGTCACCAGGAAAACCCAGGTCTGCTGCTTCTCTTCTAAGGATAGGTAGCAGCAGTTTTCAGTGATGGTTATGAAGTGTGTGTCCACCCATGAGAGGGGGACGGGAGGAGGGAGAGGTCAGAGGAGGAGGTGACATGATCCTCCTCTGTGGTCAGCAGATCATTGGCATATCCAGCCCAGGAAGCAGTTACTTAGGCAGACCATAGAAAAAAGTCTGTCCATCTTGGAAGCAGTGATTAAAGTGGGCTTTTATACATGGTGGCTGGTGTGCGGTTTCCCCAAATCAGATATTCACTTAGGTGGAATCGACTGTATCTTTTTACACAACATATAGAAAGAAACATACGTGAAACAGTGAGGTGTGTAGATGCATCACCAACACACAATGACCACCAACAATACAACACGCAGAGAGAGGAACAAGTATTAGGAAATGGTTTAATATTGGAGACAGAAGCAAAAAACCGCATCACACAATAACATACGTTACAAAAATAAGTTTGACTGTTTCAACTACACGGTTATGTTCACAATGAGGACAGAAGAATCAGAAAAAACTTTGATCTAAACAGCAAAAAAGCAAAACCCCTAAAGCTTAACTAATACATTTATCCACTTAAAGTGACTGAGTACTTCTAAATCTAATTACCTTATTGTGTAACTGCACAATACAGAATAAAAAGTGAAACTTACCGCTGTATTTTAAGACAAAATTCTAATGCTAGATATAAGCAAAGGGAAAAAGAAATCAAGCCAAAGTTTTTAATTCTCAAAAGAAAAGCAACTTTCTTTCTACCAACCAGAAATCAAACTTGAAATCAGTCATTGTCAGGGGGCCCACAAGAGTAAGCCACAAAAATTTCCGTTTTTTAATCTCCAGTATAAAAAGTTCCACTGGTACAAAATGCGTAAGTACAATCAGTTGTAGAAATAGGAAAGCCTGTGTATTTTTTTTTTTTTTGGCTCAAATTCCATCAAACAACAAAATCCAAATGCATCAATAAAACAATACTCAAATGGTCTTACAGTTTCCACTAGGCTGCATTAACTTTGGCTTTTCTCAGACAATATTTAAAAACTATTTCATAGTTCTAAACAAAATGATATTATTAACCTACAAACAACAATTCTCACAGCACAAAAAACACAAATACGTTTTTTGTATGACATTATTTAAAAAGGTAATGAAACTACAGGTTTTTTTAAAATTTTATTTCTTCTTTTTAATTAGCACTTAAGATAATAAAAACAAACAGTAAAATGATTCCAGAGTAGCACAAGCCAAAGAACTCTAACCCCTATGGTGAAGGAAAGATGAACTAGCGACGCCTGGGACTTGCCTGGGACGCTGCCGGCTTATCGGCTCCCTAGCTGAGCTCCCAGCGACTGTCCTCCCCAGGCGTCTGGAGGCGAGGACGTCCCGTGTGCTTTGCCCTGGCACAGGCCCTCTGAACCCTCGCAGCCTGCCTTCTGATATTAAAAGATAAAAGGACAGCGTGTCCCTAGGAGGGGACCTCTGTAACAGTGAAACATGCAAAAACAAAAGAAAGGACTTTGCCCCTAAATGGGCTGCCTCGGTTGCCTGCACAAACGCTCAACTCGGGCGCCCACCTGGAGCCCCCTTGCAGCTGCACTGTTTTTCTCAGGGAGAGATGGAGGTGTCGGGAAGAGACGAGCAGGGAGACGAGCAGGGCAGTCTGCGTCAGTGGGAGCAGGGTTGGTTTTCCGAGATTTATGTTGTTGCTAAATGAATAGATTGTGAATGAAAAGGGCTAGGAACTTTAAATGGTGTTCTCTTGTGTTTCTACACTTGATCTACACACCGTATAATAGATACATGAGAGACACGCGCAGCAGCTGCTGTTAGTAAGCCGAGTGCTGCAGCAGTACAAAATAGCCCTCAGAGGACGAAGGCAGGCCCGGCAGGAGTAAACACGTGTGAGGATAATACACATCGTTTCGTTAGAAGTGCATGTGCTGTAAGAAGGAAGCGGTTGTGGGTTTTTGTTTTTGTTTTGTTTTGTTTTGTTTTTTTTTGCATCATTAGAGGCTAGTCCTTTCCATCCCCGGGGCTATCACAGCCACACACAATGAACCACACCGGTGGGCGAGGAGGAAGAGGGAGGTGAGACGAGAAGCTTCCAGGGCCTGATTCTGGGAAGGCTGCAGTGTGCTGGGCTCTGAGAGGATGCCAGGGTTTCTCAAGACAGCGAGATTATCTGGTTACAGAAAGTCAAAGTAATATGGCACTTTAAACAGTGGCAGCAGGAACTGGTGCTAGGTATTTGGTCAGTATCTGTGATTAACAGAACCAAAAAGGCAGGGAAAGGACTGTGGGCTCCTCTCTCCAGACACCTCCCTACTCAGAGGTGTCCACGGGCTCAGAGAATCCCCAGCGCAGGGAGGGGCTGATTATCTTTTAGTAGTACTTCAGAATCAAAAGCAATTCCTCAAATGATTGTCCCATCCCAAAAGTCCTTTAACTGCAAGGTACATGAAAATATGTTAGACCAGAATATATCGCTAACCCTGATCTCAAAAAGCTTCCAGCATTATTACAAGTTTAGGGGCTGAGGCTGAGTCTACCTATTTACCCCCCTCAGAAGGTTTATCCAATTAACTGTTGTTTGAACTGAAGAAGGAGCACAGACATCAGGAATTCTTAAAAAAAAAAAAAAAGAAACACCCCCCACCAAAAGAACCAGAAATACTCCAAGTAAAAGGAAAAATGTTAGAGGGACAAAACTGAGACTACTACTTTTTCTCCCTTCATCCTGGATCTCAAAGGATAAAATAGTAGTAAAAAGTAACTCAGAAGATACGAGGGGGGGAAAAAAATCCAAATTAGAGACATACTAAAACTTAAATATGACAGTAGAAAAAGTTACCAACATTCCAGATAGCTCTGGGTAGAAAGGGTTAAAAGTTCAAAACTTCCTCACCTTAGAGGTTTCCATGTATTATGAAGAGATACATTGTGAGGTTGCCTTCACAGCACTGATGGGCAGAGTGGTTAGAAAAGTGAGGCATGGGCACTTGTACAATGTCTTACAAAAAACATCATAGAGAAATAACAAACGATAACAATTTCAGGCAACAGGACCACAGAATAGCAAGTTAACAAACTTTTTAACCTTTTTTTTTTTAAATATTAGGGATTTATACAAAACACATAATAAAATACCCATGTTATCAAATTACTTCTCACAAGAAACACACTGAAGCTCTAGGAAGGAAGTACCTTTGGAATTTGGCACTATATATTTTCACTTTTTTCTTTAAAAGAAAAAAAAAACAGATCACATTTTGCTGAACACAAACACATCTAAATAGTTCACAAAGGAAAAAATGACAGCAATGCTTCACAAGCCAACACAGAACTTATTCTGGAATAGGTCTTTTTTTTTCCTCACATGAAAAATTTTTAAGCAAACAACTTTTTTTTGAAATTCTTTTTTGTTTTAAATAAACCAATTCTAAACTTGTCTTATCAACAAAGAACATTAAGACCATAAGACTCATGATGAAACCACAACTTAATTCACAGAAGCACCAACATAACACAGTTTACAGTAACCTTTCTCCTGTACATTGAAACAGTATAAAATATAGGTAATTTCATGTGCATTAAACCATGGATTGTCTAACTGTGAGTCAGTTCAGCAAAAGGTGACACAAATAGGTAGCATTTGCCCCAAAACAGGGTAAATATTTTTCTTATACTAATCTACAAAAAGTGGTTCTATATATATATCTTAATGAGAAAGTGAGCCACCTAAAATGGCCTTATCAAAAAACTTTACACTGCCTGAAAAATGTAAAAACTACAGACCTCTAGAGACTTAAAATCAGACAGTTTTTCTGAAACTGTTTTTGGAAGTAGTCCGTTAGAAACCAACATTCTGTATCCCTGGACACATATTGCTATTGTTACCAGTGACCGGGAAGAATGCCAATCCCTGTATAATACTTTCAAGTCTGTTTTATGAAAAGAAAAAAAAATAAGGAAGAAACATTTTTGCCACAGGTTTTTTTCTATAATTTGTCTAATAATTTCAGTCTTGCATGAATGCAGCAATGTTTTTTCACATTGACTTCCCAGAATTCATAGCTAGATGAGGTCACATGCAAATTTCAAAGGTCAAACTAGATCAAAGGTCAGTAGGAGAACCAAATATGATGTGAGGTCAGAAAGACATCAGAAACAATGACTGGACGATGAAACTTTTTTTTTGAGACGCCACAGGGACATGCTAGGCAAACGATGAGCTAACGGGCATGAAGATGTCTAGGGAAAAAACAAGAGTAAAAAGTTACATAGAATCTACGCAGCAGCAACAAAATCACTTTTAAGGGTGTAGGAGAAAAACTAATGCAAATCTTAGGTCCTTAGGGATCTACAGCCATTCACATAATTTGCATTTCTTACACTCTTTTTCCACAGCACAATGAAACCCCAAGAGAATCCATCTGGAGAGAGTGAGAGGGGATGGATTCTGGGTGTTTTGGGGTGTGGGACTGGCAAGGGACAGGGAAGAGGGTCCAGTTTCAACACAGGTGACATACGGGAAGTCAGACGACTACTGAACTGTAAACTAGATAATGGAAATTACAAACAAAATAATCAGACAGATACGGACAACGAGAGGATAAAGCATGAACTTTAGGTCTCGGGTTCAACGGTGAAAAAAAGCCCATTCCTAGAACAATTCCTCTAGAGACTACTTCAGAAAGTTCTAGCTAGACAGAGAACTGCTCTTTAGGTACCCAATAAGTTAACAATAGGCAATAAATAACTTCCATTATTTCTGAGGCAGTAGAAATTTTGTATAAAAATAGAAGTGCTTTTTTTACAAATAAAATTTACAGGCCTGTGGCTTTCTTTTTTATTAATGTATTATTTATGTATTTATTTATTATTAAATTTATCTTTCAAGAAACATCAAGTATTTCACTCATTTTTATTTTATTTTTAAACCCTGTAGCTTTAAGAAACAGATCTCTAAATCTTTTTTACACTAATCCTTTCTAAAAAGAAAAATAAAATAACAAAATAGACGACCAGTGTAATAATATGACCAATAAATGTCATGTTTCTTTGAACCCTAAAGTAAAATCCTACTTCTTAAAACAAACCGATGTAGTGGAAAGACGTTTTGTGTTGTTCTAAGTGCTTCTCCTGGCTTCTCCCTCTGCTAGGCCACCACGTTACTCTACACGCGAGGCCCTCCGGAGGGGCGGGCGGGCGGGCGTGGGCAAGGAGGGGCGAGGTCTCCAGGCAGTGCTCTTGGGGCACCAGTGGTTTCAGAGTTAGAATTGCACATTAGCGTTTGTTTGCCTTTTAAATTCTCAAGATGTCATTTATTTGTGTATATGTTTTTCTTTAAAAAAAGCAAAAATGAAAACAAAAAAGGTAAAAGGAGATTCAAATTGCAAAACAAAGGAGAAATACAGTGGCACACTGGAGGAGGAATTTACTCAACAGAAACAAGGTAGCCCAAGTTTTATGGCAAACCAGGTGGGGGGTGGGTAGGGGAGATGGAGGCCTTATTGTAAAAATAACCGTCTCTCTTGGTAAAAGTTGGCAATGTGGTCCTCCTCTGCCTTCCCTGTTGAGAGCAGGCTGGCTCGTGGGACTTACCCTAAGAAAGCTAAAATAAGAGCAGGGAGCCTCTGGGGTTGGGATCAGTACGGTTTGCTGTCGTTTTTGGAGCGCTTCAGCTGCACCTTCAAGCGCTTCATGCCGATCTGAAAGCCGTTCATAGCTTGGATTGCGGCTTGGGCAGAGACTGGATTGTCATAGCTAACAAAACCTGGAAGACACAAGGGCAGGACAGGGCACCAGTCAAAACGCGGAGGAAGCAGCAGAGAAAGAAAGGGATGCCTGGGTCTCGGGGGGTGGCTGGCACAGGGCAAGGAATGGTAAATCCTCTCATTTTAACTCTCTCAATCTGTGGTGCATCGTAACTGTTTTAGGGACATACCTAAGGAGTAACATTTGAAATGTTCACTGAGGTAGTGAAAAGCCAGTTGTACTGGTAGTTCAGTGTTAGTGTCTTTATGAAATCTGTTTGTGTTTCCAGGTCCCTTAGGCGCTACTTATGGAAAGCCTCGGTATAAACATTCTAGGGCTCAAAGTGGCCCCGGAAGCTCATATGTCCCGGCCCGATGCCCCGGCACGAAGGCTGGGCAGCTAGGGGAGGGCTAGATACAGTGCGTACTACTAAACGTCTAGTCTTTCATTCAAATTCTCCATGGACAAGGATAAATGACTGTGCATTCACAGAACTTACACCTGCTTGGCTATCAGATGAGTCAGTGAATTAACCCATTATTGAATTTGAACAAATCTTGATTTAAAAAAAAAAATTAGAGTTGTTCCAGCGAAGAAACCAGGAAAATGTCCAGCCTTTCTTATGCTCAGTTTCTAATTTCAAAGCTCCAACAGGTAGGAGACGGCTACCTTGCTTCATCCCAAGTCTTGAGGAACAGGAACAAATGGTTTAAATGGCTCCGTGCTCCCAGTATCTCTAACAGAGCTCCCGGTGTCCATCGGCAGCAAAACCGCGAGGGAGACCACGATGCTATGGGAAAGGGAACAGATGCTCTTCCAAGACCCCAAAACAAGAAAATTGGGGTTCTGTTCTCAGACTGAGGGGTGAGGCCAGCAAAGCTGCAGCTAATCCTGAGGCAAGGGTTGAGCTTGTCCATTTCCTACTGACTTTAGTATTGAAAGGAAGCTAGAATCTCAATTTCACTTCTTCACACGGGCTGCTCAGTTAGTTCTATCCTGTCTTTATCAACTACTAGAGTCTTATGCAGAAGAGAAAATTCCAGGTAACTTAGAAGAGGAAGAAAAGACAAGTACACTTTTAGTTAAATTTTCCCCTCAGCTGATATAACTGGGCCTACAGCATCAGGCAGAGAAGCTTTCCACAGGCAGGCTGCCTTGCGCAAATGGTTGTTTTCTTGTGTGTTAAATCTCATTCCCCAGAAATGTGACCTCAAATCCAAGACTTCTGCTCTACTTTGCCTTCTCCTTTATTCTAGAAATAGCAAGATCACCACAGAATGGAAACGGGTCAAGGGTGAGATAAATGACAAAACCCACGCAACAGGTACAAACGAAAGAATGGGGAGCATTTCAGGACCGGTAACCTAGCCAAATGGGGGCTCCGAGGCCCTCAGCAAACTCGCCGAGAGACTTGGTGTGTGTCCTCAGGCTTGTAGTAAAACCTGAAAACCAAGCTCTGAGTGCTAAATAACTGTCTGCTGATTGCTGTAGCCCCTGCTTATGTTATTATGAACACATGGATTAAGCAGTTTGTGAACTGATCCTAATCTCTTTTCAAGTTAATGAGTATTATTTCAAATCAAACCACAATCCCTTTCCAGGCTCCACATATGCCCAAGAATATTGTTTAACTATAAAAACTGTAAAAGTCTGTCTCAAAGCCTTTTGCAGAAAAGCCTCCCAATGGCAAGCTCAATACACCCATGGTAGCAACTTCCACTTCCCTCCCATGACCCTCTCCGAAGGGCCACACACAGCCCGCACTGAAACACAATGGGCCCAGGCTGGCAGCTTTCCACGGGGGTCAGACAGTGACTCAAAATGGCCGGCACACTAATTCCCCTAGCAGAGCCTCAGACCTTCTGGGTGATGGCACAAATTAGAAAGACACTGCAGTGATGGAATTTAGAAGCCAAAACATTTTCTTTGGACTGGTTACTCACTGAGTTTTCAGCTGTGTGAAAGCCACCCTATGTTTAGTGTTTTTCCTAAGACAATTCTCTTTCTTCTGGCCTATATCTACTCTGCTCTGCTAAGCTACTGTCACTGAGTACTGCCAACATGAATTATTAAATTGCAGGAGTGATTAAAGCAAATTCTCTAACTCAAACTGGGTCAGAACTTGCCAAACGAATAGTATGTGTTCTGAACACCCTAGTCTCTAAACTACCGTGGTGGCCAAAAGTGTTTCCAACAAAAAAATCACGAAATGGATTTCAGGAACGTCGTCATCCCAGCACGAAACGGTCAGCACGTTTCTGTGAACCTCCATTACTCTCTAGGGACAAAAAATGTCAAGGGAGGTAGTTTGGGCCGCTTGAATAAGGAAGGTAGGATGGTAGGACAACTGCGCTGGCCTGGGTGGCCAGCCCCGTGGCGGCCTCGGCAGCTGGGCTACTGCGCTTCGCGTGCTCGGACTGCTTTCTGGCAGCCCTTGCCGATACTGCAGTTCCAAGTTCTCGCCCTTTGATTGTGTAATGCAGGCTCGATGTAATCAAGAGGGGCATCTTTTGCTATCCTGTGCATGCGGAGCTGCGATGTGGCTGCAGACCCTCTTGGGCAAGAGGGACAGAGAGTGTGAGTGAGAGTGTGTGTGTGTGTCAGGGTGCTGGGCAGTCGTCTTCCTGGTCTAATGAGCGATCTGTGCCACAGTGTGCCATATTAAACCTGGATCAGTAAGGAGTTAGTGGTAAAGGGTCTGCACGACCGTTCTCTATCAACAGAGACTAAACTACAGTTTAACTGTGTTTCCATTTGATAAAAGTTTGGGTTTGGTCTGCAGGGGTTGAAGAAACAGCTGTTGCCCTACATTGAAAAAGCATTAGATGGATAAGCCACGGCAACTGCACAGCTCAGAGTATTACCTAAGGGGAGGGAGCTTCCCCCTAGCTTTTTATTTAGCCCTCTGTGTTTTTCCCCATTCTGCTTGTACACATTTAGAAATGAAGCACCACTGCTACTCAGGAAGGCCCTAGCCTGACTCCAAAACGGCATCCCCATCTTCCTCTCCTTCCCTTCCTTTCCATGGCTCCTCACGTGGAAGCCTCCTGGGTGTCCTAGCTTGGTTTCTTTTGCATACCAAAGCACTTGCTCAGATTGGTCTGTTTGTCAATGAAGACTTTAGCAGAGATAACATTTCCAAAAGGCATGAACATCTGCAGAATGTCCTGGTCTCCAAACTCCTGGGGAAGGTGGTAAATAAAGAGGTTTGCCCCCTCTGGACCTAGAGAGGAAGAGGAAGAAACAAATCAGAGTAAGGTATCCCTCAAGCCTTGTTTCTCAGAGGCTCTTCCTAGGAAAATTCTAACAAGTAGGTAAAGCGTTCGGCAGGAAAGCTCTCATGGCTTACATGTTTCTAATTTTGAAGGAGCTACTCGCTATGCACATCTTCCCCTTCACAGTGTCCTCTGTGGTTCACACATACTTACTGCATGTCAGTGCCCATCTGATTTTCCCCTTCGTGGGAGTAAAGGTGGTGGTCGTGGGCAGGATGGGAGCTGAGAAGCCAGGCATGGGGTTTTCCTGGGGGGCTATATTTTCTCTTACATGTGCATGAGTGTCCAGCCTTTTGGGTTGTCTGGCCCACACTGAGTAAAGAGGAATTGTCTTGAGCCATATTTACTATTTAATAGAGTTAATGTAATTGAGTTACAAAAAATGACTGCAAAAAAATCCCAGCATTTTAAGTAAGTGTGTTTGGCTGCACTCAAAGCTGCCCTCGGCTGTGCGCAGCTGGCTGCAGGCTGGACAAGCCTGAGTGTCTTTCAGAAGAAAGAGTGTTCTGTGCATCCTAAATAAACTGCAGCAATTCAGAATAATGAATAGAGCAGTAATGCTGTTCCGATTTCTTCTTCATTTATTCTGTTATCTAGCCAGTTCTGATTTGCCTTCTCTCTCAATACAGTATAATCATCTTCATTGTTAATGACTGGCAATGAGTCAACACAGGGGAAAGGTGGCTAGCGTCTCCTGACTTCATACACCGGGAATCAACCCTGAGGCGAACGCAGTGGGCACACAAGCATCTCAGATTGAGCACAGATCAGCTCCTCCCCTTCCACCCATGCTTTCCTAGCAAATACCAGAGACAAGGACAGATGAGGGAGATGTTCGTCGCTCTGCTGGTTAGAGGGGCGAGCCCTTTCAGTCCTTCTCCATCTTAATCTCTAAGCTCTCTACCTACCTGTACAAGAGCTATGCAAAAGTTACAAGGAGAAAGAAAGGAACCCAAGGGTCAAGGCTGGATGCCTCCTGGAATGCCGGGGCAGGAAGGGTGCTCACAGGGCTGGTGCAGGCATCAGTAGCTGGTGCTCACAGGAGGGGACCCAGGCCTGCCTGTCCTGTTGTGAAGCCCCACGGGACAGGCTACAGGAGGGGATCTGTATCAGCTGATGTAAGTGGGAAGAAAGAGATTTTTTTTTTTTTTTAATTTTGAGAAAGGATCTTGCTCTGAAGTCTAGGCTGGCTTCAAACTCACAGCAACCTTCCTGCCTCAGCCTCCTAAGTACTGGGATCACAGGTATGTGCCACCATGCTCAGCTTAAGTGGTGTTGGGGAAGTCGAACCCAGGACCTTGTGTTAGCTAGGCAAACACACTATCGCTATGCTATTCCTCTGGCCCTGAATAAAGAGAACTTTGCAAAAATCAGTGGATATTTCTTTGCAAAGAAATATCTAATGAACTTTCTTTTGCTACTGTAAAATGAGTCATAGAAGTGCCCCAATAAATGGGGCTTTCATAGATTTTTTTTGGGGCAAACTATTGAAATCGGAGATGAAATATTTATTTGAAAATGTGTTGGGTATATAGCTCAGTGGTTAGAGCACTTGGCCAGCATGCGCAAAGCCGTGGGTTCAATTCCCCAGCAGCACATAATGTTAGACAGGCATGGTGGCACGTGCTTGGAATCCTAGTACTTGCTAGGCTGAGGCAGGACTACCATAGGTAGTCAGTTTTAGGGATAACTTAGACCACAGAGAGAAACTGTCTCAAGGAAGTCTATATTCATGTAACTCTGTATTGCCTGCAAATTCTACAGACAGATCTACATCCTTGTGCAATGGAGCATCCTGCATTTTAAAATGGACACAACCTTGGGCTTGCTCAGATTCTCAAATTTTTTTTAATATGAATAGATGCAAAATTCAAATCACTTAGGATAAATTTCTGAGTGCTACTGGCCAGTCACATTCTTTGCAATGTGTTTATTGGTTAAATTAGGTATAAGATTTAATGTTCCAAAAAATCAAATGTACAGCTGAAAATTAATAGGATCCAATTAGAATTATGAAGTGCATCTCTTCCTGAAGCCTGGGGAGAAAATTCTAATTTAAAGCACAGGACACATTATGGACAGGCGTTGAGCAAAACCGGGAGCCTAGAGTGCTGTCCAGTCTGAATGTAGTCGTGCCAAGGAGGCCAAGAAGAGCAGGGAAACCTAAAGTTAGGAGTGTCTCCTCGCTTGTCCCCCACCCGTCACTAAGCCTTTCATCACCATTAAAATAAAGGTAATTTCATATGGAAAACCTCTCGCATACAACCGGATGGCTGTTAATCAGCCTCCTTCCTCACAGTGAGGACTCCACCTGTGAAATGTCCTTTACCTCTATAAGTATTAAAAACCTGTTCTCAAAACTTGTGCCTATCTTTCCACTGCTCCCTAGTACATGCCATTTTAACTTGGGAGAGTTATAGGTGTTACACTGCTGCCCGAGCTGGTTGGGATGTTTGTATTTTGTGTATATCACAGAGCACCTGATGTAGCATACAGCACAGGACGTGTCTGAGGGAACAACGCTGAACCAGGCTATCAGTGCCGCCGGCTTCCTGCTGGGTCTCTGGAGCCCTAAGTACTTGATGTGTGTGACTTGCCTCCTGCAAATGGAGGGACTTGGGCAGGTGTGAGAGTGGCCAGAGGATGTGAGGAATCACAAAGGTGATGAGCTTTCCTGCATTTACGCGTGGGGACACCATAATCCTTCAGAAGGTTTATTCGGGGCATTTCTTTACAAGCCAGACTGGCTTCCTCTCCTGTGTCTGCTGAGGAGGGAAGAACACAGCAGAGTGTGTAATTGAATACATTAAGTTGCTTTTCAGTTCCCTTTAAAATTATATTTTATTTAAAGTAATGGGTTAAATTTCTTGAGATACTCAGAGATGCAGGGGGTGGTAAGAGAAGATGGCGAACAGCCCCATACCACTGTCACCCAAAATTAAAACCCCTAAACCATGTGAACAGTAGCCCACACACTTAAATTAAAATAATCACATGTGGGCAAGAGTTATTTTGACCTGTTTTACGAATCCCTAAAACTCAAGGAAAAGAAATTGTGGGCAGTGGCCTAGGGTGAAGCAATTCAGAACAATGTTGTTTCCAGGCCCAGACTTAAAACCACTGAACTCTGAATCTTATGTTGGCTGTTTTCTTGGTGACAAGCCACGCTGCTTGTTGTAGGGCTGCGCTACGTAATGGTGAAGTGCCTAGCATTCTTCGTCGGAGGCCATCATTACCTCACGGGACCCCTTCTACCACCCTTACCTGTCACCCCAGGCAAAGGGACTACGTGAACACGGTGGAAGGGAGGCCTGGGGTGTTTGACGTAGGCTCCCTTTTACATGCGCGAGGAGCCACCGTTAGCTCAACAGTTGTGCATGTTTTAAAAATCTACCGTATCAGTCACAGATGAGAGTAAAAGTTGACAAACCTAGGCTTTCACATAGCTTTCATTTTTAATGGCCTCTGTGTTGTCAAAGTGGGAAAACCCCCTTTTAAGCTATGTTATTTTAAAAATCACAACTTTTAAGTCTCTCACAGAACATCGTACTCTGAAGAGACTTCAGACAGTTTGGGATCATAAGGTGAGGGCCAAGGAGAAAGGAAAAAAACTGTAGAAATCTTTTATTAATTTCCTATGTTAGCTTCTTTTCCCGCATTCTAACTATGTCAGCACATTACTGATTTTTGCTTTACGACAACTTCCAATAAGGAAGATGAGCCCAAAGGTGGGCAGACTATCTGGGCTCGGGCATTCACTGTTTTATCATAGGCTCTAAATTATTCTTAGGTTCATTCTGCTTTACTGGCAGAGAAGTAACACAGTCACCCACTTGCTCCCCCAAAAGACCCCGAACAAGGACCAAGTCATGGCCCTTATCAGTAGCCTGGGGAGGCTTTGCCTACTGCAAGGAGGCGGCACTGCCATGACCGAGGGGCCTGGAACTTGGGACTGCGCCTCCCTGATCCAAGCCTTTCTCCACGCGCCCACGCCCTTGCCACTACGTACAGAAACTGCTCCTAGGGAGAAACTCATGCTGATTTGGAAAAGAAGGTTCCTGCCAAGTTTTTGATGGTTGCAACTAATCTATAACTGCTGGCAAGGGCACAGTGGATGAGAACGTCATCCTAGAAGGTGAATGACAAAAGATGAACAGGACACAAGGGCAATAAATGGCCGAAACTTGTAGTTTTCTAAAGTGTGAATACCAGAAATGACACCAGTTCAATTCTGCATCTTCTAAGTGTGCGCTGAGGGCAGTGCAGGCTGGGCCGGCACCGCCCGCCCTGGGCATGCACCTACCTTCCTTCTGGCTGCCCGCTGCGCTCTGCTGCTGCAGCAGGCTCTGGCTGTACAGAGTGGGCAGCGCGGCTGCCGCATACTGCTGGATTCCTGAGTAGGCCTGGGTGAGGGCGTCCATGGTGCCAGCTGTGCCGTTCGTCAAGCCTGTGGCGCCAAGTCCTCCATTCAGGGCCGCCATACCTGAGAGCATTTGAGCAACTTTACAAAAAACCCAACAATAGAGAAGAGAAATAGCACTTATTCATTAGTGCTTTCCAAAGGAAGTTAGAAAACCATTTGACACAAGTACAACAGCAAGTGCATGCAACTGGCACGGCAACTAAACTGACAGAAAACCAGACACGGAACCACGAGGAGACACATCATCATCACGTGGGAAGAACGACCTCAGCAGCGATGGCCCTCGTTTCTAGGCCAGTGATCAGCATTCACTGAGGCCCTACAGTGAGACAGGACATCGTAATTCCATGCAGTGTGCTACTGGCAAGTACCCGTGTTATCTTTTTGAAAGAAAAAAAGCTTTCTGCTTCTCAGTGCTTAGGAGCATGTAAAAAAAAACCTTGGTGGTGGAGGTCTGTGACATCTGTACACTGAAATCCACTTGTTGGGCTCTCTGAGGAGCCACGTCACAGCTCACGAGCTGAGGCAATGGTGAAACTTTCTCCCCTTAAGCTGTCTGAGGAGGAAATGGCAGCACAGATGAGACCTGTGCTCTGACAACCAGCGAGGCAGCAGTGCCACTGACTGGTTTTCCTAAACAGTTGAAGGATGCTGCCAGGGATTAGAGATTTAGGAATATTCAAAAGGCCTAGCTATTTAAAAATCAAGGAGTAGCAATCTAACTTCAGAGAACTCAAGCTACTTATTCCGTGTCAAAGGCTGGAAAGGTAGCGGTATGGTTTTCAGCAGCAAATGCTCACTGTGTTCACGTGTGCCAACCCTGCATGAGTACTTCAGTGCCCCTGCCAGTGAAAGAGCCTCACGTCTTGCTGTGCAGCCCAGTGAAGGGACACCATGGCTCTGAGCTGGATCCTCGCCCTAATCGACGGGGACTGGATTTAGGTCTGTGGCTCTTTTCAGTTTGTCCATGGATCCTGGCTGCTCTATCCTGGTTGCTCACTGTGCCATATTTTCTCTTATTTCTGAGTGAAAACAAGCACTGCTCATAGTGTTGATTTTCATACGAATTCAGGAGAGAAAAGGTGACTTCACAATAGCCTTTGGTTCCTTTTGGGATTAAAAAGTTTTTAAAAAAAAGTATTTCCGAGAAAAACTTAAAACACTAATGAACATTTTGGGTGGGCTTCAGAGTGAGACCCTGTCTCAAAAATTGAGGGGATTATTGATTAGAGAGATTAAAGTCACAAGGATGACTCACAGGAAAGAATTGGTAAGAAGTCTAATAAGGATGGTTTCAAATTCTACCAAGGAATCAGAGTCGAATCACCGTAGCACTCCTATCAGTGTTACTGCCTGCCACCACAGGATAAGGAGGTGGGGGACGCTCTGTTTACTCATGTGTTCTGTTATTTTGTCCATTTCATTTCAGATTGAAAGCAAACATGCAGGATGTGAACAAAAGCACGGGCTAACAGCAGAGGACGCGCAGTGCCTGCAGCCTGAGATTCTGCTTGCGGAGGCAGAACAAGAACCTGGGTTATGGCTCCGAATTCAGTGGCTGGGCAGGGCGGTGAGGTGAGTTTAAGGCTGGAGAAAGAAAGTGGCTGCAGGTGGATCCAGCAGGTACAAAGTAAGCTGAGAGGGTCTTCTGCGTCTGCTTTCAGTTTTTGTGCAAACACGCACTGCTACTGCAGCCTGCTGACTACTTCAGACAACCCCCTAGGCCTCCACCAGCCACACTGAGCTCACTGCCTTTCTTCCCATCCTTCATCCCGTTTGACTACGGCTACCGCAGGGCTGGGGACCCAGGACTTTCCCCTTTCCCCCTCGAGTCTTGTCTCGGCCTCACTCCCCAGATTTGTGTGATGTCAAGAAACCTCAGTGTGTGTTTGAGAGAAGAGGAGAAGGTAAGGTGATGTGGAAAAGGATCAGTCACTTGGAGGAGCTATACTGGTTCCACTGTTGTCAGTCTAACAGGTGCTAGGGACCAAGCTGTGAGTCTGCCCCTCAGAAAACTCCTGCCATTTGACTCACACCTGAGGTGTGGCTTCTAGATGTGAGCCGGGGTAGCTCCGCGTGGCACGGCAGTCTGACAGGTGCAGGCTTCGGTTCCCGTCTGATCCATTGTGGAGCTGAGGCCCCTTGTTACTCCGTGGAATGGGTGAGAGGACTTAGTCCCCAGGACTTATTACCTAAAGGTCTTGGAGATCTCATGCCTCTGCCACTCAACTCCCTTAACACACGGGATCTCTGTAAGGGACACTGGTACCCCTTCCCTCTAGTCTATGATCTTTTTAATTGTCTATGTCAGGATTAACTTTTACCTAACTTGTTCCTGCTTTGCTACATAATTTTTGAGACAGGGTTTTCACTCCGTAGTTCAGACTGTCCCTGAACTCAGGGCAATCCTCCTGTCTCAGCCTCCCAAAGGCTGGGATTATAGGAGTGCACCACCACACCCACCTACTATGTCGTGCTGGGGACCAAACCCAGGGCCTTACGTGTCCTGGGCAAGTGGTCCAATCACTAAGCTATGTCTCCAAACTCCAAATTTTTTCCTCCTAAGAAAAACAGAATGAAATTTATGCTCCTGAAATAGGATGGAAGAGAGGTCTTCTGGGGCCTGCAGCTCTCTCACCTGATATCTCAGCCACATTCTCTCTTCCCGGCTATAGGTCACACTTCAGGGATGACTCACAGCCTATGGGAAATCTTTCTCATGGGTTGCTTGGCTCTGCATGTGTGGGAGATAGACACAGCTTGCCTTTCCTGTCTGAGGAACAGAAGAGAAGGGGCAGGGGAGGCACCAAATGGGGGCACTTCAGATGTCAAAGGAGAACTAGTCATGGGCACTTTGGCCTCACGAGCTGTGTGTGCCGCCTCTAAAAAAGACAAAATGCAGTGAGAATATTCAAACCCCAAACTATCATGGAAAATAATTGGAGGTGAGACTTGTTTGCTAAATCCAGAGTAGAAAAGGTTGTGAATACATGGCAGAATCGTCACTGAAGAGCCATCAATGCTTTTGAGAGAAATTCCTGTGAATCCTCTCTGGATAAGATTATCATTTAATATAGAATAACATCAGATAACACTTGTCAAAGCAGCCGCTGATGCCTAATTACTATTAAAAGCCTGGACAGTAGAGGCCGAGGTTTCAAGAAAGGCAAGTAAAATCCTTTCGTTTCAAAGAATAGAGATCTTTGCAAAGGGCAAAGACTGACTACTCATCGTTTTTTCTCGACTATCTGCAGGCTGTCTGGAAGGCTGGAGGAGAATTGCAGAAGGTGTACCTCTGGTCTGTGAGGAGTGGGGATGCAGCTTGACGAGTAAGTGCTCTATCTGTTCACTTGCTAAGAGACTAAGAAGCTGTGACGTTATTGAGTATAAGCATGAATATTTTTTAGGATGGTACTGAAAAGTAGTATCAGTAGTACAGTACCATAATCAGAAATTTATTTGCAAGCTACTTTCATAGGTATTACACCAAATTCACAAAAAGCTGGGAGTATATTCTTATAGGTTTGTAGCCTATTTATCTGGATAAGTTTCATTTTGTATATATGAAGTATATACTTTCTCAGCTATAGGCTAATAACTGAAAACCTAAATATAATACACCTTAGTAAATTCCAACAGTAAATATTAAAAGAATAATTTCACAGTGCAGATCATGATCTGCATTACAATGACTTATACCCCAAACACCTCTCTCTTCTTTATATAAAATGCTTCCATTAAAACTTTGCATCAGGCATTTGGGGTTGAGATATATTCAAATGATCATAACTTCCACACTCTATGGTAAGTCATTGGAAGAAAGATGCAGTTAACATAAGGGAAAATGGGAAATGCTACTTAAACACATCAGGTACAGTTTTGAGTGGACATAGATGTAAAAGTGTATTATCTTCTTAGTTCAGTTTCTTTAAATATATAAAACATGCCAAGGGAACCTCAAATAATCCACAGGCAAAGGCTCTGAATTACTTATTTCTTCTGACATTGCTGAATCCTGTTTTTTAAGGAGCTGTACCGTTGTTTTATGTATAATGATACCAAAATTAGTTTAAATTAGCTGCTTATCTACTAGCTTTCAGGAGGGGTGGGCGCTCTGGCAAGGAAGAGGCTAAGATCTATGCCAAGTCCTCTACCTAATCTATTGTTGGCTTCTTTGTTTATAAAAAGAGTTGTGTCTATTAAAAATACCTGAATACTCTTCTTGGTCCTGGGGCAGAGAGAGCAGTGACTGGAAGCTATGGTCAGCTATTTTAGAAGCTGGTCTGTCCATTTTATTACCTTCTGTGAGTGTTACCCAGGAGGAGAATAGGCAGCGTCACTTCTGTTGACTTCTGTTGAAGAGGAAGGATTTGAGAGAGGATATGCTACTCTAGGAGGTTAGCTCTTCATACTTACTTGGAGACAAGTAGTAAACGCTTCAAGTCAGGCTTGAGATAGGAACAGCTGTGTACTAGTAATCTAGTAATGTCGAATAGCTGAGAAGTAATGTATGTATAAGTTTTGGTTTAATTAAAAATGTTCTGGGTCATACTGGTTGGCAGTGGTTATTTGAAACCAGAAACATTCATAATTTCCCACAAACTATACATACTTTGCTTAACCCACTGGCAAAAAATAAAAAGTCGCAAAACAAACCTGTTGTCCTTGCAAAACAAACCTGTTGTCCTTGCCAGAGCAACCTTGGTATACCATTAACACCCCACCCAGATCGAGCGGTGGCTTCTCTGCCATTCAACACTGCCCCTGCTGGTGGTCCTCACCATACAGATGGCCAAAGCCCAGCAACACACAATAAAGGAGGGTGGAGGGGAGGCAGGACGCAGACAAGAGGACGCACACACAGCAGTCATGAGCACGTGCTGAGGCGGACAACCATTCCCACCGGCCTGGAACTCTGCAGACCAAGGACAGGCAGGCGCTCAAATCGAGTCCTTGTTTGAGGGGAACTAGGTCCTGGGGCGAGAGAAGCAGCATGAGGGAATGTATGAACGCGTCCACCCGCAGCCTCGGTGCTGGCTCGGGCTGGCCCTGTGCAGGACCAGGAGAGACAGGAGCTGAGCCACAGCTGCGTCAAGGCAACTGAGAGGCTCCTGCGTGGCCACCAGAAAATGTCTACACTTGGGCAGATTTTGGTCGTAACGAAACATGTGACTACCCTGAGTGCTGATCAAGAGCCAACATATTTGGAAGGAAAGTATTTTTCCTTTTTTCTATGGTCAGATAAAACTTAGTCCAACCTTTCATGGGGCAAATGAGCACAGGGATTTAAAAAAGCCTGGTAAATTTATATTTCTAAACATATGATTACTTTATGAAAGTAAATTGCAAGGTATGCTTTATGATGACATGGCCCTCCTTGGCTTTTAATGGATAAAATTATTTTGGGCCTTTAAACACACCTTACTTAGTGAATTATAGCTTAAAATGGGCAGGCATTGGGTTGTGTGAGTTGTACGGTAGGTAACTGGACCGAAAACTCAGAACCTCTGCTCTCATGGACGTTTTGGGATTGACTTGTCCGAGGCAACAAGGGTGACTGACTGGAGGGACAGCAGATGAACTACCCTGTCTGTGGATCAGGTTCCCTAACACTGGAGCCCACGTCAAGGCCAGGTGGATGATGTGACTTACCGCTATGTGGATCTAAAAGGACATGGACAAGTGCAGACCCGCTGGCAGGACAGATCTTAGGAGTTCGCTTTCAGAACTAAGTCTGATTTGGTAAGCTGACTGCTTCAGAGGCTGTTCTACCCACCTCAGTAAGATACTGTTCCATCTGATAGGCACTGCTAGGGAATGACCCATGCCCTACAGATGCTCCATAAAGATTCCAGGCAGAGCTCTTTCTAGCAGCACCTCTGCTCCATTTCCTCCTTCCCTGTAATTTTCAACAATCTTTGGACTTTAAAACTGGATGACACTTTTAAGATCGTCTGATCCAGAACTTGCCATTTTCAAATGGCTACACCCAAGTCCACAGAGGGAGTGACTGGCCTGGGCCCCTACAGCTGACTGGCGGCAGAACTGGACGCATACCTCCTGACTTCCACTCCATGAGCTTTTCTATTACAACATACTGCCTCGCAGTAGGACAGAAGAACACGAAAACCAAACCAAACTCACTAAAACCTGACAATGCCTGTCAACCACAAAAGTCTGTTGCTGAGTACTTAGACTCCATACTGGAAGAATCAGGGAGTGGTGTTTGGACTTTTTTTTTGAAAGACAAAAATGAAAGTGGATAGTGTTGGCCTATTATAGCATGTGCTCCTCCATCCCAAGTTTTAGTTCAACCCAGTTCATGTTCTTTTAAGGTCATTTCTGGCTGACCATTTTCTGTGGAGAATTTGGGGGAAGGCTGTCCACCAGAGCAGCAAATACTCACTGTTTATGTTACCTGCTAGTGCATTAATATTATTCAGTCCAACAGTGGCTCCAGCCAATCCTTGCAGAGTCCCAAGAGAGGTCAAGGAATTCATGGCCGCACCAGCAGTGGAGTTGGGGGTTGAAGCAGCCACTGCAAAACAAGAGGAAAAGGGAGAGAGAAAGCACAAGATTAGGGAAAACAGATGGACTGGAAAGTAATCCATCGTCGTCACAGCAGACAGACTAAGAAATCACTTAATCATTGCAAACCCTCAATCCTCCCTTTGTTTGTGTGAAAGACAACTGGGATTGTACTCGTGAGAATTATATTTGGTCACAATTAGATTAAAGAGATCACAGTGGGCTGGGGCTTTGATCCCTAGTACCTCTCTCTCTCCCTCTCTCCCCTTCTCCCATCTCCGCCTCTGCAGTAGCGAAGATGCTGACTGCTGGCCAGTGTGGGGTGGGGGAGTGAGTAGCCTGTCCCTGTGCAGGCTTAGGGGGGCACTCAGTCCTCCCGGCCTCCTTGTCAGCTAGGTCATCACGTTCTTGCAACAAAGGGGCAGAGATGCGGGTTAAAATGGCACTTCTTGGTTTTCTTATTTCTGCTTCAGATGTGGCATTTTCTCAATAAATTTCTGGAAAAAAGAGAAAAGTATGTACCTTTTTGATTTTGACAAAATTTCAGGACTCATGTAGTGGTGGGAGAGGTAGTATGGTATAAAATCATTTTGGTACAAACTATGTTTTTTTCTTCTTCAGGGAAAAAAAATCACAACTTTAGTGGAAAATAATTCACTTGGCATAAAATCATTACTACTAATTTTAGAGCACTCTTATTACCACCCAAAGAAACACATAGGTACCAGCACATACTCTGTTGTCCCACCCCATCAGCACCGGCAGCC
Source organism: Ctenodactylus gundi (assembly GCA_004027205.1). NCBI lineage: Eukaryota > Metazoa > Chordata > Mammalia > Rodentia > Ctenodactylidae > Ctenodactylus > Ctenodactylus gundi. The sequence goes on along the minus strand of PVKB01001193.1, from coordinate 355,957 downwards.
ATTATCTACCATGTCTCAGTGGCTTTGCTTATCTGGATATTCACATGGTAGAACCACAAAATGTGACCTGTATGACTAGGTTCACTATACATGTTATGTAGGCGTAAGTTTTTAATTTTCCTGAGTATATACATAGGAATGGCATTACTGACTTGTGATAAATCTACTTTTAACACTTTTTGGAGCTGTTCAATGTTTTCTAAAGTTCTTTTTCAAAGAGATTCCCTTTGCACTTATGGTTGCTTTTTGAACTGCTTTAAGCATTTTGCATTTATATGGCTTTATAACCTACTTACATCTGCCATATGCATTATTTCTCTTTATTATGGTGATGGAGATAAAGGCTGAACATGATTCTGACCACTAGTAAAAGCACTACTTGGTCCATTTCTATCAGTAAAATCCAGAGCATGCAGACTTCTTTCCACCCAGGAGAGCCAAACACTTCTCCCACTCTCCTGGAACATTCCTGCCTGGCTGGAACTCGTGCCTCGACTGCCTTCAGAGATCACCCGGCAATGCCTGCGACGTGCTCTGCATATAGCCCCTTGTACATTAGGCCAAATCAAATCCCTAAAAAATAAATTCCCTTCCTTGTCCAATTCTGCCCATGTATGGCATTGGCTTCTGACAGAGATTTTTTTTTTTTAATTCTAAAAGACAGATATAATCAAATCCATGTTTCCAGTCCTCCTATGTTATGAAATGTCAAACATGCACAAAGCAGAGACAAGAAGAACAAAATTCTGTGAAACCACATCCAAATTCTGGAATGCTCAAGAACCAAGCTACCCCCTGTTTATAAATGTATTTTGAAACAAATTTCAACCTTATTTCACCCATTCGTATTTGAATTTGTGGTTCTAAAAATTATGAACATTTGGAATTTAAAACCTCTACACCATTATTGTGCATAACAAGTTTAACAGTGATCCCCTGGCACCACCACTGGAGACAGAGTCTGGTAAGCTGGGCCTACTGGTGCAGGCCTGTGACGCACGGCACTCTGGGAGGCTGAGGCAGGAGAATTACAAGTCTGAACCCACCCTGGGCAGCTCTGAGAGACCCTGTTCACGCAGGCTCAGTGTGAGAAGGCCCTGGTGCTCTCAGTCAAACAAAAACAAGAAAGGCTAAATGATCTAGAGATCTAACATGTGTCTATTTGAAGTTCCTAAAGGAAAACAAGAGATTGGAGATAAAGTAATAAAAATAAATGATTAAGAACTTCCAAAAACTGATAACAAAATCAGCACAAATCCACATATTCAGGAAGCCCAATGAATTTCAAGCAAGGAAGATAATCTGTTTTGGGGTGCATCAAAGTGGAAAAAAGTCTAATACTAAACATAGATCGCTGAAACAGCCATATATATGTATATATCCTTAAAGGAGTACAGCTAGGCATTTCAATACCCCGTGAAGCTGCTGGGCAGTAGAATGTGGTGTCAACCTAGAACCACCAGCACAAGTTTCCTGAATTATTCTGATCAAATTCTTTAACTGTATCTAGTATATTCTTAAACTTATCCACTGATTTGTTTACAATTATGTTTTTCACAGCTAAAAGTATTTAACTGTTTGCCGTTTTTCATTTTTGAAATCCTTTTAAATCCCCGCATACACTAATTTCCTCTCTCTATCGTGGGCTGGTTATTTCAGTATTTGGGCCTGCCTAATAAATACAATGCCTGGCTGTGCCCCTGCTGCTTCTGCTCCTTGGCACTTGACTCACTTGTGCATATCTGATTTCTGATCGTGAACTTCACTGTCTTGGAACAGCACTTCTGCAAAGTCTTTCAGGGCTGGGTTGCAAATAGCCCTTTCCAGTATAATTTACATGGTTTTTCCGGGTGTGGAAGGAAAGGATAGGCTCAGGACTTCTTTAAGTGGCCTGAGGATAGTTCCAGCAACTCAGATAAAGATACAGTTTCAAGCTCATGTGAGAGATTTCTGAATACACATCATCAAGGGAAACTCCCTTATCAGTACTAAGTTTCTAGATATGCACTGTTCACTTATAGTTCATTAAGGATATTTTTTCTTGTTTATCTTACACTATGAGATTAGCTTTAGGGGTTATAGGCTTAGATGATGGTGGTGTCCTATTAGCTACCTTGAGTGGGCACTGGACTTGCTTGTACTCCTATGTACTAAGAAGCTTGGAGAATTGATGCTCACGTTTCTCTGACTTGCAAACGTCCTTAAGTCATCTTTACCTATTTCCTTCCTCACCTTCACCCAGTTACTTCTTTGGTTCAGCCTGTATCATCACTTATTTTTCGGGAGTCTCCTAATTTGAAAGTTATTGATGTAATTAAAATATTTAAACAGTATCTTATTATACATGTTAGTTTTATTCAGTGGGGATGAGGCAGTCTTTCTGATAACTTAATCCACCTAAACTTCCAGAAACAGAAGTTGTTCCTCTGTCCACAACTGGTATATAGCCCTTGGAGTATATCTGATGCTTCTACGTAAAGTCCTTACCAGACTGTTAGGTAAAGTTGGGGAGGTGGGAGTAAAACTCTAATACATGTTTTGATTGTAAACTAGCAATAAAGGCCCAAAAAAAGGCCCTCAAACCATTTTAGGTGATACAAGGATAGCACTTCTAGAGTGGCAGTATAAAGGCTGTGGAGACTCTTTCTGGTGAAACAAGCATTACTGCTAAATGGTATAAAATTCAACCATTTACCATCTCTGGGAAGTGTCCTAAGTACATGTGCATACGAGGCCCTTTCCAGGATAATTTACATGGTTTTTCCAGTTATGGAAGGAAAGGATAGGCTCAGGACTTTGATAATGGCTACTTGAAACACTTCTCTTAGGAAAGCTTACCAAATATTAGAGCAGGGATGATATGTGGCACCTGAATCACAACCAGCTCTCTCCCCTGGTGCCACTTCTTTTCCAGCTCCTGAAACTCAGTGTCATAGAATCTGTACTCTCAGTGAGCATGGCCAAGACGGCAGGATTCCTTTCCTCACACCTCCAAGACCAGGGCTGTGGCTCTTCCAGGGAATTGCAGACCTCCAGCATTTTAACCCACCTACTGGCCACCACTTCTGTGTTGCAAAAGCTCTACTTCCAGCCTAGAGGTCTCCTGAAGCAGCCTCACTGGAAAGGGGGAGATAATTGGTCCCATCTGTCTACCCCCACCTCACAGGCTGGAGGTTCATGCGGAGAAAGGCAAGCCAAGAAGACCAAGTAGTACCACCTTGTATAGCCACCTTCTTGTCAAACACAGGTGTCGTTCAAAGAAAAGCTGGCTCTTTAGAGTGAGACAGGCCATGAGAACACGAAGCTCCACAGTTCTTCTAAGGGGAACAGAATGTGGGAGAGCCTAAGATACTACTGAAAAAGGTGAAGATTTTTGTGGTGAGGGATAAGGTGGACAGCTCCGCAGTACCAGAGTAGACCAGCTAAAGTTTAACAGAGCACCATGCAGACAGTTGTGAAGAAATCTTCCTACAGTCAGAGCAAGTATCAAAGACTAGCTCAAAGTTTATTCCTGCAAAAGAGGCTGGCTTTAATCAGATGAGACCACAGGGCCAAAACAACAGAGCAAACAACCAGCAATTAGTGGAGGCTAATACATGGATGTGTTAACAGTTAAGACAGATCAGCCAGAAATTTAATAGAAATCAAGAAGGCAGAGTCATCTGGAAAAGAATATCACTGAAAACCCAAGGCCCTGCCTCCTGAGGAGTGACATCAGAGGCACACTCCAGGGGGACAGACTTCACTGAACTCATCTGGCAAAGTTGCTAGGCAAATAAGTACACAAGTTGGGGGAAGAGGAACATGGAATAGGTGCGGAAGATCAGTATGTAGAATTGCTATGATAACATCTAAAATGTCCAGCTGTTAACAAAAAGCATAATAAGTGTAAAGAAACAGTATGACTCAATCAGAGGAAAAGAAAGTGTGTTTGAGAGAGTCCAGATATTAGACTGGGTAGACAAAGACCAAAGAAGCTATTACAATATATTCAAACAAATAAATGCACACTAAAGATGACAGGTAAGAGAGCATGTTTTTTTAAATCAAAGAATATCAGCGGAGATAAATTACAAAAATAGCACAGGAATTCTGAGGTTGAAAAGTAAAGAAATGAATTTCACCACGGGCTCAAAAGCAAATTTGACATAAGTGAATCTGAAGATATTCTGAGAGTATACATTTTAAAGAACAGGAAAATGAGCAAAGCTTCTGAGAAATAAAGCGTATCATGAGCACACTACTGTACACGTACCATGTGTATAGGAAAGAGAAAAGACCCAAAAGATAATCAAAGAGATAATGGCTAATTTCCCAAATTTGATGAAAAATATTAATTGACACATCCAAAAAAATCAATGAACTGCAAGTCCAATAAACACAGAGATCTATATCCAGACAGATACTAATAAAATATAACTGCATTTTCCACTTAAATAATTAAAAATCACTTGGCTAAAATAATGTATGTGATTGTCTTATTGGCTATATTGACAGGTATTAGACAATGGCAGCACAAAGCAGGCAGATGGGCAAGGGTGTATGGGGCATTAAGATTTCACTGGATGGCAACACAGATCTACAGGAAGACACAGAACAAGAAACTATAAACCGGAAGGCTACAGAGGGACTCCATAAACATACATATACATCTGCTTGCTTTTAATCTTTTGGCTTCTTTTGAAATAAAATCATATAAAGTGGTAATTCTAACAAATGACAGGAGGAACATTTACATGTCACTGAGATTAAGAATATATATATTTGAAGTAGATTCTGACAAGATATAATCTATATTGAACTTTGAGATTAACCACTAAGGATATGCCTTTTAAAACACTGAAAGAAAATCACTGAAGAAGCTAAACTGTTATATTAGAAAATACTTGCTCGACGTAACTTCAAGCACTAGAGAAAGAAATAGATGTGAGGCACAGGACACAGAAGTAAAATGGCAGACATGAAGTCAGCCACACTCAAAACAAGCGCTGGTCACGAGGTGCCATGCCAGACTGCTTTTAACAACAAAACGAGGCACCAAATATGCTGACTACAGGAGACTCACTTAGCACTCAAAAGATATGAATAAAGTGACAGTTCAGATGCTCCACAGTTCATGATGGGATTGTATCTCAAACCCACAACAAACTGAAACTATTTCAGGTTGGAGAAGCATGTCTGCCCTAACCAATGGACCATCCTGGCACAGCAACGCGCAGCACCCCGAGAAGCGGCCTGAGCGGCCTTCCCATTTTCACTGTGGCAGATGGGGAGCTGTGGCTTGCTGCTGCCTTGCTCCCGAGGGAGTGCTACACCGCACATAAGCCGGGAGAAATCAACATTCAAAATGCAAAGTATGGCTTTTGCTGAATACTTATTACTTTCAAACCACTGTAAAATATAATCTTTAGTGGAACGTTGTAAGACCGTAAAGGATGGAAAAATACATACCATGCCAATAGCAACCATAAGGTGCTAGATTGGCTATATTCTTGAGACTAATACAGACTTTATAACAATTTTAGAGAGAAAAATTGGGTTAAGTTCTTGCATTGTGAGAACCTATATTTCATTAGGACAAAGGAAAACTATAAGGAATTTGTCCTGATGAAATGTAGCCACAAAATAATTCCAGTCCTAGTATGCAGTAACTGTCAGAAAAATCCTAATTTTATTCAGTAGTTTATTTTTTCCCCCCTTCTCTTGGATTCTTCTTTCATGTCATAAGGTAAAGAAGTGGAAACAGCAGGTCAATCAGATATGCCATGCATAGCACAAAAGTGGACAGGAAGCCAACTGGAATGAGGTATGCAAGGGCGGAAACTGAGGATTGGTTTTTCTGGGAAGCACCTACAAACTCTTATTCAAGTCAGAAGCGCTATGGACTCGGCTGTCACTCACTAGTGGGGCAGAAGTAAGCGTTCCAAAGCCCAGTGATCGGTGACCTGAAGAAAGGCTCCTGATCAGTAAGCAGTGCACCTCCTTCCTAGCAAACTCCACCATGGACCTACCATTGTGCTGAGGCTATGAAACAGTCACTGCAGTTGCTGAAGACACAAAACATACGTATTTAATTGCATCGAGTAGAACCAAATTCTCTGAGAGCCTCTAAGACTTTGCACTGTGACCTGGGAAGGTGACCCTGCCTCTCATCTACAGAAAGCAGAGGAAACACGAAGAGGCTGTTGGCATGGGCGTCACTGACAAGGGCAAGATAAATCACCCCATCTTGCCCCTATGGCTACTGGGAGATGAGGCTACATACCCCTAAATAAGTAACCCAACCCTACATATTCACCATCTTATTTTATTGGAATTACACAAACTAAAGACAAGATGTATTGTTGTAAAGACAATGTCCTTTGTATTAGAACCGTTCTCGCAAACATCTTTGCCATTTCTTTTAAATGTGTGTTTTAAAAAAAGGAAAGGAGCCAAGTTTGGTGATATAGGCCTACATTCTCAGTACTCTGGGAGGCTGAGGTAGAAGTGTCATAAGTTCAGTCCTCACCTAGGTAACTTACTGACTTAATGAGACCTTGTCTTAAAAAAAGAAAAAAAGATAAGAAAAATGGGATGATAATGGAGCTCAATATGAAGGCCTTGGGCTTGACTCCTAGTACCATCAGAGATGGGGTGGTAGGGGAATGGGATAAAGAGAAAAGAAAGAAAAATAGTCTGGCATGAGATGTATTCATACAACAATAAAAGAGAGTGTTTTTCTACTTTTCCGTCTAAACATCGTCAGTTACTGATGACTTACTGGCTGCTGGTTTTGTTTCTGCAGAATGGTCCTTGTTCGCCTCACAGGAAACAGCATCCTATATGCCAGATCACGCGCACTCAGAAGTGCCGGCCCACAGATGCTGCCTGCTAGTGCTCTCATCCAGAGAGAGGCAAAGCAGCAGCGGCAGAGCTGCCAGTGAACCACTTCCAGCCAGAGCTTCGCTCAATGTCAAGAAAAGGGAGCTGAGCGCCATCAAAGCTGGTGGATCTCAGGGCTCACGGAGGACTTCTCGGATCCTTCCGGTGTGCAAGGCAGGTTTGAGAAAGAGCGTGTGATAGCCTTACCCTGTTGGCTTGTGTGGACGATTCACAAAAGTCATGGTGGGCAGTGAGCTGGTGAGAGAACTGAGACACACATGCAGTACAGAGCATGCCTGACTTGAAGGTCCATGCGGAGGTGGAGGAGACTTGGAAACACGTGGGCCCATTTTGTCACTGATAGTAAAGAAACAAGATGCAAAGCAGAGGTCTGTTTACATTGTGTTTTCCTATTAAACCCAGGGATCCTGGCTAGAGTAACTGGGCTGACCACAGTTTTTCAACTCCAATCATGCTGCTCTTGAGTAGAAAGCTGGGGAGAGAGAAGGTGTAGAATAGGACAGAGAGGCACCAAAGCATGGAAGTAGGAAAAAGTAACTTGACGAAATGCCTCAACGCGGCAAGACTCCATGTACTTTGTACTGTTGGACAAAACTTTGAAACTTTGCCCTAACTTGAGTCTTAGTTGAAAAGACGTATCTCTATTGCCCACTAGGTGTCTTCGGGAACCCTTTCAATTTTATAAATAACCTATTTAAATCAAAACAGCAACTCAGATCTGTCACACAGCCAATCTCAATCGAATTCTTGAAAACTTCAACGATGCACAGTAAAGATCCTAGAGATGATAGAGACAAATCAAATGCCACTAACATAGATATTTTACTATTTGAGTGTTGGCAGGCTGGCAAGAAACTGTACGGGTAACTGCATTTTGCCCACCTAAAATTCCCTCCAGTCTTCACTAGAAACCACATCCTTCACTTCTCAATGAAACTATTTACAAAATGTCAAAGGAACACTTAGGCGAGGGTGGTACGGAGTGCTGGGTCATAGCTGCCCAGAGTGCCGCTGTTTGTAGAGGTCTGCTCCATTCGGAAGGAAGGTTGTCGGACAAAGCCAGGGGGAATGTGAGCGGGGCCAGTGGGGCCTGCCTCCCATATCACACAGGGTAGTAGTGATAATGACTTGGCACTTGTCATATCTGAAACCTAGTTTGCCACTGGTTAAAGCCGATTTACCAGCCCACAGATGTTGACACGCTAGCAAACCCAGAAAGAAAATGGACATACAGTACATGGAAGTCATGTTTCTATCAGCTCAAATGGCAGATGCAACCTGTGCCCTTTTGTAAAACTGGCAGTGGGAGAATGTGGGGAGGACAGTCATGATGGCCGAGGGAGACTGGTGCTGAGGATATGCGACTTGGACCTGATCACAGACTCTGTTTCCTCATTTGACTGAGTTGGTTTCTTGCTGGAAAGATTCCTGACTAAGTAACCTCCAAACAGCAGTCCCAATTAAGAGAGTAATGTTCCTTATCCTCAGAGCTATGGTCTGTCTTGAATGAGCAAAAGAAACAGAAGAGTTTCTTGGCCTAGTTCAAAACTGCAGGTTATACTCAGTTCCCAGATCATTAGGCCCATTATCATGTAGAGGTCTAAAAAAATAGTGCTAGAAGATTACCTAAAATAACTGAGAGCTAGACTTAAACCAGTGGGAAGCTTCTCCCACTGATCAACATCCACAGTAACATAATACCCACAGAGCTTTCGGGACTATTTTCTGCGGGAGGTGGGGATCCTCCCAAACAACTTGTGAACTAGGCAGGACTTTGTCCTCCATTTCAAAGATGAGAAAGCACAGATTCAGAAGGTCAGTGCACTGTCCCAGTGCACAGGGAGAGGGCGCAGAGGGGATCGAGCTCTCCAGCTATGTGCATGAGGTCCACACAGGGAGGCCAACAGGGTTTTGCCATTTAGACATATAATAGCTGTGGGGAAGTTGTTCTTGCCTGCTCAACGAACAAGTCTGGCTTACCTTACAAAGAAAGGTGCTTCTGGAGTGGCGGGTAGAGCTCAGTGGAGAGTAAGCGCTTGCATGTACAAGGCCTGGGGGTTAATCCTGAGCTTCTTTTTCTTTCTTTTTAAAGTTGATCTGTACCATAAATAAATGTCTATTCTCTTTTCTCAGTTTCCTAAAGAGAAAATGACTGTAGCTACACTTCCAGATAAAAGTTCTTCTGCTTGTTCCCATGGATAACCTGGGCTGCGTGACCTTGTCCCACCAGCCTTACCTTTGCTCACAAGAGGAGTGATTGGTCTGAGGGTGAGCCTGGAACTGAGCTGATGTACAAAACAGCCACGACAAAGGCTTGATAAAAGCCTCCGTGTTCTCTCTCTCTGTCTGTCCTGACATTGCCACTCCTGGGTAGGTAAATAAGCTGATTTGCGTCCTCAGGGCTATGTCTGGAGGAAAAGGTGGGCAGGAAGATGTTCCTCCCCCGCGATGTCCATGTTCAATTCCTGGGGCCTGTGAATACACAGGGTTACACAGCAAACAAGAACTAAAACTGCAGTTGGAATGAATATTGCTAACCAGCTGAACGCGAGATGAGGATGTTAGCCAGGACTGAGTGGGTTCAGGTTAAGTGGAAAAGGGACCTGGAAGAGAAAAAATTCTAGGGGAATAGTAGTGTGAGGAGGACTTGACCCAACAGTGGTGCCTCTGAAGGTGGAGGAGGGGACCGTGGGCTGTAGTGCCTCCAGAAGCAGGAGGAGCACAGAAACAGGTTCTTCTGAGAAGCTCCAGTCCAGCCTGCTGACACCTTCACTTTCAGTGAGGATGCTGACATTCTGTAATAACTATGTGTTGTCTGAAGCAACTAGATTTGGGGTCCTTTGTCATAGAAGCAATGGAAACTTGATATACTCTTCAATTTACTTTCATCAGGAATAAAGCTAATAATGACAGCTAATGATTTCTGAGAGTTTATTATGTACTCAACATTGCTCTAAGCACTTTATATGTATTTACTCATTCAGTTATTTGTAATATCCTATGCAATAGAGTAATTTGTGGAAGGTCGTGTTGCTGGATGTCGTATGGCAAGGACTTAGACCCAGCTGGCTGGTTCCAAGAAGCTAACACTGTGCTGATATTGAACATAGAATCCTATTTTGACTCTTGGATCTATCTCATAGTGTAGAGATTTACTTAGGGAAGCGATGAACTTGAAGTAACCTACCTCCACCTGCTGTTTCCAATCTGCAAGACCTCAGGAAATGTGCTCAATTTAGCTGAGACCTACCAAAGCCAGAGAGTGGGAGTAATACCACCTTAAGAATGGACATGAGAATCAAATGAGGTGACACAATGTCTGATATATGGTAGGGGACGGATGAATATCTGTTGAATCTGTATCCAAAGGAAGACAATCTGGGCATTCTGCCCTCAGAAAGAAAAGTTACATCTCTCCCCTTCATTTTGTAACACTTGAATATTTAACCTGCCTCTTCTCCAGAGGCAATGGCACAATTAGAATTCTGCAGCTTTTTATTTTGGGCATCACGAGAGCCAGTCTGTGTGCACAGTTTTGAGGGCATCCACAGGAGGGCGGCCAGATAAGAAAATTGTTTGGAGTGACAGGAAAAGAAGTGGCAAAGAGACTGGGCCCGAAGTGGAGGCATACCCCTGATTATAAGATTAAGGCCAACCTGGGCAACTTAGTAAGATCCTGTCCCCTCCGCCAAATTAAGAAGGGCTGGGGATATAGTTCAGCATTCCCTGGCTTCAATACCCAGTATGAAATAAGTTCTTCAGGCAGAAGACAATTAAAGGAATAAAGGAAAGAACTAGTTTCTTCAGTCCTGACATAAAAAAAAATTCTTTGTAACTCAGCAGACCAAAATTAGGATCAGTGGTTGGCAGCTACAGAGACAGACTTCTGGTGAATATGAAGGAGAGATGTTTGATGATGTAGGTCTTCTGAGGTGGGCTGAGCTCCCTCAGATGCGTCTAGTTCCTGTTCTGAGAAACATGAAAGGTGAGGCCCTCCTAGACAGTCGTATACCAAGGAGTTTGAGAAGCCAGGGCCAGGTTTCGGGGCGTCAGGGGTCCTAGCCACCTACTGTGGACAGCTCTTACTGTTCTTACTCGTGCCAAATCAACATCTCCACAATGAGGACTCCAAGAAGGAAGAACTTTGGCCATGTTTCCAGTGTTCATTGCCCACAGTCTCACATGAATGTGAAAATCCCAGCTCCATTCAGAAACTGAGTAACAAGGGGATCTACCTAAGGACAAGCCCCATTGAGCTTATCGTCCAAGGGCTTCTGCCTGCTGTCGCAGGGACACTCACTGACCAGGTGCAGACTGAGCACAGCTAACTCAGATCCTACATGACCAAGCCAAGGAACAAAATTACTACCAAGAAAAATGCCAGACTTTGGGGGTGTGAAGCTCTGACCCGTGGCCAGGGCTTCTGAGATGCTGTTCTGGCCATATGATCTGGATCATTCATGGCTCTCTGGGGGCACTGAAACCACATATGCTTTTTATGAGGAAAGGTCATTGTTTCACAGTTACAGCTTAGGACCTCCTGCCTCAGAATGACACTTACCTCCTGGAGCTTACCTAGACCCTGTGCGCCAGAATCTCTGATTGTGGCTCAGGAACCCGACTTTAACAAGCTCCACTGATGCATCTTTTGTGTACTAATGTTTGAGACGCTGGGACTCATTGATGGCTGCTATAGTTCTATCCATTTACATCAGAGCTGGGTATAAAATGTATTTTAAGGCACGAGGAGGTGGAACATAAGGTTTGGTCTATAATAGAAAAGGTGAACAGTTGCCAAGAGACAGGAAAAAACTAAAAAAAAAAATCTTACCATTAGATAAGCTTATTAAGCAAGAATTTTGCCTGTTCAATTCTTGGAGCCTGCAGAGAGGATGGCATACAGTATGTCCTAAGCAGTGGATGAGCACACAACAAGGTGAGGAGCACGCCTTCCCTCCTATTCTTACGGCAGGGCCTCCCATCTCCCGGTGGCCTGCAGCCTCACGAGGGAGCTCCTAACGATGAAGCTGAAACTGTGGATCAGTTAAACATCCGGATCAAATCACTCCTTTCTGTTTTTATGCTAGCGAAAATGTGTATTTCTAAAGACAGAACTGATGAAGCCAGCTGCTGCCATGGTACCAGAGCAGACACGTTCGTTCCTCTGACATAACTCCCAAGCAGGAGTGACTAGCTGTCCACCCTCAGCTTACAACATGCCACTCCTGTACATACGCAGGAACAGGGGCAGAGCCCAATCAAAGGCCTTCCTCGGTGATCCCACCGTCCCTGCCCCATGGACTGCGACCAGGAACACAAAGTAAACCTAGCTACATCCTTTTTTTTTTTTTTCAGACAAGATTCCTAATTTGGGGTGAAGCTCACTGCTGAACACTAACAATGCTTATTCCCACGCCCTCCTGACCCAGAGTCAGATCCCCCCGGACAGGGAGAAACACTGGCCTTTCAGGTATTTGTCATTTTCTCATACTTACTGTTTACTTAAAAAATCATACCCCCAATAAGATAATACCCCTTGCAGGATCAATCTAGCATAAGTCTACTGCAGAAAATGCCCTGCATTCTAGGGACCATATGAATTAACTTTCTGACACTAAGCTTCCTCCCCACTTTTCCTAGACAGCAAGAGAGTTTCTTTTAAGCTACACAACATAACATTAGCACAAGGCAGCAGGAATGTGCCTTTAAAAGTGCAATCATCAAACACTTTCCACAGAATTAGACAGTGAAAGCGTACTGGCTTTGTGGTTTCAGAAATAAAATAAAGGTGAACAAAGACAAAATTGACTGTATCTACCAAAATACTCAAGACGCTGGGGTCTGTGGTTGCTGTTTTGTCTCAGACAAGCTTCAGTGTTAGAGTCCAACAGTGCAGGAAGAGCGTGAGAAGGCAGAATAACGCGGTGACCCAGGCACTGTTATCTTTAGCTAATCACAACCCTAGGGCGTAAGCAAAACACAGAGGGGCCTATGTATTCTACAATAACCACACCTCTCATTTTAATTTAATCCCAAAAAGACTTTCTAGGGAGAGGGAGAAGGGAGGAATGGAGATGGGGTAGGAGGAGACAGAGAGGTTCTGAGGTGGCCTGATCTCACTATTTGGCAGTCTGCAATGGAATACGTGTTTTTACCACAAACATCTGACCTACCTTATTTCATTGTCCACTTCGAGTTCACAAGAAAACTGGTGAGCACTTTGGCTTGGTGCAGCACTAGGCCAGATGGGGTAGTAGAGGCTCCTTACTTTCAAGACTTTTTACTCCATGATAGCAAACATTTTAGAAAGTGAAAAGCTGATATTGATAATATACTTTTAACATCCAAAATAGCGATTTTGTTTTCTTCACTGAATTCCAAATGCTCTTTGATATTTCTCAGAAAGAAATCTACTTCCTTAGTTGTAAAGAAAACCAAGGGCCTTTCCCGGCCTGTCCTCATCCTCAGTGTATTCCACAGTCCAATGAGACACACTGAGGAGCTCAAGTGCAATTTATAGCTAAGAGGTTGGGTCCATTTAATTAAATTCAATATATGTGGTTCTAATAAAAATAGAGTAAGGTGGGAATGGTGGTATGTGTCTGTAATTGCAGGGAGGCTCAGGCAGGAGAATGACAAGTTCGAGGCTAACCAAGACTATATAAAAAGACCCTACCTTAAAAAAGAAAGAAAAAAAGAAGAGAGTAAGGGAAGGAGAAAATTACACATTTAGTGACCCTCTGCTTATGATTTAGCAAAGTAAAAGTAAATACCTCTCCTTGGCTGGCCCTAGATGTTTGTTTTACAAGTGAGCATGGATACAGAATGAAAAAAGTGTTGTCATCTCCTCACAGTGGCAGAACTTAGAAGTATAATTCTCATTTTTGCAAGAGTTCTTGCTTTGAAATAGTTCCTGGTGCAGTGGAAACAACTGTCATCTGAACTGCTGCTAATAACCTGTGCTGCTCTGCATAATAACAATTTACTCATGTAGTGCTCTGTTTTTTTGAATAAGGCACCTGAATGGATTATCTTGCTAGTTATTTATCCCTGTAAAATCTGATGACCAACTGGCTGTAGTCTGGAGAGAAAGGGTGAGGAAAGCGCAGTGATATCACAGGTGTCACTAACTACCGGTCTGAGGCCTGGCCAGGCTTGGGGTGGGAGGGAGGCCGTCTTTCCAGGTGTGAAGAACACATCCGTCCATCCACCTGTCTACCTCCCTATCCATCCATACATCCACTTATAAGATAGGGTCTTGCTTGGTAGTCGAGGCTGATCCTGAACTCACTATGTAGCCAGGCTGGCTGTGAAAACATGGCAGTCCTCCTGCCTTAGCCTCCCAAGCGCTGGGATTACAGGTATGTGCTACCATGCCTGGTTTATATGCTGAACTCAGGGCCTTGGGTATTCTAATCAATGAGCTACACCTCCAGCCCCAAAGAGAATGCTTCTTTTTAGGGGGCAGATTTTCTCTGGATAATGTGACCCCATGGTTTAGCCAGGGGCAAGAGGTCATCTGGATTTGGAAAGCAGGGCTGTGGGCTCCTCTGCCTCAGTGGGACTGTGCCAGGGATGTGGCATTCCAAGTGGCCAGCACAGATGCACCTCAGTGTGGTGCCCGAAATCAAGAGATGCTAACATCCTGCCCTGCTGTGGCTGTCTGTGTTTAATGTAGTAGTGCTGTTTGTGTCTTTACTTTTGAGGTGCTATGAGAAATTCACTACTACATTGTGTAGCTGAGCATGAAAGCAGAAAGAACCCAGGAAAACTATCTTCTCCCTGTATTTACATTCTAACCTTTTTAGGAAGGGCAGGCTGGGATTTGTTTCCAAGGGAAAGAAATTAAAAAAAAAAATCTCTGAACCTTACTCCTATTTTTAACCTAGTTTGATGTTCTCCAGGAGTATGTAGTATCTTACCAAAACAATGAAATCTTTCCCATATGATTCTTCACTCTTTTAGAAAAAGCAACTACAGTATTTCAGCATGGAAAGTGAAAGTGACCAATCAATCCCATTTCACAAATGAGAAAAGTGAATGACTTTCTCCAATGGTCCTTGGTCAAGGTGTTTCCATTTAAGAGAAAGATAATCAAAATTGCAGTTTCTCTGTTATAAATTATAGAAGACATTAACTTTTTTTTATAAAGCTTCGCCCCAGGTATGAACACTTTTTTGTCTCTAGGCCTAGATATTTACATCCTTAAGCTATATATAAGTATCTTTCTATTTCAACTCCTTCTATCTCCCCAATCTGGGTGACTTTCTCCTGTCTTCGAAGTTCAGATATTTCTTTATCATTATTAATAGAAGATTTACTTGGGCAAGCATGCATATAGGCATCCCTGCCAGACTAAACAATGAGATGTTACATCTCAGTGGGTCTGATTTTCCTTCCTAGGAGTTTTTCTGTCCCTATCTGTTTTGAAGCCATAATTCCAGAAGAAAGAAGAGCCCAGTTCTAAGCATAGTTCCTAAAAGCAGTTCTTGAGAGTGGGTCTGAGACTGGGATAGACATCTGCTGATCTTGTGCCTGTCCAGCCAAACAAGGTGGCATCTCCACTGAGCCCTCAGTGATAAGGGTCACTGCGCTGAAGCAGATATTCCTGCTCAAGCAAGGATATTGTAGTCAACCTTTCCCTTCTCCTGCCCAGTTTCCAGACATATATCATATCTGGCTACGTGGACAGTAGGGGGAAGAGTGGCCAAGCATGACAGCTGGACATTTTGACAACATAGTGTACAATTGTGCCTCAAGTGTCCCCTCTTTTAAGGTTACAATCAGTTCACTCTTTGCATTTCTACCTGCCAGCTCCTATGCTAGTGGTACACAGAGAGGAGAGTCTACACCAGGGGGTTTCTGCTGGGGTGTCCTCCCATGTGAACTGGTACCCTTCACCCACAGGGTCCACTGCTGTACATGAGGCATACATGCAAGGCAGTTTAATTCCATTCACCCAACTTGCTTCCCTACTCTAGTTCCTCAAATTCCACTTCTCATCAGTTTTTCTCCTTTGTCCTGACCTCTCTTTAGCTTAGAAATATGTTTAAAGTTTTCCCATCTTTAAAAGAGATTAAAAAATTTCTTGTGGCTTTTACAGACTTTTTCTTAAATTACTAAATTTCATGAAGTTGTCTACACTTTCTGCATCCAGTCTCACCTTCCTTCTCTCTTAGTGCCCGCAGCATTGACACCTGTTCTGGCAATGCGGCAGAAATGCCAGTCAAGAGGAGAGCAAGCCGGGCCTGGGGTGCAGGCCTGTAACCCCAGCTCTTCGGGGAGCCAAGGCGGCAGAGTGGCAAGTCTGAGCCCGTCAAGGCAACTTAGTGAGACCTTGTCTTAAAATTAAAACCATAAAACCAAACAATGGGCTGGGGATATGAAAGTCTGGGTTGGATCCCCAGTATAAACACTGATACACATACAAATACACACGCACACACAGATACACACAAAACCACAAGTAATCTAAATGTGGACTTCACATGATCTCCTTTGCTCTGCCTTTTTCCATCCCTTCTTCTTCCTGTAGGGCTTTCTGGCACCAGGCTACCCAGAAGCCTCCCTTCTATCTCCTGGTCCTCCTGTCAGTCCCACAGGTATAGATAGCAGCCAAGGACTTACACACAGTCTCCTTCTCTGCTCTGCTGATAACCTCAGCATCATGACCTCAAGCTTAAGTCAGGCTCCCAAGTCAAGCTCTGTAGCTTAGTCTTAGTCATTCTTTGAGCTCCACTCTGGTAAAGTTACAGTCAGATCTCCAAACTGTTGAGCATGTGTGTGAATAGCCAGTTCACATGGTTATTAGCTCAACCTGTGCCAATCAAATCATCTTATCCTACAAACATTACCTTCTCATCAGTCCCTTGTATACTAAATGAAATTAGGCTCTACTGGTCACTCAAACTAAATCTGCACTGTCATCCACGTAGTACTCCTTCACATCACATCAGTAGCATGTCTAATCACTGACATTCTTGGGGTGGAAATCCCCTAAGACTGAATCAAATGGTTCTTTACTGCCTACAAGAAACAAACACAAAACCAAACAAAGCCTGTTCCTTAGCCATGGTTTTCAGGGCCTTCCACAGTTTCTACTTTCCATATATCTCAGCTTTATGAAAAATAAGAAGCATTTCTGTTGGCTGGTTATATTTTTTCTATGTTACGTTCAATTTCTACTTATAAAAATCCTATTATTTCTAACAGTGTTAGCTTGAATGTCTTCTCATCTATTAAAATTCCCCTTTTTCTTTGGTCAGAATCTCTCTTACATTGGTCCTGGGAACCTCACTAAGATGCCTGCTCTCCACCTAGATTTTTACAGGTTGTTCCATTGTGCTTGCTAGTGTGTATGGACGCTATATAAAACTCTTACCAGCTTATGGCATTAAGCCACAAATAAAACAGACATTTCTATTTTATTACCTGAAAATATCTCAAGTCTTTAAAAAGTGGACCTTACATAGTAAACTTCTGGAAGCTGTGAAAAAACTTTTTCTTGCCTAATGTAAGACCCCAGCAGGCATTAAATGTGTTTTACCAGTGCTAGCAGTGGTGACATGGCTCTGTCCGACAGCAACATAGATAATTCAGTAGGAATAAAAATCTCATACAGTGATTGTGTTGGAGAGGAAACATGTCCCCGAGCTCACACAAACACCACATGGGATCTGGTGTGGATTTGCAGCACAATGCAGGAGACTATACAAAGCAATATGTAAAAACGAGGCACTATCATTCATCAAAATACAGACTCCAGGGCCACTAAAAGCAAAAAAGCACACACACTAAGAATAAGAGACACTATCTTAAGTATCAACAAGCCCACCCTAAACAAAGGACACGGTGCTCAGAGCCCTAAGAATGTGTGACGGGGGTCTGTCTACTCCCAGCCCATCGGCATCTGACAAACCAACTCGGGCACAGGTGGAGTCTACTTGTCTGAGTGTGGGCTCTGCAGCGAACCATAAATATCTCTGCCCCCTCAGCTGTGCAGCTTTATTAAACTTTAAATTAGTTCAGTATTATTACGAGACTCCACTCTACTCCAGGTTAGGAGCTTTTCATAAACGGCAGGCTGCCCATCCACTATGCCGAAGTTATTCTAATGGCAGAAGCCAAGGACCCTCTGGCAGACGAGGGCACTACAATAAACTAGAGACTTAGCTGAGGTTTTATTTTAACAGACTTATTTGTCATCTTTCTAAGCCCCATGAAGTTTAAAGGTAATTCCACATGCAAACTCTTAGCACTTGCAGAGGCTTCAAGGTTCCTCTGATTGGGAGAAACTTGTATGTTCCCCCTTTGCTGTAGGACCATCAGTGGAAAGGAAATCAAGATTAAGTAGCAAGATGTATCATCCCCAACTGTGTGTTTCCCAGAAATACGAGTTTCAAATATTAAGAAGGCTGGCTTTCATAGAATACTTTTGTTGAGAAGACACAGAACAAAGTGTTGAGTACCCTTCTCTCTAGGCAAACCTCTTTCATTTCCTAGTTTTGCTACTTGCTAAATCTACCCAAAGGGGGGGTCACTACTTAGAGCACTCCGTTGTATTAATTGTGTAGGAAAATGTACAATGAAGAGGAACAGTGTAGGTGAGTTTTCTTTCCTCCCTATCTTTGTCCAGTTCACAAAACTTAACATACAAGAATAATGGCTATGAAATTTTTTTAAGAATTCAGAAATATTTTACACTTAAAAGCTATTCAATTATTTGACTGATTTAATCCCACAAATAGATGGCTCATTTTACTAAGTGGCTTGACTAGCACACTAAAAACAGTAGCTGGTGAAGGGGGAAACTGATTGCTTTGAGCTTTCTTTTGCCTGACAAGAAGCAATGCCAAAAGAGAAACATTAAGCAATGCCAGTACGAGACGCAAGCATTCTTCATGTGAACAGCTGGCTCCTGCATTAATAAAGTACCCTGTGTCTGGTAAGTACAGTATGAATGAAAACATTCTGAAAAGCTGACTGGGATTCTGCTTTGTCTGACTAGCATAACCAGAGGCTCTGTGGAACTAGCGATGCACACATAATTAAGGGGTGCTCACTGGAGGTGATCAAATGTGTCACGTCCCAGAAGCTAACAGTAGAGTAGGCAGTTCTGCTGAAAATTAAGTACCTTTATTCGGTACAATACTTCTTCTTTATTTTGTATTATGACATCAGAACATTTTGAAAGCCACTCTTTGTAAAATGTTAGGGGAAAAAGACCCTGCCTCATGTGATTTTGTTCTACTGTAAAGCAGTATTGGTTCACTTTTCAGAAACCTGTCAGATTACACTCACGTGTAAGGTGTGGCTATCCCTGGAGTCCTCCAGAATTAAGTTATGGATCATAATAATGGGGTACACTGATGCTGTTATCACCACTGTGACAGTCTCAGGTGTCTCCTTAGAGATGTGCACACTGTTCTTGAGAGATGCAGCTCTTAGACTGTTTCCACTTGGCCATTCCATTGAATTCATGAAAAACCCTTAAAGGCCTATGTGTATTATTTTGTTTCAAATGCAAGAGAAATTTGCATTGGCTCTTTTAAGTAGCAGAGTAGCGGAAACAACAGAATACTACAAAACATTTTTACTGTGGTTTAATTTACAGAAATATTGCTCTGCTTTTTATACTGTGTATTAAGAATACTAATTTTATACCTACACATAATCATCCGAGGTATATGTTTGGCAAGAAATTAATAATGTAGAAAATTCTTGTGGGAAAATCAAGGAAAGACAGGCATTCCAGGTAGAGAACTACACAAGAGTCAGGGTGTGTGGGAAAGAAGCGCGATCGACCCAGCAGGAGCATGGGCTGCCCGGGCACGGGGGGCTACATGAAAGGGTGGAGCCGTATGGGATGACCTGCAGTGGCATGTGCTCGGGAGTTTGTTGTACCCGAGCCTAGGCCGCAAGGGAGCTGAACAGGGCTGTTTGTAATTTTCCCCAGCAGAGTGCACAGTGAACAGTAGCACGAAGAATGTGAAAACAAGCACTTATCTGGCTGAAGCCAACTGGGAAGAAAAGGCGATGCCCACAGGGAGGACCAAGTGGTACGGAAACCGGTGAGGTGTGCTGTGGAGCCCCGGCTGACTGGGACGTAGCAGCCAGAGTCCTGTTAGGGACTGAAGTGACACTTCTAGCCAGGTGAAGGTGGAAGGACAAACAGGTCAGTGGGAGACGTTTAGCCTTAGGCTTTCTGAGGCGGAGGCATCACTGCAGTGGTGTTGGGGAGATGTCCTTTCCCAATGCTTTTGTCTGTCTCTCCTGGCCCCATCCCACACACACACTGTGTTACTTCCTAGTATACAGGGGGCAGCACAGAGCCCAAACTCATTTTTTAAAAAATGTATTTGCCTTGTATATCTAGAAGATGCAGAAAAGCAAGTCCCATCAGCCTATGGATCCCCTCTCTTCCCCAGAACTCAAATTCTCTGGATACGGATGCAAGCGCACATAAGGTGGTGATACAGCAAACTGGAAGGCCACAGCCTAACTCTGAGGGCAGAATTCCTATTTCCATGTTGCTCACGCAGCTGCTCTGGGAACACAGGTATGTAACAGAGATAGTACCCATTGATCAGCCACTACTATACCAGGATAGCAGGAGGGGTGTGAATCACCATAACACATCTTGGACCTCTGTGAGCCCCCGACGGGCCAGAAGGAAGGTTTAGCTTCTCCCTGCAGGTGTCTGTTGTAAGCATCCACAGGAAGCAGCACCTTGAAGATGGGGAACAACACTGCCTAGAATTTACAAGTAAGACTTTGCAAGAGCCAAGAGTGGGAACAGAAAAATGTTTCCTAATATTTTAACATGTCTTACGATATTGAAAGAAATTATCCATTATCTGGAAGTATGCACCTGACTGAGTGTGTACTTACAGAAATATTTGGAAAATTTTAAAACATCTTTTTTTTTTTCTCAAACAAAATAGAAGATCAGTAAAACGATGTGGTACACAAAGACAATGTTAGTTTTTGGACGGAAAATGCCAAAGAAAGATTTACACATGGTAACAGTAATGCTTTCTTCCATGATTTCAAAATTACCAGGCAAAACACCACGTGCACAAGTGGGGTGGGAGACAAAAATCACTTTTAATACCTAGCTATACTCTTTATAATTTGTCTCTTCTATAAACATAGAGACACAGTCCTCAAAACAGTTCAAAACTGGATAAAAAGAAATGACCCAGGAATTAATTAGTCAAAGAGGAGACTGAAGTAAACAAAAGAAAAATTATCATATCAAAATAAAAGACAAGAAACACGATTAAATTAGGCTACAAAAGACCCATGAGAAACTCATAAAAGGCACAATATGCACTTACCTGCTTTTCGTGCTTTTATGATTTAATTTCTAATTTTATTCACTACCATCTGATAATTGCATGGAACACTTATTCTAACCATGGGCAATTTAAACTATTTTAATTTTTATTTCAAGGCCATGAGACAAAGGAACCTATTTATTGCCTAAGGGGCTGGTTTTTTTAAAACAGAAATTAATGCTTAATCTTTCATGTTTTAAAGCCAAGACTGTTTAAAATCATTTATAATAATGCTGTAGGGAGATTTTTCTGGGTATGCAAAATTGAAAAGATAAATTTACAATTACTAAAAAAATTAATAGTTCAGGGGATTAAATTGTCCCTTTTCATTCTCAATAAATTTGTCTGAAGCTTAAGAACATATTTAAAAATAGGGTAAATCCAAGGCCTGTGAGGAGTGCGGGGATAAAATTTTCATGCATTTCAGTGTGACTGGACTTGTTTACTGTACAAACAGTAACTCTAGTTTATTATTATTCACTAAGTAAATAATGGCGCTGGCCTGAGGAATGGCTTCTAACCCCTGCTATTTCATAGAAGATCGCCTGGGAAGAGTAGAGAGCCATGAATTTTACCAACCGTATTTTCGGTGACTTTGAAAAAGTCCCTAAAGGTAATTAGACAAATAAATTTACTCTCATTTAAACAACAGATTTTAGTTACATTTAATAACTGAAATGTAGATTTAAACATTTCTGCCACAACATTTCAGGATTCTAATGAAATACTTTTAGCTATTATGTGAACCGTTTCTCAATAGAGAAAAAAAAAAAATCACCTTCTGTGATAGCTGAGGTCGCAGGGAAGGATACATTACTAGTGATGGGTTTTGACCAGAGCAGAAAGAAAAATAGATCTCCAAACATATTTTCTCTTTTCGGTGGTCTTGGGCAAAAAAGAATAAAAAGGTCAAATACGTTTAAAATTCTCTTTTGGCAAATATTCATGCCATCTTCCTAGGCGGAATACCCCCTTGTTTTAATAAAGTTGCAACAAATGTGTGACGTTCCCAATACTAGACAGAATGCCGGTGGATCCACTGCACTGATGTGGGCCTTTCCTGCTCTTATTCCCCCTCGCTCCTTTCTCTGTGTAGGACATGACTTCCAGTAAGACGACCACAGGGCTGAGTGCTCTCCCAGCTTGCCACCTCACTCATGCCCTGTCCTCTGCCTCCCATCTCTCTTTTTTTGAATATTTTCCCCCATTTTATTGATATGTATAAGTGCAAAATTTAAGGTTTACAATGAAGCTTAGCATTTTGTGCACCTACGTATCTTGTCAAGGTGACAAGGGCTTTCCCACTCTCCTTTTGTCCCTCCCCCTACCCACACCTCCCTCCCTCCCCACCCTACCACCCTGTTTCACTTTGTTTTTCATAAACTGATATATAGATTCAATACAATTCCTATCAAAATACCTACAAGTTTCTTCAAAGAACTTGAAACGACAATTCCTAAATTCATATGGAACCAAAAGAGACCAAGAACAGCCAAAGCAATCCTGAGCAACAGGACCAAGGCAGGAGGCATTACAGTTCCAGACATCAGGCTATACTATAAGGCAACAGCTGTAAAAACAATTTGGTACTCGCACAAAAATAGACAGATAGACTGGTGGAACATAACTGAAGACACAGAGACAAAACCAAATACCCTCAATCACTTAATTTTCGACAAAGGGGCCAAATGCACACAATGGAAAAAGGAAAGTCTGTTCAACAAATGGTGCTGGGAGAACTGGCCATCCACATGCAGAAGAATGAATCTAGTCACACACCTGTCACCATGCACAAAAATCAAATCAAAGTGGATCAAAGACCCAGACATCAAAAGTGAAACACCGAACCTCCCATTTCTTGACAGCTTCCGCCACTCAGCTGGGCTTCTGCTCAAATCTCAGATGGCACCTTTTGCTAGACTTCTAGATCGCATTCTCCAGCCTCTTCGTCCTCCACTTTCTTTTGAGCGCCTTGTTTTCCTTCCTGCTCCCCTCTACAGCCTGCCTGGTGCGAGGGATAGAACCCAGGGCCCTTCCATTATGCTACATTCCAGGCCAGTTTTTGGTTTTGATTTTGAGACAGAGTCTCACAAAACTGCTAAGCTGCCCACACTGGGCTCAAACTGGGATCCTGCCTTCAGGCTTCCAGAGTGCAGTTTTACAGGCCTGTGCCACTGGGTCTGGTCGTCTGAGCACTCTTATTAGCCTCATCTGTCACATGTGCATCATACGGTTATCTACTCATTGTTCCAGTTCCCAAGAGGCTGAAAGACTCAAGGGAAACTGTTTCCTGCCATCACACAGCCTCAGGACAGGACCCAACACTGCAGATATCCCTCATGGGTAGTATTTACTGAAATAATTACACCATCTACATTTATCAGATCCATTTGCTTTTGTACTGTTGTTCTTAAACGAGCAAGTTTCTGACTAAAACTGTAATAAAATGCCTGCATAATGTTCTTCTATTTTAATATAATTCTTTCATAGTCCTCATATGGGGAGGGTTCTTATTTAAGAAATACTTGGCAATAACCATTTATTTTTGTAAGAGGGAAAGTCATTATGTTACAATGTTTATTTCTCAAATGATTTAAATAAATATATGGATTGCATTTAACTTAGAGCTTAATTTCATGAAAAAGACTCACTTCAGGTGGAGTTTCAGGAATACTATTTAGTGCACATAGTAATGGTAGGTTTTCAAAAACACTGTAGGGAATGAATTTATTATATGTGTATGATATTGCTATGAGATTTCAGCACATTAAAACTGAGCCTACCAGAGTCTTCTAAGTATCTACTGGGCTTCTCTGTTAAAACTACACTCAGGGTTAAATGCCTGAGATAGACAATGTTTTATAAGGAGACCAAAGGCTGCAGCTCCTGTGAGTGCCGGCGACTTAAGAAATATGTCTCGTTGTCCCCAAAGTCCAAATTCTTTAGAAGACTGGTCTGCAGTGTGCTATGGGCTTCACTCTGTGCTTTTCTGGAAGAAAACCCTGCAGTCCACACTTAGATAATCATTTGGATATAGCTGATAGAGAGTTATGGGTTTTTCAGAGTCAGAAGGAAGCCTGGAGATTGTCCAGACCTTCTTGTAACAGAAGAGGGTGAGATCACCTATCAAGGTCTAGGAAATTCAGAGAAGAAAAAAGTGAAACATTCTGCCTTTAAAAAACCAACAATAACAAATCATGGTAGCTGAGCAACCACACTATATCAGCCTTGTATAAAAAGAAAAATGGCATCTGCTTTTGAATAAGGCAACAAAATTTCTGAGGAGAAAAGACTGTGAATTATGTAAATGAACAACAAAGATGTTCCTTGCTAATTGTGAATTTTAAAATCAAATGTGAAGGATAGAGCCAGTGACAAATCTAACACTGGAACAACTAGAGATTTGGAAATTTAACACAGAATTCTTAATATTTTTCCTTTTTTTTTTTTTGAAGAGGAAAGGTTAAAAAAGCAGGACTAAGCAACTGAAAATCCTTGTAATAACTTAATGAAGATAAAATGAACACAGATGTTCTTAAAACAAAACTAACTCCAACTAGTGAGAATCACTAGCACAATAGTCCTTCACTGAATTTTTTTCTTATTTTATCCTTAGAAAATAAAATACATTCTCATTTTGTTCCTCCAAAAAAATAAGAACACATATGCCCGGTCCAAGTTTCCAGGCTCTGCCGTGGACACCTGTAACCTCAGCCATTACGTGTGAGTGTGTGCAGACTCACATACACGTGCTGTGCCTGCTGCATCATCTGCAGGGGAGGGCAACACCCTCCACTCACCAGGACTCGTGAGGGCTCCCAGGGCGCTGCTTGTGGTAGAGAGAGGGTTTGCATTGGTGCTGGTGGCTGAGGTCTGGGCCGCAGCTGCAGCAGCAGCCAGAGTCGCCAGATTCTGTAACTGTAAAGCATTCATGCCTGTAGAGGAAAGAGAAACACGTCAGCAAGAGGCCTCATACACATCACTGCTGGTTTCTAAGTAAGGACCAGCTCACAAAATCATGAGAACAGATGTCGAGAGAAGACCCGATGTACTGGTGCCTAGGCTGTCACGGCCAGAGCTGTGGCAGGGACTGGGTTGCCCCATCCTGTTAGATGGAGGCTGGGCTGGCGCTCTTCTCAGAGTTGACCTCCTTCAGTTCTTTACAATTCATCTTCCATTCCTGAAGGCTTAAGGACTAACAAAGGGCAACTTTATTCTACCCATCATTTCTGCTCTACAGAGTCAACTCGCTGGGCAAAGCCCGCTCTACCCTCAGGTTTCTTTTCCAACTATACCTTGCAGATCTGTGGAGCTAACTAGAAAAGACAAGAAATTGCTCTGCGCTGACTGGTGAAAGTGCCTTGTGGCACAATATGACACCATGTAAGTATGCAATAAATGTCACCTGCTATTATTGACACTGGACTTGTCTTCATATTTTAACTGTGAACTCAAATGTGTCTATAACAGGAAATCAATATGGAATAAAATGATAGCACTTTGTTTTACTTGTAAAAATTTATATTTGCACATTAAAGGTATTTGTATTTTAAAGTGGGCCTACTTTTAACAGTGGCTGTCTCACTAATAGAAATTACAAATAAGTAAAGAAAAAATGAAAATCTGGGTGAACAAGAGGGTGAACTCAGTTGATAGATCACTGGCCGTGATCTGAGGTTGGGTGACCTGAGTCCTGTGCTCTATGCACTTTTAACATCTCTTCTCTTCCCCTTCTATTTTTCAATCTACGAGATCTTGAATCCATGGAACAATGCTTTTCCACGGTTCACTTCACAGTAAGAGAATGCACATGCAGGAAGTAGGAAACACTGCTTCCCTGCTCATGGAGAATTCTACACCGAGACTGGAGTTAAATGACAAGTTTAATTTTACCTTCTTCTCTTGGCTCAAATTCAGATTAATACATTTTCACTGAAAAGTTTAATCTGCTCTAGGGACGATGGTCTGATAACTGCTTCCGTATGTGTTGGTCACGGTAGATGGCAGGGTGGAGGTATGCTCTAGCGAGGCCCCGCCACTGGCATAGAGCCTTCCGCGTGCACGCAGCTCAGTGGCTGGCTGCAGAGAGTTTTCCTCTTGCTCTCTTGCCCTGGCCTCCTTTATCAGAGCTTATTTCTACTTAGAAAAAAGTTCCCGATGTTTTTGTTGAAAAATGTGTTCTCATTTTGTGCTAAATGACTATCTTCTTCCAGGAGACATCTAGACCTGTTGGCTCAGGTTGAAAGCTGAACACCTATTTTTCAAAATTATCTTATTTGCAGGGATGCTTAGAAGCAGGGCAAGTATCTGTGGAATCCCCTGAATGTGGATAAGAGAAGTGCAGAATTCCTGCAACTCTGCTTTTTCAAGCAAATGCACTGGGAACAAAAGTCTCTCTTGTTCTCTCTCATAATGAGTCAGTCAAACTGTCACAGTTTTGAAAATGTGTATTAAAAGCATTGGTCAGTTTTCAGTTTTCCTTTAGCGAAATGGGAATGGTGGAAATACAGGAGCTGCCTGGCATTAGTGCAGACCTACCAGACCCATCAAAGGGCTCTAGTCCAGAGAGCAATACAAATGCACCTCACACTTGAGTGTTACGATAGCACCTGGGCTACGAGTGATCTGGTAAGGAGTGAGGCATATCTGTATGGTTCCATCTGTCCTCTCTGTGACTAATGTTGCCTCTAATGTTTTAATGATGCAAACCAGATGACCATACTTGTTATCACCAACAGACGGCTGGTCCTATGAGAGATTGCAGGACTGAAGTTAAAGTGCAACTGCTACTAATTAATGACAGCAGAGCCATCATTCTAGGCCCAGGCCAGAGGTCCTCCTCTAGCACATCTTCTGTGATGTAGGTGGGAGCTGTTGTATTAGAAGCGCAGAGCTAGAAGGACCTGTACTGGTCGTCTGCCTAAGCCCACATAGTTTGGTTGGGGATATCAGGTCTCAGTGAAGCCCTCAGGGTACTGGCAGTAGACTCTCCCGAACATGGGACGAGTGCTTTCTACTGTAATGTCTCCCTCGAAAGATGGATCACAGTTTGCACGTAACAGGTAGGCTTTCTGTAGGCTATCCACAAATTTTCCTATCAGTTTTTACCATTCTTACCTTTATAACCAAACAGTAAGTTCCTGGAAGACAATGACTTTATCCTAATCATTTTTTTCGTCTACCTAAACACACAAATGCACACACTGAATATCTGGTAGGTGACAGACACCCTTTTAGGAGTAGGGAAACAGTTCAGAATTTTAATAAATTACTCTAGAATATTGCCTGTAAAGCTAATCAAGTTTTTAGTTTTCTTCTTTATTGATATTTACCACAGCATCAAATATTGACTTTCTCAATCATTAACTAACCTACTATAAAATCCATATTCTTTAAATCTGTTTATTAGAACCATTATTCCTATCTTACCCACTGACATTCATTAAAGGTTCTGGAGGAAAGCCAACTATGAGGCTGTACTCTTACAGCCCTTTAGGGCTGAGGTATGTGTTCACAATAAACAGCTGTACATATTTTTCCTTCCTGACATCCTCCTCAACCTTTTACTGTTGCCATCTGGAAAGGCCAGGTATAGTGGTGGAGACCCTTGGGCACCCTTCTGGGGAAGGGCTAACCCTGTATAACAATCACACTGCAGTGAAAGCACAGATATGCACCACGGAAGTCCAGCTGAACAGTGCGAAGGACAGGACAGGACCATGTAATCCTCTGCATGTGAGGGAGCTGGTGGAAAAAGGAAGGGGGACGATGATGGGCTAGACCCTATGGAACACATAGGTTCACCTGGAAAATAATCCTTGTACCCCAGGAGGTTGCTGGATATTGCAGGAGGGAGGAGCCAGTTACTTGGGGGAAATACTTCCAGTTCAGCGATTTCAAGAAGCTGAGTCCGAAGCAAATTTTCACAGTCTGGTTGAATGTAGATGAAAGAGAAGCACAGAGGAGCAGAGGAGCTGCCTTCCTTCCTATCCTGGCCCTGTCATGGCTCCTCAGCCTTTTATGCTTCTTCTACCCCATCATTCTCAAAAATAAGTGCTCCTACCATAGTGGTGGGGCAGGTAGGTCGCCTGCCCATCTCCTAAGGTTGGACCCATTCTCTGGATTCCCACAAATCTGTTTTTCTCAGGGCAGGTCTAGCAGGGACATCCCACTCTATGTACCCTCCTTTACTTTCTTTTCTTTTTTTTCTTTTTGGTTGGACACAGGGTCTCACTCTGTCACCCAGGCTGGTCCTGAACTGACTATGGGGCCCAGGCTGGCCTTGGACTCACGGCAATCCTCCTGCCTCAGTTTTCTGAGTGCTGGGATTACAGGCGTGTGACCCCATGCCCAGGTTATGTGGTGCTGGGGAATTGAACTCGGGTGCTTAGCACTTGTCTAAGCGCCTGCTAGCCAAGCGTTTTAACAGCTGAGCTATTCCTCCAGCCTCCCACAGTGTATTCTTGAAGCCTGGAACGCACTACATTCCTTCTGGTAGCAACGGTGACAACAACTGATCGGCAAGGTGACAGGCTTGACAGGGAGCAGCACGCCAGGTTCCACTATCAGGTGCCCCAAGTTTTAATAAAGCCAACTCTCTCCCATCTAGTCCAACTAGACCATCTGGGGCTGACTGGTAGCTTGTTCTAGGGGTTTTCGACTACAAAGAGATTGAAATAGAACCTACCTTGTAAGAAAAAAGTATTTAGTTCCTAGTGGATATTATATTTTTTGGTGGAAGCATTACTGAGGATTGAACCAAAGGCTTTCACATGAACTCTTTAAAATTTATCCTAGCTGATGATTTTGAGAAAGGGTTTCCATTGCCTATGCTGGGCTCCTAAGGTACAACTCTGCCTCTGCGTTTCAAAGCTGCTGAAATTACAGGTGAGTCACCATTCCTGGTTGAGAACCATATACATGTAAGGATCAAAGAAACCTGCCTATCTCAGTCAGAGTTATGCTCACAGAGCAAATGCTCTTAGCTATAGTGCGAACTGCAGGAGTTTACCTCAAGTAACGAGGATAAAAATAAAAAAAATTGGGCCAGGGGATGTAGTACAGTACAAAAGCTCTAGGTTCAATTGTCCCCCACCCCCCGCACCTTCTCCCCCAAAAAAGGGAAAAGAAAAGATGCATCCTTCTCAGTGCACTGCATGCAGTCTCCTATTCAATATTCATAACAAATTCACATGGTACAAACATTAATGATGATGTACGTCATAGAAAGAGGAAACCGGGCATGAAGAGGACAAAACATCATCACTGATTCTCCAAGTGCCATCCTGCAAAGAGCAGACCTGGGTAATGGGGCGGGGTGGCCTGCTCTCTCCTCTTGTGCCGCCCTCTCCTGCCAGGTGGGCCTTCGAGCACGTACCTTCCGTTTTCTTAGCCCCTGACAGAGGCTCTTCTACCCTGTTCCTATTTGAGCTTTGGCTTTCATTTACTTCTTTAAACTCTGGACCTCAGCGAAGTTTAGGAGGGGACAGGAGGAGAAGAAAGGTAAAGCAGTATTTTAAAAGGAAACGTGGCTGAGGCACTAGAAGAAGACCTTAATCTGCTCTGTAGACAGACCTGGGAGTGACCATGTTAACCTCCAGCACACTATGAACAGATAAGAGTTAGTGGGTGAGGCCTTAGCGCCACTATAACCAACCGGAAGTCATGCTCAGTACGAGTGCCAGGCTTGAGAGACAGGGCTTTATGACACTGTTCTCTGCTCAGGTTATAGTGTCTGAAATTCAGAGATTGAATTTGTGATCTTTGGTGATCTTGTGTTCATTAGTAGCTAAGAACTGAGTCAACAAGTAACTACTTGCTAACTATGTATTAAAATTCAGTTACCAGTTTGTAATACCTCTTCTCTAAATCACTTAAACAGTTCTCCAATTTCCTCACATGAGTTCCTTTTGCATCCATTCCCAGAATCTCAGACACCACAGACAACTGATTTAAGTTGACTCAGTGAACAAATAAACACACCTCCTCCTCTTCTCCATGCTGCGTCTTACATGCCAGTCCCCAACCCATGTGGAGTCCCACCAATGGGACTCCCCTGAAATTTTATGAAAGAGTGAGTGACTTGTGTGCAAATTTTTTTTGTGTACGACAGACTCTAAAAGTTGATGAGTCCTTGACTTACGTAAATAAATTGAAAAAGATACAAGTACTTATAGAAAACCACTGAAAGAGAAGCCCGGGTTTGGGACAGTGACTGCACATATCAAGAAGATGTTAGAGGTGAAGAACAATGGTGCAGGAAGGGAAGTCAAAGGAATGGAAGAAATGGATGCTCCGCCCATTAGCAACAAAGGTTCACACACACGTAAGCAGAGGCAGGAAGGAGTCAGAAGTTCAGAGCAGCCCAAGCAGGCCCAGCAGGCCTTGCTCCTCCTGCACCACGGTCTCACTGCAGCCTGGGCAGAGACTGCAAGGCAGTGGAGGTGACCTTCCCCAGGCTGTGTTCATCAGCCTACCCGGGCAGAGGCCTGGCACCCTTCTCCCCAAGGACACTCATGTATAAACTCTTGTCTTCAGGGGCCACTGTGGCCTGTGCACTCTTGTATCATAGAAATGATGCTGGGAAGAGTAGAAGGAGCTTGGGACGTTTTTATAGAGCACAAAGTTTCTGACCCCAGCACTGGCCAAAGACACATCCCTTGTGACTGATGTTTCGGCTGTTCATGCCATGAATGTGTCCACAGCCCTTGGGGGCCCCTCACCTGGAATGTGGATGTCACCCTTAAACATCCTCTCTCCCTCAGGGGACAAGGGGACTGGGAAAAGGCAGTGGGTCCACTCGTAAGGAAAGTAGGTGATCCCTCAGCTGCCTGAGGACAGGCTCAAACCATGGCTGCAGTGTCTGCCTCCAGAACTCCCGGAGGCCTAGGGGAGCTCTGCCTATCACCCTGGGCCAGGCTTCCCCGGCAAGTGGGCAGCAGCTGCACAGCAGTCTCAGGGTGGGTTTCTGTGACCACTCTTTTGGAACTCATATGTCTGGTTTCTCCTCCTTATTTTTTCCTTCTTTTTCTTTGGGGTGTGAGAGAGCTCCTTGTTCCTTCCCTGTTTCTGGGCTTCTGTCACATAAGCCTCGGTCCTTTCCACCTCCCCCAACCCCAGTCACACTTTCTTTTTCTCGGCTACTCCTACATAATCGCCTTGAAAGGGCACCAGACTGAGAGGCGCCTGTCACCCTTCCGGAAGCTGGTTCCTCCCTTGGCAAGCTTCTTTTCTTAGAAGAAAAAACGACAGACATTTAACTTTATGAAGTACTCTGCTCAGATGGGCATCCTTCAAACTAAGTGTGATACTTTGGGTGACTGACTATGCAACATTTAAGTTTTGGGAAGTGTAACACTGGGCTGCAGGATCACGGCAGAAGGAAGACAAGTTGGGAATACGGGGATTCAACTTTCATTCACTGCTTGGGAAAAATCCTTCTAAAAATGAAGAAATAATGTACAAAACAGATGCACAGTATGCCCACTTGAAACTTAAGATTTTTAAAAAATTATTTATAAGGAGAAGGGCATGAAAATTTAATTTAATGTTCACCTTAGGTAATTTTGTGTCTTATTGTTCATAGCAATTACCATAAATCTGCATATCAATAAGCAAGAACAGATGTCAGTTGTTACAAGTGCTTGCCAATCAGGTCTGTTAAAAAGTGACAGATGGGTGGTTACAGAACATTCTCATAAGGCCTATTAGCACATTCGCAGGAAGTGTCTGTGGTGCAGAGTGCTGGAGACTCAGGGAGGAACACAGGGTCTTTGTGGGCCTGGGATGCACACTTGGCCTTGCTGGGAGCGGCTCCAGTTGGAGCTTCTCAGACTGCCCTGTGCGGTTTCGCCAAATGCCTTCCCTTTTTTCTACTCGTGACAGACACTCTAAGACAATATTCTCAGGAAGCAGATCTCCAATCGATAACGGAGAACAATCTTGTTGTTTTAAGCAAATGTTTGCACTCTATAATATTACTATTACTTAAAAAATCAGATTTTCTGAAAGGAAATTTCTATCAGCTTTTGTGAAAATTAGAATTAAAATGAAGCAGTTTCTCCTGTTTATCAAGAAATAATTTATCTTCAACAATAGTTTCAAATCTCTGTAATTTTTAAAGAATTTGTTATTCTAGGGGGAAAATCCCTAACAAAAAAATAGCCTACTCTTAAACTGGGAATCTTTTCCAGAATAAAGGCAGATGATTTCTGATCACTTTCTCTGAATTGCTTCCTTTTCACCATCTTGGGGCTCTCTCTTGCTAAGATTCAGACTTGCTATTCAGCCCGTTAATTAATACTGTTCCCATAGACAAATCACTGCACCTTGTGTGCATGCGGACACACCTGAGCTGGCTGCCCACACTGCTCCATCTAATTCCAGGGGTCAGTAAACAGCTTCGCTTTTGGATTAGGTTGCACTGGAAATAAAATCTGGATCCACACCCACTAACTCAGGGGCTATGGGACAAACTTTTGAAGCCCTTTAGTGCCTCAGTAATCTCACTGTCTCTACTCATGGAATTGTCCTATTTGAGGGCTCTATATCCTTATCCCTACTACGCCATTTACTGGTTCTGTAATCTCATATAAATTAACCTTTTCATACTTCTGTTTTACCAACTGTGACTCAGTAACAAAAGGTGGTTTTATCTTTGGCATGCTGTGGGCATAAACTACACAAGTACTACAAGGAACCTGGATAAGTACAAACTTCTGAAACTATCTTGTTTTTCTATCATGATCATTTCCTGCGATGTCATTACTACTATAAAGAAATTAAAGATCAAAAAGATACGTTTCCATTATTCCTTTCTCTTTCAAAGAAAATCCAGATTCAGCCAAAATTTTACCTCAAGTTTCTTGGATTTCAGATCGATTGAAAAAAATATTACAGTTGAATTAGAAGTGATCAAATTGTATTAGAAGTTTAAGGAATGAAAATGAAATCAATAAACTTCAAGGGGAGGCAGAAATAAGTATGCCTAAGAAAATTAGCTTATAAAGATTTGGTCATAATACATTTTTGCTTTTAAATTTCTATTTTGTAAAGGTTTCCTTTTATAGAAATTGTAAGACACATTTGTTGTTATTTTTAGTTTGAAAGGAAAATGGCAAGATTTTCTGGGAAAATAAAGTACAGCTTATGTCTCACTAAATTTTATTGGTACAGCTATTTAGCAACTTGTCACCTGAAATTTCTCTTTGTTCCCTTTTTTGTCTTTATTTCATTTTATCTTCAAATAGAAAATGTTTTACTCATAGGATGAGATACTTAAAAACTCTAAATATAAACTTTAATTTCATGAAGGCTAGCTCTCGTGTTTGGAGAGCTGTTCAGAGCAAAATATTGCTGGTTACCAAAATAGTTCACTCTTTCTGGTGATACTGTTCCAAGCTGGACTATTTGAATTTTATAGGTGGCATTTATTAATATGCCTCTGTAATACGTAAATAATTATATATGAATTGTACGTGCTCACTCTTGGTATGTCACAATATCAGTCACTTATATTTTAATATCAGGCAGGGCTGGGGCTTGATGTCGTCTTCATTTCCTTCAATTCTGCAGTCATAAGGCTCCTACTACATCTGTCATGTACAATGTGGTCTGTATCATGTTTTACATGATACATGCTATCTCTAAATCCCCAACAACTTATTCTTGAAGATACTGATGTTAATTTAAGTAGTTTTTTAAAAAGATTATATGTAATGCCAAAGTCAAATTTCTTAATTCAAAAAGGTGGACATTTAATAAGCTTTTTGCATCCAACATACCAATTTGTATCTGTGAACTTAGAAATTTACTCATCCACCCATTCAAAGACAGCCCTAAGCACCTTTCAAAGAAGAAAGAGCTGAATCTATTGGCCACCAAGCCAGTCCATGCTCTCTTAGAATCAGAGAAATACAGAGAGTGGCTTGGTGTATCAACCAGTCAGAAGGGAGAAAGAGAAAGACTTTAGGGAGGAGAACCGCTTCCCATTTGGGAAAATTTGGAAAGATTTCTTCAAGAAAGTGACCTCCACTGCCAATTCCCCATGTGACCATTTCCTAATACTGATGTAGCTTAACCCGCAAAGACAAAAGTTAAGCCCCGGTTTTGAGACAGAACAGGAGAGACCATATACTTATCTTTATTGAAAAAAAAAAAATACGGCAAACCACAGTGCTTCAAATACTTACAAAGATAAGCCCTGCCTATCCATATACGTGAGAGGAATTTTTTTTTTTAACAGAATTCACTAAGACAAGAGCCTTGACACCTACATTTTGAATATTCTAAGTATTTGAGACTGTTGTACGTAATGGATTGCTTAGCATTGATTTTACAGCCTGTGCAAACTCACTGTGCTGAGTTTAACATGTTGGAGGTTCAAGAAAGGGCTATTCTGGAGAGCCCAGAGCTTTCACAGAATGCCTTTAAATTAGCCATCTGCTCCATGACACCTTATGTGGTGACTCCCAGATACCCTTAGTTTTCAAATGAGCACACAGAGCATGTAAATGCTAATGTCTTGACCTGTGGCTGGCACAGCAGAGAGGCACACATCCTAATAAAAAATGACAGGGCACTCTGTCCACCCAGGAAGACACACTCAGCAGTCGCCTCAGGACTAAGTGACCTTCTCTGCATAATTCAACTGTGGGAGTGGAAGAGCCTCAGGCTTCCTCTAAGAAAAGCCCCTAATTTTGGACCTGGGTGAGTTCATGCTGTTAGAAGAAAAACAAGTCTCCCATCAACTGGAAAGGTGACGAATCTTAGCATTTACTTTAGAGCTTGCAATAGAGTTTTTTTTTTCTTTAAAAACATTTATAAAACCTGGATATTTTACTAATACCTCTCCAGTTCCTTTCATAGAATGAAAGCTATTCAGTGTGATTAGCTACTAAGACCAATTTCCCAAAACCTATCTGTAGACACTCTGCACTGACTGAACTATCAATTCAAGAAGATAGGGGAGAGACCTCCTCCAAGTCTTTCCAGATTCATTCACAGTAAAAACAAAAAACTAAAAATATATGTATTTAAAAAAATGAAACATGGAACAAAATATTTCCTTAGTGACAGATAAATAAATCTTGTTTTTACTTTGCACACTTAGGTTTTATTTCATTGATTCAGAGTATACTGGATTAAAGTATACCACGCTACATTCTAGTAGGCCAAAATACCACTGTTTTGTTTGCCCTCTTCTCCTACTTTTGGAATGAAATAAGGAAAAAGCTTTCTAACTGTTCCTCCCGGCATGTTAATGGGCACCTGTGTTCTGATTGCTTGCGTAGGTGGCCTTCCCTGGCCCTGTGTTCAGATAGGATATCAGTATGGAAGGTGCACTGTAGGAGGGACCTTTCACTAATCACTGAACCTCAGTGACTACTGACACAGCTCATTACAAAAAGGAATCCTTCAATAAGCTGCCATTCAAATACAGTCACACTCTGATTTTCTTGAGAACATAAAAGCTTCTGATGCATAATTCTGTGAACTGGGGTACTGAAGTTAAAAAAGGCACCCTGTTAATTGTCTGTTATTATCAAGGGACTACAAACTATATCAAGCATCGGCCTCCAATCTTGGCTTTCATTATGGAGGTCAGAACTTTTTACTGACTACCTATTATTAAAATTTTAGAAAGATGTCAATCATTCTGGCTGCCCTGGATAGGGAAATCTTGTTGGCAATTCCCAGTAATCAATCCTATTAAAAACCCCACAAATGAACAGAAAGTATAGAATGTAGGAATTCTCAGCCCCTTCATCTTACAACTGTTCTGTCATGAGGGTGGATGAGAGATGCAAAGGTGAGAGAACCAATTCAGAGCAGCTGATTTAACACCTAAAACAGAAAACTAGAAAGTCTGGCAGTTACGGTTTTTTATTCTTTGCTGCTCCAACAGCTTTGCTCTCTTGACCAAATCAAAATTCAGACAGTGGCATGGTCTAAAGGAAGGGCATGCTGTGTGACTTACCAGCCATTTGCTGAATGCCACTGAATGCACCCAGGTTGCTGGAGGAGGTGGCCTGCTGCAGAAGCTGCAAATGAACACACAGTGTAAAGTCAGAACAATGTGGAAGCGAGAATAAAGTCATTTCTTTATTAAACTGGGGGCAAATTCTCTTTCCTTTACATTTGTATAGCTGCTTGCCATAGCCTACTGAGGGACTGCAGGTCCCCAGGGTTGGGGTTGCAAAGCCATATTAACGAACATCTAATCTTCATTAAAAAACAGACACCGGGGAAATTCACTAATATTTCTGCCTTAAAACAATTAAGCAATTATTCTTTTTAACAACCAGGTGTTAAATCTATTGAAACCAACATAGCATGACTAATTATCTCTCTCTGCTGTCTAGTAGTTACCATAACTCATCTCTGCCAATCAAGCTGTGTGCCCTCCTCTCTTCTATTTTCCTTACAGTTCAGGTTTTTTTTTTTTTTTAATCCTTCATGAAAAGTGCACAGTTCCACTGACTCTTAGGCCAATACAAAGATCATCACAACTACTATAGACCTAAATCTTTCCATTTACCATTATAACATCACCATAGCCTCAGCCATATGACCGTGAAAAGGGTCAGTCATTTTTCAGGAGGTCTTCATAGCTTAGAGAAACATTGTTTGTCAAAAGTTGGAATTATCTGGTATTAGGCATCTTATGCTGGGTGTCAGGATCTTTTCAGAAAGAAGTTAATATGCCTATAAAAGTCTACATTTTCCCCTAGAACTTCCACAAATACTTTTTTCCTGCCATGTAGAATTAGTGGATGCCCCAGGCTAACAGCATGAGTCTCTTGTTCTAAGGTGCTCTTGCCCTTACCCAAGTCAGATGAATTTTAGGTTAACTTAGATGCTAAGTGTTCAACTAGCTGTATACATAGGTGTACTCTTTTGATGAGACAGATGAATAGACAGTTTGTGCATGTGTGAAGTGTGTACCTATCTCCTATATCCCGATGGATACTAAATGACATAGATTTACCAGATTTGCTACTGAAATACTGTTCTGATACTCTGTGCCTAGGAGGAACAAGATAAATTCACCTTTTTAAATAGCTTTCAGAACTCACCTGGATCTATGTAAAACACAGAGTAGAAAGCTGATATTCTGTGGACAAGTACAGCTTTCTTCCATTCAATAAGATTTACTATTACTCAAAAATGAATATGTTATCAACTGATGAAAAACATCAACAAAAGTGGTTGATTTTTAAACCTCAGTCTCAGGTCCAATGACATTATGGAACTCGCTATTTTATAGGTAGTAAAATCAGAAAGCTGTCTGTAATGCTCACCTCTCAACTTCTTAGAATATGTCAAAAAGGCATCTGTGTATGCCTATACACGTGTGCTCTCCCATTCGCACCGAGAGGAAAAAGCACTGAGAGGATGTGCAAAGAATCCAGGACTTATCCACTTAATACAGACACACCTTATTTTGGTTTGATTGCTTGAGTTTCCCTTTCTCTTGTGCTTACAAAGTTCCTTCTCCTAACACTCCACATTTTTAAAATAAATTAAAATTATAACATGAAATTAGCTTTGAAGATATTTTGAGGAATTAGTAACACCTCTTGAGGGAAGTGGAAATACCTGGAGTGTTACAAAATCATGACTGAGGATTATTGCATGGATAACCAATGTTTGTGAGTGAGGGTCAGAATCTACAGCTTGGCAGAGGCAAAAAAGCTGTCAAACCCCAGAGCCTTTTCAGAGACAAGGACTTTATTTATTTGAGACAGGGTCTCACTCTGTGGCCCAAGCTGGTCCTGAATGCACTATGGAGCCAGGCTGGCCTTGGACTCACAGCAGTTCTCTGCTCTCAGCCTCCTAAGTGCTGGGATTACAGGCATGAGACACCATGCCCAGCTTATGTGGTGCTGGTGAATCGAATTCTGATACTTAGTGCTTGTCTTAGCACTTGCTAGCAAGCACTTAAACCGCTGAGCCATTCCTCCAGCCCCAGAGACAAGGACTTTCATGTGAGAAGGGTAAACACATGTAGCTGAGAAAGAAATGATGTCCATGACATAAGAAAATGAGTTCAAACTTATGTATTTTTACAAACAGGGCTGT
This sequence comes from Ctenodactylus gundi, assembly GCA_004027205.1. Classification (NCBI taxonomy): domain Eukaryota; kingdom Metazoa; phylum Chordata; class Mammalia; order Rodentia; family Ctenodactylidae; genus Ctenodactylus; species Ctenodactylus gundi. The sequence goes on along the minus strand of PVKB01001193.1, from coordinate 317,651 downwards.
GATTCTCTTTCAGATAGGAAAGTGATCTGTAGCTGGCACAGGAGAGGGATCAGAGGTATCAGAGGGCAGGCACCAACTCCTGCCTCTTGGGGTGTAGAGCACGAAGCTGAAGGCATGAAAAGGAGAGCACAATGCTGACCTTGGGTTACAAATTCTGGTATACACAGTTAAACTGAAGGCCTGAAAACACTTGAACAGCACAAGTTTGTGAAAATAAATTATTAAGCTAGATTTATTTTAAAATAAAATTTCTAAAGAGATAGGCCAGGAAAAAGATATGGCAGAGTATGTTGCTACTAGCAATACATGTGACAGAATCTCTTATGATATTTTTAAGGATAAAATAGAGAAGTGGCCAGAAGGTGACAGTAAATTTGGTCAATGCCTTTGCTGGTCACTCAGATGAAGACAGAAAAACATGCTTCTCAGTTATGAGCCAGCTAAGAACTGAAGAGGTATTATATCCCAGACCCTGCATAGCACTGCAATGGGAGTTGGAACAGGAAAGTGTCCCAGAGTTCACTCAGAGTCCTCAAGAAGCAACATGGCAAGGTCCAAGGCCACACATAGCTGCAACACCATCAGTCACGAGCTGCTGTATCACCTGAGGTAGTCTAAACCTCTGTGAGCCTCGCCTTCCTACTCTTTGCAAGCAGGAGGAACTCACCTTCCAGGCGAGTGGCGACAGGACTGTTTTACAAAACAGTACAGATTCTGATACAAAGCGAAGCTTGTGGACGATACAGTCCTGAGGAGGATACTTCAAATATGAAATGACAGAATCAGGACACAACTTGCATGCACTCAAGCTCGTTCCCTCTTGCTCACTCTCTCTGAACTAGAATAAAATGCCTAAACTCACAATAGGAAATCCTACTAAGAAGAGTGAAGCCAGTACTTTACATTCCAAACTGGAAAATGAGGTGCAGGAGAAGCATCTGGCAGCAGCTCTGGTAAACGTACCCAGGCGCATGCACTGCCCTTCAGCTCTCATCAGACATGGGTACTCACACGCCTCTCCAGCTGTAACATGATGCCCATAGGCCCACTTTAGGGGCCACTACTCTGTCCCCGAAAACTGTCTACAATTCTGGCTGATGTATTTCAATGAAGACCCTGACAAACTGAAAGGGGTAACAAGCGAAATACAAGAATGTAAAGGTTTAGACAGCATAAAATATAAGAAATGGGTCAAAAGAATTGAGTCTGTCTGACCTGAAATAGGTCCTAATTTCTTTGGTTTCACATAGGTGGAAAAAAAATAAAGAAAAAACCACTTTATTTAATCAACCCAATTCCACTTGGGAAGACCAGGATCATAGGCCAAAAGTTCAGGAGATTTCAGCTAAAGTCCTGACTGGCACATACTGAGCCGCCAGCCAGTGACTTCTTAGCGGGTTGTCTCAGTAGCATTAAGTGATAGCTTTCAAGCATGTGCAGTCTCTTTTAACACAGGGCTTTCAGATGTCTCTGAAACACTGGCTTCAAGTTTAGCTTATGGGACTTAGATCATGCTATATGAGACAAGAATTAAATAAGTCACATTCTCGAGCTAGTCAGTTAAACTTGCAAAAAATATTCTGCATAAGTGCTGATTTCACTAATTCCAGGGATTCAAAATGTCTGTAAAGTGATTCTTTAGCATACTTAGAGGAAAAGTAGGTTTCCAGAAGTACAAGAGCATGCTCCTCTCTTTCATGGGGACCACACATGACTTCCTGTAGCACTTACCGCCAGGTACTGTGGGGTAAGTCCGCCCAGCCCCGTCAGGTTCCCCCAGGTGGCAGTGTTGAGCTGCTGCATCTGCTGTGCAAGCTGCTGCTGGAGGCGCCTTTGCTCTTTGTCCTTCTGAGTATCAGCAAACTTCACCACGATAGGTGAAGAGCAGCCCTGTGGTCAGACATATCGGAAAGTGAAGAGGAAGTTACAGCCTGGTTGGATTCCCTCGTGACAGTCAGCACTGGATCTTTTTCTCAACTATCTTGGAGCATGGAATGGTTTGATATTCCTTCTTCTCAGAGTAGTGCCATCAACAGCAAGTTCCAGACATTGGCTTCTTTGGTAATGGTGCGTGTATATGTTTGGAGATTGGTCAAACCATTTGTTTCCTTACTCTATCAACCTGTCTCTCTTGCTTTCTTCATGGGTCTTCCTTCAACTGTCCAAGTCAACTGTGAGACCCAGGAGCGAGTCTTTCAAGCCTCATGGCTTAAGTGTCTTAAAGACAGCCTTTATCAGGGGAGACGTTGTAACAGAATGAAAATATTTCTCATTCATGCACTGGATTACCATTTCCAATTTTCAGTTATATATTTTTGAACACTTGAACTGTGAGAACCATAATGATCCAATAGTAACAGGGACAGGTGGGTTTTATTTTCAGAGCATGGATGAAGAAGGAGATAGAAAACAGAAGCACTGATCAAAGTAACGGTTGACCTGTTTTCAGAAAGGTCTCTCTTCTTCCTTCCATAGCACATTTATTATATCCAAAATCCCCAGAGGTACTGCAAACCAAAGGGACCTAAGGCACATTCTAGTCAAGGGAACTATATCTTAAATGGCAGAAAGAAGATTCAACTTGGCTTCTTTCCTAATGAATCTCACCATTTTAGCAGCTTCTTTCAGTTTTAATTTCCTTTAAAAGGCAAGATAGTAGGGGTAGTGAGAAAGAAATGGCCAAAGGTCATGTTATAAGATCAATTCACTTTTGAGGTAGATGTATTTTTCAGGGAAAGTAACAGCCCACTACCTCAAGCACAATCCTTTCCAAAGCACACTTAAAACATCTGCCAGTGAACGAGAACACAGCAGAAATGTACCCTTTCCCTCCCCAGGATTTTCTCCTTCCTCGCATGGCTACCGTTAACACTACCACTATTCAAGTTGTTTCCCAGTTTGCTGAGGTAAAAAGAAGTAATTCTACCCCAGCGATTAAATAAAAATTTTACTGAAACTCAGCATGATAAAAGGCCTCTCTTATCTAAGAAGGGTTATATTTCTATTTAAATGAGCCTTTCCCTTTTGGTCATTTTTTTTTTTTTGAGTAAACAAACTTGCAGTTTAAAAATCACCTTGGGTAGTTATTCAGGAGGCAGCTACCAGTACGTGAGGACACCATGTCTGTTATTTAAAAAAGTGAGAAAAGTGAGATGACTCTTGAGTGGTGGAATTCCAGCCTATGAACCTTCAGCTCTGGGAGGCAGTTATGGTACAGAATGTTAAATGTCAATCGACTGCCTAAGAATAACTTTACTATGAATAAAAAAACCCTGGAATTCATTTTTCTTTATCTGCTCTGTATTTCAGCACTTCATTACTTTAAAAAGAGAAAAATTATGGAAATTATGTAGAGAAGGGGTTTTGCATGAAAAAGAGTTATTACTGTTGCACCCAGTGTTCCATAACAAATGATAGTGTCTCTTTCTAACAGCACACTTACTGGTTTTACTTCTTTAAATATAAAAAAGGACGTAAAAGCAGAAAATTGATCAATAATTCTAACTTTCAAAAATGGCTTGTTTAAATCATGAAAGAGAAAAATGGATGGGGATAAAGTGGAGGAAAATGCAGAAACAAGGTACATTACAAAATTAAAAACTTCAATCTTTTAATATTCAGTCAAAATTAGAGAATACATCTTGCTTAAAGATGTACGCCAGAGTCCTAGAACTAGTGAAATCAGTTTAAAAAACAAAACAAACAACTTCAATTGTATAATTACAATATAACTGCATAATTCTATTTACATGCCAATCTTTGTTGCATTAAAGTGTCCGAGGGCCCCTTTGTTTAAGCATGGATATCTAGATTTAAAAACAAATATTCCAAATTGATTTTCTTGTAATAGATGTATTAATAATAAAGGACCAAGCTTTTCTTAAGGATAAATACGACCCCGCTTGTAGCACAAATCTATTATGAAAGCCTTCTGTTTCTTGGTTCCGGTTCACGCTCAGCTCTGCCTTACGATCTTGAGCTCTACGGTGGGAACCAGGAAAGTCAGACTCCGTCAGTATTCTAGGTGGCTCCCTAGGAACTCTGAGCGAAGAAACATTTCTAACCGAGTTGTAACAATTTAGGTTAAAAAAATTATCTAAGAGACCAACTTATGTTTAAATTCCTCAAGTACAGAAAAAAATTAAGAATAAAATCATATATGGAAGATAAATGACTCCCCTCCTAACAGCCTTAGATTTTAATCTCCATGCTGAAAAATAGCTGGAAATCCACAATAATGGAGCAGCCTAAGAGAAAGGGGAAATCGAAGCATTATCACATATATATCTGCATTTTGTACAAGACTGCATTCCTATATATTTCAAACTCTGCTAATTATTTCCTATCATGGCCGATTTTCACCTGAGCTTGCCTTCAGGTGGGGAGTGGGAGTGTCTTAAAAATGCATTGCACTGAAAGGAAAACACATTGATTATATAAGATATGTTAGGAATATCAAAGTCAAAATGAATATTCAAAAGACAGTAGGCTTTGCAATGCTGATATCACAACTCAGGAAAGTACAGTAAACACTTAATGACAATGCCATGCACACTCCTTCCCCCCTTTCCACCCACCTTTTGATTCACTGTAAAAAGGCTGCCCACAAAACATGACGCATAATGATCACTTAGCTCCCAGCATGCTTTGGGAGATGCAGCATTGCAAAAAACAAACAAAAACAAACAAACAAAAAATAATTCCCCAACAAAATGGGGGCAAAAAAGAAGCTCAAACAATTTTTTTGCACAATTAAATAAAATTGGAGATATCTTTCTTCAAAAAAATATGAAAACACAGCTTCAAATAACACCACAAGCCACCACCTCCAGAGAAGATGACCCATATACAGAGATACAGTGTACATAGTACAGCAGAACATGCACTCCCAATGAGTCTGCCCGACAATACGGAGTAAGGAATAGCATGTCCCTCTCGGGATGCTTTTGTGCAAAATTCTGAAAGGCCATGACCCCAATCACAGACTAAAAGTACAGAGCCCTTTGTCTGTATTTGTAGGTGTATATCCATACCAGTACCCTTCCCTAAAGTCACCAACTTAAAGGAAGAGACCAAATTTGAGCCTTTACATTTCCTTGCTCTCTGATTTGTATGGAGACAATGTAATCTTCCAGGCATTCTCATAAATTAGCATTTGACTGGTACGTGGGAGAAGCATTAACTTTCTCCAACACTTGTGAGATACGAAAACATAATCCTGCTTGACGAAGTTAAAGATAACTTGACTCTGCAGTAAAAAAAATAAATAGTACAGGGTAAGCAGGAATTTGGGATAGGTAATTTTACCGTTTAATCCAAACAAACCCTGGGGTGGGAAATTATTTAATCCTTTAGGTCCAGAAAGTCACTCTGCTTAAAGTGCCTCATGATTTTACTTTGCTGGACTTGCGCTACTCCAATAGAAGGCTCAAAAGATAACTGGAGAGCAAATGGAAGGTTGTACTAAATGCTTCTTGGGTCATTGGGGGAAAAGTGCAGAGAGGGGCTGGGGAGAGAGAGGGGGAAGAGAGGACAAACAGAGAGAAGATTAATAAGAATGAATGAATGAATGAAAAGCGAGATGGTGAAAGTTGAAATCTGTGATTGTCATGTGAACAATCCACACAGGAGAGAATTGCTTTACCATTCCCCATCATTTGCACAAAGAAAACAAAGAAAGGGCAGATGATACAGTACCTCCATGGTCTGAGACTGATGCATGGCTTTGATTGCATTCTGTGCCATTGCCCTTGTAGAAAATGTGACAAACGCACAGCCTGTGGGAAACAAGGGGACAGGGAGCAGGAAAGACAAAAAACAACAAGACAAAAGGGTTGGACGCTTGTTAAACCAACACAGTCTACGAGAACTGCCACAAGACGACACTGTTCTCAGTAGTACATAAAAATAAACAACTCTCTTAGGTTTTATCTTATTTTGCTTTTTATCCACAGTGCTGACTTGCTAATCTGACCAAAGTTTTATTTATTAGTTTATTTTTTAAGTGGAAACTAGGGGAGGAAGCTGGGTACTTTTTTTTAGCCACGGGGTGTGAAATGAGCAAGATTTAGTTTGCATTTTCTAAAATAAAAAGTTTCTATTTTTCATTTTCTCCTTGACTGATGATCTTACACTGAGGGCATTCACACATCAGGGATTTGTATTTCAAATTTTATTGCTGAATTTTAAGAAGTAAATAAGAAAATCCTCATAACAACTGCAAATTAATAAATTTCAGGAGTTCAAAATGACAGCAAATAAACATATCTAAATTCCTTCTGGTTAACAAAATCTATATGTGTATATTTAAATGATGACATTAAAATAAAAACAAATATACCAAATCCATTACAAACTATTAATCAATTATTAACAACGACAAATTCTCTATTACTCTGAGAATATTTAACAATGCGTACAGAGTAAAATTTAAAAATTCACATTGGATTTTTTTGCATAAAAATTTTCATGACTTTTGTACATTGTGATTCTGAAATGTACTTGACCTAAAGTCTAATATGTACAAGATAACGTACCTTTCTTTGACTGTCTACTGTGATATCTGAAAAGCTTTGTTTATATTTTTTGTGTGCTGTAAAATAACTAGAATCTGCTGTGCCTGTTCCTACATGATGTCGCGGTGGCACTGGCCACCATGCAGGTCACTGCTCCAACTATACGGCTCACTGCCCTTTGCACTTGTAAAAATACTGCCTTCTGAAATTTACATTTTATTCATCATGCACCCTCGGGCTTTTTAGAGAAAAAGACTGTGAAATTAATGCAGATTCAGGCTGATTTTATAATAATACCACAGCACACTAAGAGCTTAGCTAAAGCAATACAGACTTATTTCACTTATGATCTCTAATGACTTGAAAAGTGCATTGATTTTCAGCTTCTTTAGCCTTGCACAGTTTGAACTTAGGTATCAGAGAATAATTTAGTGTTCCACTCAATTTCCTCAAAACATTATTATTATTACTACTTAAAAGATTTCCAAATGAAGCAGATCTAAATACCGAGAGGCAGAAGCCTATTGTCATTTCAGAGTGAATGCATTAAAGCAGAATTCTGGCATCAACAATATGAGATTGTTGCCCCTGTGGCCAATAAACAAAATAGAACATTCTACATTCAAACAACCAGCAGATTGTTTGGTTTATGTAAATCAATTTGTGAGACATAAAATAATTTTCTTCTTTTGCTGTGTGTGTGTACCTGGTGAGATTATCAAGTCAATACTGTCGTAGCACCATTTAATCAAACGGCAATAAGAGAAAGCAGTGCCTGTCCACTACCCCCAACGCACACTGACATCCAGTCATGGAAATAAGTCAATGCATTTTTTTTCTTTTTGCATCATGCTGTAATTTTAATATACAAAAACTCTCAGTACATGGGAAATCCATCTTACATTCAGCTCCGGATTAAGCTGGCCTTAGAGCCTGAATGAAGTCCAGCATTCTCTGAGTGCACAGCTGTTTTGTACACTTTTCTGACAGGACAGTGGCTGATGAGGCTTACTGTTTAAACATCCTGCCTGTATCTAGACTGACTGCAGCTTTTGTCCTTAATAAAAGCAATTCAGTGGCCTTCCTTACGGCATCTAGATGATGTGTACCACAATGTGAGACAGATGACAGAACCTCTAGTGGCTTCCGCACTGATGCTGAGGTCTACAATGGTAAGAGTCTCGAATTTTCCATCTGTTTCAAAGTATTATGTCTTCCAAATGCTACGATCACCAAAGACATTACAGAGAATAAATAACCCTAATAGACTTTAATGATTCTTTTTTTATTTCTTGCCTTTAGACTGCAGTGGAGTCAAAAAGCAAATCATCTAAAGAAGATCTATTTGAAACCACGTGCAGACTGGGCTAATTCTGCCTCTAGTCATCAGGACGATTGCTACATTTGCTCTTTTTATCCAGGACCATGTGCCAAAATGACAGTTTCCAAATGGAGGTTAAAAAAAAAAGCGTTAAAAACATGTAAAATGTTAACAAGAACCAGTAAGGCACAGTTTATGCATTACTACAATTTCATACAAGCAGACCTTTTGTAAGTAACTTAGTAAGATAAAACAATTAGCAGGTTCAGAAGTATTAGCAATAGAACAATAAAATAAAATCTTTATAAACTCAAGCCATTGCCCTTTTCTCTATTAAAACTGCAATTAAAAACTAACTGATGCTTCTAATTATGCATTCCTTACCCCATCCAAAAATGATCTGACAAATTTGACAACTTCTTTAACCTTTTTATTCTATTGGCAGTGGTGTAGTAGGAATGAGGCCATTTCCTCAGGGGGTTCTGTCAGGTTCTACACTGAGTGCTGTGTTCAATTACATAAGAAACAAGAATCACGATGTCATTTATAGAGCGGGAGTAGAAGTTGAAAATTTTACTCTCTGTCACTCTGGATGAAGTTACACAACTCTGGAACCAAACGTTTCTTGGAACAGTAGCTTGTTAACCTTTGTAATTTCTCTAAAACATGGGTCATGGCAGTCCTCTGTGTAGATTTTAATTTCCTCTTCAGTGTCACTGTAAACACTGGTGGTTTCAGGACCAGGTACCCAGTCTATGGCTTCCTACTGATACAAGCTCACAGGAGATCCTACCACTGAAACTGGCTGCTGGCTTTTCTACACAAGATAAAAAGAAGGTTTTCCACTGGACAGAAAATACTTAGGTCATAATTGGTCCCCTATTTTTACTAAAAATGAGCTTCTGGGTGTAAGTGAATTCACCGGGTCTTGATAGAATCCTGTATATCAGTCCTTAACTACTGTGGACTGCTGAATATGCTACCTTAGTAATAAGTTCTCTGGGAACTGACCAAAATGCCGGAGAAATTAGACTGGGGTCAAAAGAAGGATTAAAACAATGAAGCTGCATTTTCTTTTTTGGTTTCGGTAGGATAGCATATTATCGTTTTAGAATCTCCAAATGCCTAAAAGCAAAAAGAAAACCATCTGAAAATGTGGTCAACCTGTAATTGATGTGGCCATTAATTATTACCTCTGGTTTTGGAATATCAGAGATTACTGACTAACTGAAATAGAAGGAGTTGAATTTCTCTTATTCCAGTGAAGTTTCCTTCTTGCTGCTAAAACAGATAGATGATTGACTGGGGAAAGGTTTTGCAAAGCAATTTCCTCCTACAGACAGGATCTAAGGAAGGCACACAGCCCTGTCACAGAGAAGATTTTGGAACACATCTATTACACTTGTCATTTCAATTGCAAGGGCATCTTAACTCAGGTGTTCTACCTTTTCTCTCAGCTGCAAGAGAATTTTATGGAAGTAAATGAATTCTTGCTTCACACCCAAAAGGAAAAAAACCCCAGATACTTTCAAAAGCACAAATAATGCTAGGGCCTATTGCTTTCCTCCTGCTGCTGTGAACACAGGTGCAGAAGCTTGCCACATCTCAACCAAAAGTAAAGTTTAAGATAACTTCTTAAGGAGATGAAGGAGATTTCAACTTAACGGAACACTTGTTTATAAATTATCAGCTGAACAAAGATAATAATGCTGATGAGTTTCTTGCTGTATTTCCTAACAGTGCCAGAGTGATCAGTCACAGCATTAAAATTAGTTTTTTTTTTGCACTATTCTCAATATAGGGTAGTTCATTTAAAATTGGCATGGAGACATCATTCATTTATGGCACCTGAGGTTGGGTGCGGACTAGGACAGCTGGCAAAATCTCACTGCCAAGATAAGACTGGAAGATTGTATTTAGATAGCAGGATGCAGTCAATAATCCACGGGGCATATGATAAAGTTCCCAAATACCTGAATGTTTAGGTATTGTATGATCAGGGATAAAATGTTATCAAAATGGAATCTTCCCTATATATATACTGAGTGGTGAAAAGCCCTATTCTAATATCCTGATCAGACACAACAAAAGCAAATGAAGATTTAATAGCCAAACCCCGTTTGTGCTCTCTAACATCCCTAAAAAATATTGCCAATTCATTTTTCAAGGGTTTGGCAGAGGACTGTCAGAATACCATAAACACAGCCAGAATATTCTTAAAAAGGCAAAATGTTACCTTAAATGGTGCTGAAGATTTGGCTACAGTTAATGGAAAAGAAAAATGAAGTGAACTTCTTTACTCTTTCTAACTTATAAATTCAATTGCCATGATATGGAAACCTCTGTTGATTCTACCTAAACAGCCTATTCTAACCGTACAATTGTGGGTAAGAGGGAACATTTTTTTTTAAAAAGAAAACGATACACTAAGGCAACACTTTCAATACATTTACACTAAAATAATCTCAAATTTGCTTCTGATAGCACACATCTCACTTGAATTGTTGTAGGTGGGCTGGGGTATCTTGCTTGTTTTCTCACTGAAGTTTCACGCGGGAACCTCCAGAGGCAGAGATACCACTGCAGATGGTCTCACTATCACAAACTGCTTGAGAGCACCACAAACTCTGTCTTCCAAAATAGAAAGGTACTGGTTGGGTTACTGTAAAGCTTACTTAAGTGTGGGCATGATGCCCAAGGTGACGAAGCACCCTAGTATTGCTGAGTGGCTTCATACGCTCGGCAGGTGTCGATGCTTTCTAGGTAGACAGACATGACAATTTCCTGAGGGTGTCTGTGCTGAAACATGGGCTGTGCTGGTGAGTTGTGATGGGACTTTAAAAATGCTCCACCTGGCCAGTATGTAGACTGAGACCCTAACTGAAATCACAGCAGGCTATTACTAGGTAGAGCTGTGAGTCCTGGCAATCACTGTGCTTATGCAGTGGGGGGACTGGGCGACCAAGCCTGAGAAGCCTGGGCTAAGGCCACCAGGGAGGCATAGGAACTACTGCGGTGGCACAGAGAGACAGCCTGGAAATCTGAGGGCAGCTGGAGGCACTGCCTGCCTCTTCTGCCTTCCTTCTTATAGGTGAACTAGCCAAAAGTGGAAAAAAAAAAAACCCCTACTCAAATGCATCTCACCATTATGATAATCAACTGGTTTAATTGAAAAACTTTTCTCCTGAACGGTTTATATTCTGGTTTTATGTTGGGAGGTACTTTTTATAGCAGCAGAGTTTTCACTTCACTTCATTTTTATTTATTTATTTTCTAAACAGCTGAGCCAGCAACAGACTTTCTGAAAAGAAATGCTGAGTGCCCTTTATGTGCAGCACTACTATTGGGAGACACTTATTAATATTTGATTGAAGACTGTAATTCTTTAATGAAAGCAAGATAGCAGGATGAAAGAGAATTGTCCTAGTACCAAATACACTGATGTGGGAGCAGCCCCTGTACCCAGGAGCCCCTGGGTCCTGCTAATTGAAAAACATTCCACTGTCTGTATATTCAGAACAAATGGTTATAAGTGAGCATTTTCTTTTTTCCAATAGGGAATTCTCATCAGTTCACCAGAAATCACTCTTCTGTTAAAATAAAAGGAGAGGGGGTTCTCTTCTTTACATTGAGCTAGTGTTTGCATACAATACTGATGAGAGGGCGCCCATAAGTTGTTTCAGAAACAGGCTGCTTCTTGAGCCAAGTGCTGGTTAATCAACCCAATGGCAGATTAAAGTAGTTGGAATTCTCCTGTTAAGTACTGTGCACATTGCTCTTTCCCATGGAAGTCGCGGCTGTTTGAAAATCTTCCATGCAGAAGTAGCTAATGTATGCTCAAGGAGCTCGAGAGCCTGCAGGGCAGCACTGCCCTTCATCCCTGTCCCAGTGAACCGACGAGACAGGGAGATGGCAGCTACGTCAGAGGGGCCAGGCCAACCAACAAACAGCAGACACCCAACATGCACACGTCCCGTTCAGGGGCCCTACTGACCCACGTGGAAGGACAGCTCAGAAAACTGCTAGCACCCTGGTCAACAATGGTTTCTTAGAGGAGGAGAGTAGGGCTGTTGCTGGAAATGGGGACACTAAGGGAGAGAGGAACATGAACTGAGTAAGCCAACCTGGCATCATTGGGGACTCAAATTTGGGGTCAGTGACCTCTAAGCCACTGTAAATTTCAGTATGATTTAAGGGCTTTCCTTCTTATCTTTTCTCTCTATTCTCTATACTTTGGGGATGAAAAATGTAATGCTAACACTGAACTGGGCCTGAGAGTAGCAGCAGGAGAACAGATATGCTAATACACTGGCAGCAGAAGGGGATTACGAAAACATCAGCAGGGTTTTTTCTACCTATTTTCTTCTTTAAGCCACACAGCCTTTTCCATGACATTCTCTTCCCTGTGGTGTCTGCCTCAGTGGATGAGCGAGGATAATTAGATATATGGGGTGAATGCAACAGGGCAGGATGGGCAGTGAAGAGTTCTGGTGGGGGGCGGGCTACCATGGTACCTCTGTTGGCTTTCTGCCTGGAGGCTATATGGGACAACAGGTTTTGTCCTGGATCAGTGATGGACTGTCGTGAAAGTCTACAGAGGAGCCTCAGGTACTAGAGTTGTTGTTTAAGGGTCACTTTCAGGATCTTGCTCAGCCTTTAGAGAATCACATCTTTGAGGCAACAGTCAACTAACGAGGATTTCAGAATTGCTAGAGAGTGCAAAAACTGATTTCCATGTCACCCTCCTTCTTCCCCTTCCTCAACCACTTTCAGAAAAACCACTTTCAGCAAAGAAATAACAGGAATAAAAATGGGCCCTGTTTTTCCTCCTCTTAGCTTTCCTTTAGACGCCATCCATTTTAGGGATCTGGAGGCGGATGTAGGTGGAACTTTTGTTCCCTGAGCCTTCAATTCTAGCAGCTGACATCCTGAAACTTTATGTCAAAAAATGTTCCTCACATGGTGCTGAAATTAGGTAAAACTAATGATACAGATGACAGGACCTTGATACTGATGGCCTTCAGCATGTGGCTTGGGTGTCAAGGCTGGCCCAGAGCAAGAATGTGACAATGAACAAAGTTCCTAATCAGTCTCAAGAAAATTTCACTGGTAACTGCACCAATGTAGAGGAAGAACTGAAAAAAATGTTTCAGACATTATACTTTCACTTGAGGCTGCTTATGGAAATTGCAGCCCGAGCTGTACCACTCAGGGTTAGCCTTGAGGAGCATCTGAAGGAAGGGGATGTATGGGCTTGTCCAGGGGAAGGTAAATGAAGGAGAAAGCTGATTTTCCATGATCCTGTATACCTGCTTGCAAAAATACTGGTCTTCATCAAGGCTCCGAGCTACAGCTTTGCTTCTATCATGGTGGCAAAGAAAAACCAATAATCCTCTTCAGGACTAAATCATTTTCTGTCACTTAAAGTGCTCCCTGGCTTGGGGACTCCAGGAGCTTCCATCTTTGAAATGAAACTCTAAGACTCTGGATAGGCTTAGATAATCTGAGCGCATACTTGCCCTGTGCCACATGTGAAGTGTGGTGCTGTAAAGAGGACATCAGGTACCCTTAACACTGCCTCCAGATATGGGCAAAAAGCCAGGGGTCTAAGGTGAAAACAACAAACATTCCTTCTCATCCTTTTATCTTTTCCATGCCCCCCAAAATCTGCTCCCAATTGAGTTTGAAAAGGAATGTGCTCTGATAGGGCAGCGTGCCAGCTTCGTATGTGACAGTGGTAACTTCACTAACATGTTGGCACTCACACCTTCCCACCTGAGAAATGAAAGGTGGTCAGAGCAGCTACAGTGGAAAGTAAACGCTGGATAATGTCCTCATGAGATACCTTACAGAGTAGCCTCCTGCTGTACATGGCACCTGTCTCTACCTTGACTGTGACAGAGTTCTAATTAGCACTTAAGGAAAGGGACTTTATTCACAGCACACTCACCTCGACTCAGTCCGTCAGGTCCCCGGAGAATTCGGCATTCTTCTATCTGGCCAAATGGAGAAAACATCACTCTGATATCGTTCTCATTACATTTCTTTGAAACCATTCCTATGAACAATTTTCTGTCTTCCACAGCTAGGAGATAAAAATGACAAATGAGCAAAGGGTACTTCGTCTTTTCTCCTGTAATCAATGCTTCATTGCCAAACAAAACCAGATCCCCACCACATAGGACAGAGTGTGGTCCCACGGCTAGCCTCAGACCTCCTATCTGTTGCCTCCTCGCATGCGCCTCACCTTGCCTCTCCTCCCTCACCTCCTAAACGTTTCATCTCTTTGCAACCTTCTTACAAATATGGTGAATTTGTAGGACATACCACATTGTGAAGTACCTTTTTTTTCCCATTCAGAAATCAATAGTAAGATGTTTACTAGAGTTTAAAATACTTATAAATCACTAACACTAACATTTTATAATGACAATTTTGGATAAAACTGTAATTTGGGCTTTTTGTAGATGTTCTTTCAACTCTAGAGAGAGAGAGAGAGAGAGAGAGAGAGAGAGATCAGGAGAAGAAAAGTAACAGGAGGACATACAGGTAAACAAAACCTTTCTCTCATTTCCAACAGCCAAGTCCCCATGGATCTAGACAAGAGGAGGTCAGAGTCCTTTTTCTCTGGTAGAGCTGGATAGTCCTTCTTGAGGCAGTGGCTGTGTATGCCCACTTGGTTCTGCACCTGTTCTAATCATCCAGGCAGTTTACAAGCGAAGTGGAAGCCAATTCTAGCAGAGAAGTGGGCTGCTTGCTACCTGACAATCACCTTTGATGGCTGCACATGGGGGCAAACCCTTAACAAAAGGACAGCAGGAGAAGTAAGAATATACTGACTACCTGGAGGTGGGATTATGAGGGACAGAGGTATCTACCAGTGGTTTACCAAAGAAGACATGCAAATGCAATCAGACAGGAGGAAAGATAAGATTTTTCTCAAGAACCTCCATGCTTAGAATGCTTAGAATCTATGACCTACATTTAGTGTGAAAGGCGCAGTTATAAATGATTTCAGGACAGTGCTTGAAGTCTTTTTTGGGAGAGCCTTTTTTTTTTTTTTCGTACATCATAGATGACCTGGGGAAGAGTTTTGCTTTCCCCCCTACCTCCACGACTTTGTTTTAGTCTATTTCTTAGGGAAAAAACCAAACCAAACCAAACCAAACCAGACCAGACCAGACCAAACCAACCAAAAGGATACACAGCTGCTCCAAAAACAAGGGTCCTGGTTTAGGGGAAAGGCTTTGTGTCACAAGTTCCTTTGTACAAATCTTTGTTCTCAATAGGAATACTTAAAATCGTGCTGTTGCCATTTACCTGGCCTTTATTTCGGCTTTAGTTCTTCCTTGGACAATGTCTTACTTTCTTTGTACAAGTACTTCTTCCAGACTAAATCCTGCATTCTACAGCACACAGCGTCAAAATGGGATACTGTGACTGTTTAATGTTACTTCATTTTTATTAATTTAAAGTTTAAAGTTTCAGGTCACTATAACATTGGGCAGTGCAGCTCTGAAGAGCCTTCAAGGAGACAGCTAAATGTTCTGTCACAGACTCAATCTGAGGCTAGCAATAAGAGGCCAGAAGGGCATTTTTGTCTGTCTTGAAACAGATCCCTGCTGTTCAATCGGCAAACATGTGGTCTAACCTGGACCACAACTTGGTTTTCTATGCCCAAGCTTAGGGTTCTTTTCTCTTTCTTCCAATGCTTAAGGGGAGACCGACAGCTGTGATTACGAAACCTAGGGTCTAGTTCCAGTGCAGTTACTGACTTGATGTGTGAGCTTGAAGCATTACTTCTAGGACATTTTTGATGTTTTTATGATGAAAACTTGCATTCTGTTCCTTTTCTTTTCCTCTTTTTTTTGTCCTCTCTTGCCCAACTACTACAGAAAATGCCTACAGCCCTTGGGGTGGAGATCGTTGAATGCTGTGCAGAGTTCCTTGCCTCAGACTCTCTCTCCTCACTCAGGATAGCTCCTAAGACGACTCAGAGAAACTCTAGGATTCTTTCAACGACTATTTAATTTGCATAGTAAGAGGCATAGGCAGGGGATGAGACAGACTAGTAGCAGGAGGGAAGAAGGTACTACCTAGGCAAGGTAAAAAACCGTCCTGAACACTAGGAATGCATTTAGGGTGGATGGATCTGCAGAGGATGTGCTCAATAAATAAGAAAAGCGACAGGCTGTCAAAGGTCATTGATTATACTGACACTCACAGTAGACATGAATAACAACACAATGTGCTCTGAAGCCTAGCAGGAGGCTACTGAGGACCTGACTTCCTTTATTCAGATGGAAGATTTTCAGAGAAAGTTCTTTTTCCTACCTGTAGAGTAAGTGAATTACCAATGATCTACCACAAACTGGCAGAAGCCTAGCAGTCAAGGGTAGCACTGGCGCGGACTAAGCTTCAGAAACGCCACATACTCTGGCAACTCATGAAGAGCCTTTGTGGTCGCCATCACCAGGACAATGATGGGCTATCTATGGGACCTGGCCTCCTTCACACATAAGGCTTCCTGTTAGGCAGGCCCTGTACGAATGTCGCCTTTTTCTGAATGGAACAGGAAAATGGAGCCGAGGAAAGAGGAGAAGACTTCTGATTTCCTGTTCGTTTTCCTCTTTCCCTCTCATTTCTGGGACTCCTATCAGCAGACACTATAGCTGGCATCTTTACAGACAAAAATTCAGTGGCATTTCTTACTTGGAGGAAGTGGTTTTAAATGAAAACAAATGAAAAATTCCCACTTGGTTCCTGGTTTCATTGATAAACCTATAATGATGGTATTTAGCTAAAACAATTCACAGGTTTTGAGCTCCAGGGTGATGCTATAGTAAATTAAACATGCAGCTCCTGAGAAAGCTAAAAAATTTTTTTCCCTAAGATGGATATTAAGAAAATGAAAATCACTTAAGAGGAAATCCTGGCTTCCCAGCCATCATTAAGGATAAACTCAGCCAGGCAGCAAGAACATAACTCTCATTTAAAAAAAGACAGTGCAAGCTAAAGGAAGCATTAGTCCTTGCTAAAATATTAGCTAAAGAAAAAAAGGAATCTACATTGCTTAGGTTATTTGAAATACTAATTTGCACTCCCCCTCCATGGGCTTGTGCACATGTGCCTGCGTCAAGGAAGATGGGCATTCACAACCTGCCACTAGCCAGAGTGGTACTGCCAGAGTGGTACTGTGCTTTACTCTGTCATGTTTGCTTGAAGGGTAGACGAGGAAGACTAAATCCATCCTGCTTTCCTCTCCTTCCGGTGTTCCCAACTACCCAGGACAAAGGTATTCTTAGATTATATTCTTGGGATTCTTATTCTAAGGATCCTTGACAGTTCTGCAAACATTCTAAACAAACATAAACATCTTAAATTCACCTTTTCATCACTCTAATAACTTTCTGAATTTCTCCTAAGTATTCACAGGCAGTAAGCATCTCACTTCTTTTTTCAATCTATGAAGATGTGGATTGCTTAAACGAACCAACTGTATCCACAGTAGTCTGCAAGGTGCTTTAAGGGAACTAAAAATAAATAAATAAATAAATAAATAAATAAAAGGTAAGAGATTCCTGCTTAGGGGAAAAGTCTCTTTCCTCTGTGGCAAGGGGGAAGGAGTGGAGAGGCATATTTACATGTGCGCTGCACTGACAGGCCCTCCTCTACCAGGAGCAGTCGGGCCACACAAAGGGGCTCCACACCAGCGGCCCTGACAGTTCCTCTCCCATTGCATGAGAAAAGGTTACATTTTAAGTATAAGGGTGATTTGTTTTAAGTTAAGGGAATACAAACTTCATTTTAAAAATCCCTAATTGTAAGTCTGTGCTAACACCATGGTGTGCAATCTGTCAAAGTCACACCTGGATTTGAGGTTGCCTGAATTAATTATCAACTTTTCAATGTGTTAGTGCTAACATATGGCATTTAATTACTGCCTCCATATCCGAGTTTCTCCACTTTGAATTTCGAAATTATTTCTTCATCTTCAAGTAAATCAGAAGGCCAATGAATACAGAGGCCCTGTGATTCCTTTTCTTAATGGGGGCTTTGCTGGTCTTTCCCCACTCATGACAATATTTGGATATCTTGATTTCTGCTAGCTTTGCACTTGATGCATGGATACTGGAGGTTTTGGAGGCCCTGAGAAAAACAGACTGTGCTCTTAAAAAACATTTCACCATCCTAGGCATTAAGTTCCTCTGGCAACTTGTGAGGTTGGAAGGTTATAGCAGCAGGGATTTATATGCTCTGTCTATCGAATAAAACCAATCCTCCTTGCAACAAGAAGCATGACACGACAGTCACTACTGGCTCTAGCCACTGAGACCCAAGCACAGAACCAGAAGCAACCTCAATGTTTTCCTTATCACTGCGAGACGAGCTTCAACTGCTTTTAAATCTTGCACAGCTGGCACTTTATGCTGCACAGCAATAGAGAATTAAAAGCTGGATGGTACAGAGAATAGTAAATAGATGATATGTAGAATGAAAGACAGTAAGTATGACTGAGTCAGTTAATGCAGGTCTTCTAAATCCCCCATCCCCTGAAATGCCCTTCCCGTGTCATCACTCAAATTTCTGCAATGGAAAAAAAAAATTTGGATTGTGTCGATAGTGGAGTATTTCAATGTGATCTTAACAGCCCTAACATTTTGTTGCTTTTCCAGAATGAATTTTTTTTTTTTAGGCATCTGGCACAGCAGAAGCATGTGAGCAGAAAATAACATGCTGTGAGTTTGCATACACGTGCTAGAAGCCTTGCTTAAAACAGTGCCAACAGAAAGACAGGCTCCTGGAAGGCACAGAGATTTGAGGAAGACCATTCAGTAAAACCTGAACATGCAGGGCTCATCTAACAGCAATCTAATATTTCTGGCTTCTTTATCATAATCTCTAGATGGGCAAGGGTTTCAAAAGATGATTTCTTTTTGGGAATTCATTTGCCCATCGCTAATTGATCTAAGATTAGCAGCTCTTTCTTGCTCAGCAAATACAAAGTTTCAGAAATCTGAGCTCACAGATAATAAAGACAGTAACCGCCTATCATGAGTCCTTTGTGCTATGCACAAATGTCAGCAAACTCAATAAAAGTGCAATTAGAGCTCATTATACTTCTTTCACAGCTATAAGAGCTGTTTAGACCATCCAAGCCAAGCAAATCTTTGTATTCTTTCAGAGTTTGAAACTATGCTTACCTGTCAAAAATGCCTTGTGGAATCAGAAAAGGCTGCAGCTTTTATCCCTTGGTTTAGAAAATTATGTATTTCGTCTAATTCCTAAATCAGATGCACAGGGAACCACGAAACCTGTTCATGTCTATATAAGGTAAGGTTCCATTACAGCCTCCATAAAGAAGACCCTTGAAAGGAAGCACTCCTTTTATATTTTCAGACTCTCATTAGTAAAAATCCAGAAAGTGAATGAAAGTAAAAAGAGAAGTGGACTCACTAGACGATCTGGACATTTTCCTTCTATGCACAAATATTTGGGTATACACAATGCAAGCTTCAGCATACCCTTTGTCACAACATGCCCAAATCTCTCTAGATGATTGAATTATACTGTTAATTTGGCATAACTTAGCTTACTGAATAGTTACCAGATATTATACTAAGCTCTTTACAGATGTTAATCTCTGTAATCTTCAGACAACCCTGTAAGGCAGGTGTGACAAAAATGTTCACACTCCACTACTGTAGTTAAGATACTGAGGTTGAGTAAAGTTAAGCAATGTTGTGTAAGGACACAACCAGCACAGTCACAGGCCAAGTCCAGATTTCTCAATGTACTTCTTAACTGCCATTCTGTGCTGCTTCTGAATATGGGCATTTTTAGGTACTTTCTTAACCTAGTAATAATAGTGTTCAATCCTTGGCTTTGGAGTCATGTTCCTTATGGCATGACAGTTTAACTCTACTGTGGTGATTCTAGACTCAAAGCAAACATCATCTTCAGTACCCACAGTGGACACAGGACAAGAGGAGCAACATGACACTCAGAGGAGGCCTGGCAGCTGGCCAAGGGAAAGGATTCCTAAACTAGAGTATAGACATGCACAGTGGAAAATGCAGAAGAAATTGCTTCATGCTTCAACTATGCTAAACATGACTTCAAGTTACACTTTCAATTTGTTTCTCTAATCCATCATGCTTCTACAAACACCGCCAAAGGTTTAGAAGACAACCTCTTTCCACAGACTTTGAGCCCACCGGTCTGGTTGGGGCACCATTTAGAGAGTTTTGAGGCCAAATGGGAGGGAACATCTCTTAGTGGCCATAAGCTCTGAGAAGGCATGCCCTGAGAGCATTCATCCGACGCATACATGACTTGTCTCTCAAGTCTCCCGCTAAGGAACAGAACAGACTGCAGGTGGTACTTCTTGGTCAAAAGGGTTCAGTGATCACAGGAAATGGCCTTCTACTTGGGTAGCCACACTTAGCAAAGAATCCTATAAAATCAGAGACCTCTGGGTGTTAACAAAGTAATCAACATTATATAACAGTGCCCAAAAATTTAAACACTGTAAAAAAAATCTTGAGTCTTGGGAAGAAAATAAAAAATCCTAAACCAAAACGGAACAAAAAAGCTAAACCCACTAGACAAATCATGTGGAGTAGTTACCAGTATTTCCAACTTACGGATATGGGGATTCCAAGTTCCATGTTTAAGTAACTATTAGGTACTTAAATCAACTAGGTCAGGGACATACAGTCCTTCGTAATCTTTTCTTCTTCTTTTTCAACTTTATTGCTGTAACTCAGCCCACAGCAACTTGCCCGGCACACAGTAAAAGAACAATTGCTGAAGGAATGAAGCAACGAGATCACTGCCTCCTAACAAAGCAGTGGCAGGTTTTAACTGTAGAAATGATCCCTTCAAAGTACAGTCTTTAGTGGCAGAACTGACACTAAACACCAGGTTTTGATATTAAGCACTACAGGAAAAAGGAAATTCACATTACAACAAATATAGGACTAAGAAGGCAGTGGGTAAAAGGCAAGAGTCTACTCCCCAGGAGAGGAAGTCTCCGACAAACCCAGTGCTAACACCACCATACAACAATTTGGAATCTTCTTAAAAACTTCTCGTCTGTGAAGAAACTAGAAAATGGGATGCAGTACAATTAGGAAAAAAAAAAAAAACCTTGTGGAGAGATTTAGGGCCCAATCATAATTTACATTTGCAGATCTGTAGATCTCAAAGTGCATGGCTTCTGCCCTGATTACTAATTAATGAGGTGCAACCCTGCCTGCTGGAAGGAAACTGTGCTGATTTTATCAGCCTTATGGGACAGAGGAGCTCTGTGGTCTAAGAAAGCAGGCGATCCTTTTAACATACATTTCAGTAAACTGAAAGAACAAAACAGGGATAGAATGCTTACAGAAATGAAAGCAAAAACTTATGAGAGATATGTGGGCTCTTAACCCTCTGCTGCCATGAGGGAGAGGCAAATCCCAGCTATTCCATGGATCACATCAAATGCCTGTTTGCAGAAAGTGTACGTGCATTTAATCAGCAGACGGAATCAGACGGAATTCTGATGCAAACGTATTGGCACAATTTAGAGAAGAAGTGCACAATAAGACAGTCAAAGAGGAACAAATGAAAAGCAAAACAAAAAAAAGTTGCTTATTTCTTAATGGACAATTTCTTTACCATTCATGTTCTCTGCCTACCCATCAATGTCCTTATACTGAACTAAGGAAGACAAAAAACAAACAAACAAACAAACAAACAAACAAACAAAAAAAGCCAGGCGCCACAGGCTGCCTCACAGGGCAAGTCTTAAGAAGAGGGACATGGAAAGTCATTGCTTTTAGCAGTCTCACAGATCTTTACACCAGAGGTCAGTGAGTATGGAGGGTGGAGTTTTCTAACCACCCTGAGGTTTCTCGTTCAGCAGATCTCCACGTTCCAGAAAGAAAAAGTAGCTGGCTACCCTCCCACCCTACCTGCCTCACCTTCTGTTTTCTAATGTGAAGCCCACGTGCTCCCACATGCTGGGAAGGTGCTCTACCACTGAGTTACATCCTTCCCCATCTGAACTTGTAATTTAAAATAGCAAAAATTATTAAATGAAACAGTTGGTTACCACCTACCGTTTGACTTTTCACTATCTGCAGGTTTCATCTGAATGGGATGATGCATCTAAAAACACAAAAGTGAGAAAGTAAAGGCAGATTGAACAACCATAAGACCAGTCTCAAGATCTGACACTTTTTCAATACTGCTGTTATTACAAGGGCAAACAAATGATAACAAGACTTCCAGGTAAGATTAACTTTGTTTAAAAAAAACCCAAGCCTGAGTTTTATGCTCAGCAATATAACCCTTCTGAGTAAATAGCACTGGAACATAGTACTTCAGAATAAGGGCTCTAGACTCAGGCATTAGTCTGAAACCAGGCTCTGCCACTCCGTAGAATTTCTGCTTTTCTATTGCAGACAATTCTGGTTCTGCCATTCATTATGGGTACATGATTTGGGGCATGTGTCTTAACTTCCCTGAGCTCTAGTCTTCTCTTCTGTGAGACGTAGGTAACACCCTAAAAGCATGGTTAAAAGAGAAAATGCTTCATAGGTAAACAGAGCCCATGGCTGCTGAAAAAGTTTAACTGCTGTGATTTATATTACTAAAAATTTAAATGTAGATTATCTTTATTTATCTTCTGGCCATTCCATATGCCTATGTTGTGGATTTTCTTAGGTCTCATAGTTATGAGTAATTTGAAGGTCTAGCAGTTCATTGATCCAAGTGCCATATGTAAACGTTTATGAAATGATAATTATAGGAGTGCAGAACCAATGAAAGAATGGAGGACAAGGAAGGAAGGAAAGGAGGGGAAAGAGATGTGGGCCTTGTGATCACAATCACTACACATTCAGGGGCAGAAAGAACTTGAAATGCAGGAGGCTGAGTCATGGCACACTCCATGGCTCTTTAACTTGTGTTGATCGTAGCACTGTGTGTGAGCCACAGACTATACTCCACACACAGAACGCTCCCACCATTTCCAATTAAACTAAATTTCTGAAACTACTTTCAGAGGTCCTCTTGTTTCATATTTCATCATACCCTAAGGAACACAAAAGCCACAGGGTGGATGGAATCACTGGCTGTGCAAATGCTTCTATTATAATGGGTCCCATTCTCTTTGAACCTTTAATTTCCCCAGTGGACTTCCATCACCAGCAAGCTAGAGCGCTGAGTTTTAGCTAATAGAAATGAAAGGGAAATGGTACTTGGCTCTGGCACTCACATGAAGGGAAACTATTATCAGGCAGTCCATGTGCACCGAATGCTTGGCAGTATCTTTAGAACACAAGAGGAAGAGACAGGAAGGACAGCCAAAGGATGAGATACTGAAGAATTCAAAGCTGTCACGATCCTTGATAAGGCAAGACGATCTTACACGCAGAATGTAAGACTTGAGACATGGGATCTGCTAGTATCCACACTTCACTCATCTGTTCAGTTTGTGGAGCAGACACCACAATGGGTCTGGAAAATGTAGAGTGAGCCAGTTTAAGAAGGCTAGTGCTTTTAGGAAAAAAAAAAAAAAAACTGGAATATATGCCTTAAGAAGCAGGTAAACTGTGAAAACCCCTGATCGGGGCTGACAGATATGGCCTCTATTCTACAATAACAGAGATAACAAAATAATAGGTCGAAAGTAGACCAGTCGAGTCTTTGAGTAAGCTATCCTTCCACCCATAAACATGTGTTTGTTCACACATTTAGCAAACACAGACCAAAGAGCAGTATCAGGCTGTAGGCCACGGCCTGGGAAGCAAGGCTGGGTAAGACGGCTTCCTCTTTTCGGCTGCTTACTGTAGGGCAGCAGGGACACTGCAGCCGAGAGCAAGCTGAACAGCGTGGCAAGTGTCAGAGGGAAAGGTAAGAGAGGCTTCTGTAGTCCAAAGATGCAGGCGCTTCCTTCTGCCTAGTGAGGAAGATGAAGCCTCCTGACGAAAAATGGTATAGTTCTGTCCTTGGAGTTGCCATCAGAAGAACAGAGCTGACACATGGAACTCTCATGATATCCCATGCAGAGATAACAGGTAAGAACGAGCACAGTTCCTTCTTTTATGGTAGTGGTGGGTGAGACTGTCAAGAGCTATTTGGGTACTTTCGATGTTATCCACAGGCCATACACAATTATCAACTTATAATTTAGTTTACTATATTTGATAAAATGTTTAATTACCTCATTTCTAATGTGATAGCTGAAACTACTTCTCTTTGGCGAGGCACTGACCAGGCCAGAACAAATAATATCACGAACCATACATATGGGCTGGACATTCCCCACTCCACCGTAAGGTGTTCAGTTTGTGAGTAAGAAAGACAATGACTAAAGGCCACATAGGTGGCCAGCATCCAGGTCCTAGAGCCTTTCAAGCTAAGGAATTGAAATTTTGTGAGAAGTCCATGGACAGGTGCACAAGACTTAAGGGCAACAAAATCAAATTTTTAGTCTGGGAAAGATCCTAGGTAGAGTGCAGAGGATAGAGTGAAGAAGAGGGCCAAAGGAAGCAGAAAGAACAGTAACAGGCCACTGTAAGCAGCCCAGGGGACGCTGGCAAAGGCCAAAATTTCAGTGGTAATTGGCAGTCATGGAGACAAGGGCGAAGAATCCAGGCCTGGACCACTAGATGGATTGTGGGAATCGATGCCAAACAGGGAACATGAGAGCAAGTACTTCTGGAGGAGGCTAATGAATGCAGATCCGGGCAAGCTAAATCTGAGAAAAGAAGAGACTGTGGGGCTGAAGTTTGAATGGGCAGTCAAGGCTCTGGAGTGCACTGAAGGTGGCAGAAGAAGCCACCAGCACTGACAAAAATGTCAGAGATGAAACCAATGGTGAACAGAGTGAAGAGCTGAGGGCGATCCATTGAGACTACCAGGAAAAAGGTATCCAGGAAGGGCAGAGGGCCAAGCAGGAGCAGCAGAAGCCACCGGAGTCCCAGGCGAGGAGCTTCCGGAACAGGGGCGGTTAGCGCAGGTAAGGCTAGCGGACACAATGAAAATGCCCAAGTGTCTCTTCTTGGATTTGGTGATAAAAGCTCTCTTTAGGAAACTTACCAAAGCAGTTTCTGTGGGTGGTGGGGCCAGAACTCCAGATAGTAAGAAGTACTGCCTGTTATCTAAGTAAGGGTAGCAGCTCAAAAGGGAAAAAGCTCGATGGAACATGGGAGGACAGAATGACAGGCGGGGCCTTTTGTATCTTCCGCAGTACAGTAAGCTACAGTACGGAAAAGTCAGATGAGATTCTCAGGTTAAAGATACAGGCGAAAGTAAGTGGACTCACTTTATCTATGGGACACAGAAATAAAATGAGTTTGGCTCTTGCCCATAGGAAGTTACAGCTCATCATGATGGATGAATACGTAGTTTTTAAAAAGCCAGTGACAAACATCAGAAGAGCTATGAGTCTGCAGCCTTATCTGCAAAGCGTGTGGATGAGCAGAGTGAAAATCTAGGAGCCATGCATGGGACAGCAACAGCCTACGCCAGCTTATGGGTACAGAGGGAACAAGTGACTTCATGACAGACACACGGCTGGTTAATGATAGAGCTGGATCAGAAATCTAGTCTCCCTACGCTCACTTCAAACTGCCTCTCTACAAACCTAAACCACACTGCCACTCTGTTTTTTTTTTCTTTTTTTTTTGGGGGGGGGGTGGTGGGCAGGCAGGGTCTTGCTCTGTACCCTAGGCTGGTCCTGAGCTCACTGGTGTAGCCTAGGGTGGCCTTGGACTCAGAACAATTTGTCTGCCTCAGTCTTCTGCGTACTGTGATTACAAGTGTGCACCACCATGTCCAACTTTATGTGGTACTGGAGAACTCAACTCAGGACTTGCAAGCACTTTAACTGCTGTTTACATAGGCCTTTGATTAAAAAGCACGGGTTTCTCTCAGTGAACGAGCCAGATTCACACTCATTTGGAGGTGTCATGATTCCAAGAACTTTGGAGGAGTTCTGAGTGGAGCAGGGAAGTCACTGCAAAGGAGTAGGCATTCTAGTTTAAAGGTTCACTCCACAAAAATAAAGAGTATAATGAAAGTTCTTACCATAGAGCAGACAGGGTTGCAAAGATCTGACCTCATATGACCTCAAAACTACCCATCCATTCAGTTGTTTCTGCTTTTACTAGTTCCATTGTTAAATGCAAGGAGAAAGGGCTGTTGTCATGATGGCTCTTGTAGTGTATGGCAGATATGGGTACAGCAAGCCGTTTCCAGGGCACAGTATGTGTTGCGCTAAGGACATGCATGACAGGCATTCAGAAGAGATGTGCAACACAGAGCAGGGAGGGACGGGCAGGAGAAGACATCTCAGAAGAACCAGTGCTTGAGCTCCCTCTTCGAGGAAATTCTCAAGTTAGCCAGGAGACGTGCGAAGGATGTTTTAGGCATGGGAAGACATTCCAAAGGGATGGAGTACAAGAAAAGAGGCCATACTGTCACTAAACAATGATGATGTGACCAGCAGAGGGAACAATGGAAGTTCTTACAGAAGACCATTCATTAAAAAAAAAAAAAAAAAGGTACCTTGGGGCTGGAGGAATGGCACAGTGGCTAAAGTGTTTGCCTAGCAAGTGCAAGGCCCTATGTCCGATTCCCCAGCACCACATAAACCAGGTACAGTGGTACACACCTATCATCCCAGCACTGAGACTGCTGAGGCTGAGGCAGAAGGTCTGCCATGAGTTCAGGGCCAGCCTGGTCTACATACACAGTGAGTTTAGGACCAGCCTGGGCTACACAGCAAGACCCTGTCTCAAAAAACAAAACAAAAGAACACCCCCCAGCCCAAATCTATACCTATATATCTCTACAACAGACCAGTGAGGAATATATCCACGACTAGAGAATTTTAAAGCAGCAGCAAATAATCCAAGTCTACTTAACTCTAAATTAAAATTGCCTCAGATACCAGGATTGGGCAGCCAGGTCACACTCTCAGCACCTTATCAAAAAGTGAAGATGGGACGGATGAGGCCATAAGTGTAGCTTCTCAACACTGCCTCACACATGACCAGCCAACCAGAGTTACGATGGGGCTGGCGTTAGATCCTCATGCTATGCTCTGCACTAGGAGATCTCAGCTGATAGATGTAGACCAGGCAGGGGCCAGGAATTTGATAATTTCTATTCTAATTCATCCAATATCTCACCATTTGTGAGGAAATCCCAGTGTAAGGGTTAAAACTACTATCCCAGAGGCCATTTCATTCTCCTGCCTGTGGCAAACGAGCACATGATCTTTAAAAATTTTCAAGGAGTCTAAGAGTTGTGTGTTAATCAAACTGATGCTTCATCTCCATAATCGCATAGAATTGGCTGTGTCTGGAAAGATATTCAGTGGTCTATACCATCATGATCTGTCTTAAGTGTTCAGCGAGTCTGGGAATTTCATAAACACCAGCCTCTGACATTCACAGGGTAGTTTTCCTGAGTCATAACAACATGCAAATAATGAGTCCTTTATATGTGCTTAACTCAGCTGTATTTGCAGCAAACTTAAAAGGCAAAAGGAGAGCTAAGGTTTGCGCATTCCAGGCTGTCTGCGGCATGCTTACACCAGGGAAATGACAGGAGCGTGAGTTATGGAAATAAGTCCTGTTCATAGGAGTACATTTAACCTAATACATTTCTTCAAGTTCACATTTCTAAGAAGAAAGGCCCAAAATCTATTTCTTTGAAGATTTGACTGCACCTGGTTCTCTTTTTCATTTATCATTTGTGTAACATCATTTGTGTAGTGTCATTTGCCTAGAGTTATACAATAAGGTGCTGGTTAATGTCTCTGTCTTTACTTAGCCCACTGTATCTGAAAACAATCAAACATGACAAAAGAAAATTATTCTCTCTCTCTAGCTCTTCCTCTTTCGTGGTGGGACTGGTAGAGCAGAGCTAAGCATCTCGTTAGAAATTGGCTGCTGGACTTCCTCTGTATCTGTGTGTTAACTACGGGCGTCTTGTCTACAGTAGAGATGGAGGCACTCAAAGCACAGCACGCACCGCAGCTCGCTAAGGATCTCGGCTGCTCAGGCGTCCAGCGTCACGGGGTGTACTGAGGGCAGCCATGCACCAACATGTCTTTTCTACTCCAAAGTGCAGACTGCGCACCAGAGACAATGCACAGCTCCTTCTCTGTGACAGAGGCATGGGAGGCTGGTACCAAGGTACGAAGAGGAAGGTACCAAGGCTCTAACACAAACCTTTCTGTATGATGCTTCATGTTTTACCCCACCTACTAATGAGAAACTGGTATGTGATTCTCCTCCTTTCTCTCCAAGTACATACAGGAACAAGGACTGAGCTGTCCACTGCTGGACTTCAGAACGGCTATCCTGCCTCATGTTCCTCACTCCTCAGTGTTGACCTTAGATTCACCACATGTGGCTCATGAAAATCACACTGAGGATGCAGTCCTGAAACCAAGCCATGACTCAGGGGCCTGGTAACGGCTGTCATTGCCTAGAGCCCACGTGCATTGACAAGCATGAGACCACAATTTACGTCTTGTCCTCTCTGGAGTCCCCTGGCCCCTCATTTATGGGCTAGTTCATTGTGACTTTTCCCAACCTCTCTGCCTTAGTCCTGTGATGCCTAATGAGGAGATTCTAAGTTAGCACACGCCTTCTTCGGGAGACAGTGCTACTGGAAGCCAGTGGCTGAGGGGAGTGTAGACTGGCTGGGTTCTCACACATAGGAGAACTCATGTTGAAACTTATTTAATCCTATCCATCAACAAATGATGAATTAACCACCTTTCATGGGTGATTCAATAAAGCATACTATTTTTCACCCAGGATGGGTTTTACAGAGTCACTGCTACATATCTCATGATTAAACCTGCCTGACTCCTTGAGAGAAAAGCCATGTTGGCACATATTATAAGTTTACTGCCCATAAAATATTTACAAGTAGAGAAAGAGAAGAGGGAAAGATGCAAATTCTTAAGAGAACTCTGTTCTGAAAGAGAAAACTAAAGAATTTCATCCACTAATGACATACACATATTTGCCACTCTGACAACACAAAAATGATTCACAAAGTATGCTCAGTATCTTCACTTTTCAGTAACTGTGGTATACTAAGAGCATCTATGTTGCTTGATATTTTTCCTAAAATAATTTTACAAATAGTAAAAATAAGTTTCAAGAGTTGTCACTAGCAGGAGGCAGGTCATCCCCAAAAATGAACGCCCATATATACTGTCAGAGGTCATTCTATTACCACAGGGTACCCTCCTCCAAGGACATGTAGGTTTGCTTGCCTTTAAATGTGAGTAACTTTGCCATTTGACTATTATGCTTGCATGCTGAGACTAGAAAGAAACCAAGACAGTCTTAGAGTCTTTGAATTTCTTTGTTTTTGTCTTAAGTGGTAACAGTATGGTAAATATGCTAAGGTGGCTTTAAGAGAATGACCAGCATTCACCAAAACCAGCTTTTATCCCTGGGACAAAGCCAGATGTATAGCTTATGGCAAAACCTGGTAAGTTAAAGGGAAGTTAAAAGATTTTTTTTATGACAACTGAGGAAATCATTTCTTTGCTCTCATTTTTCTGAGCATGTGTTACTGGCTCTTTATGTACGACAATTAACTATCACAACGGCTCTATGACATTAGTACTTAGGAGGTGCGAAGAAAAGAGATTAAATAACTCGATCAAGTCAGAGAACAAATAAATTGGGAGCAGTGATGTAAACCCAGGTCTGTCTGGGGCTGAAGCATGAACCCAAAGGCCCTATTCCATACTAACTGTATCACATGGCTACGTAGCTGTGTGGTGAGAGGGGTTTCTGAAAACTTATACAATTATCATAATTTTCCTCTTCCATATTAGAGAGGAAGACTGCCTTACACTATAGATTTATTTCCAATTAAAAGCTTCTGTATTAATGTGTGTAATATACTTGTACATACACATGTGTATGTACACACACACACACAACCATTTATTCATGCACATATATAAATTTTTAAATTTGTCCCAGAATAAAAATTTGAGGTTTCATGAAAACAGCAGAAAAAAAGCTTAAACGTCTCCAATGAACACAGGAAAAAAAATGATAGCTTTATGCCATGTCAGAAATGTGCAGATAAAGCCATCTGGCTATACAGGGTCTCTATGTGTGTTATAATCCAGAAGTTCAATGTTAGTTGAAACTCCAGGCCCTTCTAAGTAAGATTTACAAAATGGCATTAAGACTTTTCAATTTCTTTCGCGAGATAAGCTGAGATGGTCTCCATGTATGTTAATGAGAAATGAGTTCAGGATAAGTAGCATGAGCTATCAATTATTTCTTAAGGGGAAAAACAACTTCGGGATTCACTGACATCTGACCCACAGTGTTGTTATTTATTCACAAGATGATGACAGTGCAAAAAAGTACAGCATGATCTATGAAATGAATCAATACTTGGACTGGTTACTTTATGTAAGCCAGCATTCACAGTAGAAAGCTGTGAGGTATTTGGTTGTATAAACTGCTCAGATTATAGATCTGGTTATTTGAGGACTTCTTTGGAAACTCTGGGAAAAAAGTGTTAACATTTGAAGACACAAATTCCATGGTAGAGAGAAGTAGAGTGCAGGGATTCATATGTATGTGGAACACAGTGCAATTCCAAATTGCTTTTTAAAAAAATATTCCCATTGAAGTACTACAGTAGGTGCATGGAAAAATATCTGCCAATATTTGCTGACTTTTTTTTTTTAAATGAAAGTGATCTAAGCCAAGAAAAAAACAGGATTTGAGTTGAACAGCAACAAAAATACAAGTAATCTTTTCTTCCCATGGCAAACTGCAACTAGGAAAAAATTCACAGGGAAAATAAATTACAGTTTCTTCCTAACAGTCAGTGAGATAAGTGAAGTACTTAAAATATTATAAACTAAGTTCTCTATAAGCTACTGTTATCATTATGAGTATTATTTTACATAGTATAAAAGTTTCCCTGAGGGTAAAAAAGGTCCCATTGGGAAGCAAAAAGAACACACTGGGAAGAATGGCCTTTTTTTTAGTCGTTGGGGAAGTATAAAACTAATATTGCTCAATTCCCAGATTCTTTTATATATATACTTACAATATGGTGATGAATACAAACAAACAAAGAGAAATATATATCTGCTTTTGCCTTATTGGGCTCCAAGTAGTAGGACTTTTTTTTTTTTTTAGCTATAATGACATTACCTATTTACATTTCTGTTTAAATAATGTAGTATACTATAGGAGAAAAAAAGACCAAGCAATGTAACTCTTTAGTCTTGGCAAAAAAGAAAATAAAATATGGCAGGAAAATTAGATTACCCTGGGTAGAATTCTATGAGGGAATTTGGAGTCTGTTGTGGTGATTAAGTCATCATTTCTGACAGATTACTCTAATCGGCTGTCAAACACCATTCCACAACCCCATCTGTAACTTGGCATCCTAGTTATTCAGCCTATGTTACCTTCTGTGTATAAAACACACACCAAACAAGAGGAGGCACAGACTAGCATTTATTACACTCATTAGCTATGATTAGGTTCTGTGTTTTCATACTAAATAACAACATAAGCTTCAATTTTGCTTTATTTATTCTTAAAATTAAAAGAAAAATGAATAGGCTTAAAACAGGAGGCATGGACCATGAATAAAAAATAACTATAATGAACAAAGTATGAATATAAAGCTTTCTGAAGCAATGTTGTTTAAGACGAATGGCAATCTTAGTTTTTCTCTTGGAATGTTACAGTGTTTGAGTTATAAAAGAAAACCTTGGTCACTTTTTTACCTTTTTAACAGATATGATACTGAATTAGCTGTTGCTTCATTAAGAGGTATTGTTATTACTGTGCTTAGTAGTTTCCTTAAATAAAAAAATTTCTTTGATAATATTCAATTCTTTCCCCTTTGTCACTGCATCTTAATAATATAATATAAGACTGGTCCAGTCAGTTCAGCTACCCAGAAACATGTTGTTTAAATCTATGTTTTAAAGCTAAAACAAAATGAATACCTGGAGGGTATAAAAAATTTTGAAAATTGATATAAATGGAAACACCTGACATAAGAAAAGACTTACAGGATTATAATACTGTTGAAGTTATTCTGTGACAGCAACGATTAGAGCAAAAGACCACAGAATTTTATCTGATAGCTGGAAGATCACAATTACTATTGATAAATGAGCCAAAATTAAGAGAAAGGTAATAATTTGACTTTATCACTAAGCAGGAAATATACTGACAGCCTTTCTAACCATGATTTCTTTCCGATTTGGAATTGTCTTCCAAAGTCAATGATGGATACTCTAATACCCATTCTTCCAGATGTTACCCAGATGCCAAATTAGACATGCTGCCTAATTGAGCAGTGCAAAATACACACTGAAAGAATAATGCCAAATCTGGCCACTGTAACGACCTGGTTATTCATTTACATTCCTACTACTAAATTCTACGTGCTACAGATTTGGCAGAATCTCCAATTTTGAGAGAAATGAGTCTGGTTCAAAATCAATTATTAATTTGACACTAGTCTCTGCCCATAATGACCCCGCTTGGCCTCAGTCTCAGATAACCTTTGGCTCTGTCCCCAGTATCAGCTATGAGTAAGTAGTTCATGGTTCATGGTGACTCCCCCCATCCAGTAAACTGGAACTTCACGCTCGCAAAAGATGGCACTGCAGCTACGTCCACTAACAATGTCTTTGGGAGAGGCCTATCTTGTTTCCTAGGGCTCCTGCCTGGAATCCCCAATAACTCTTTCCTCCTCGAACATTAGCTACCTAGCTAGAGACTAGTCTCCTCACTGGACCTTTTAAATCTTCTTTCCAAGGTTCTACTCTGTTAATAATCTCTTGCACTGCTTCTCACAGTTATTTGTATTTAGAATCTTTAAGCCACACTCCTCCCTCATGCTCACTGTGAAACCCACTCAACTGGATGTGAATATGCTGGACTGAAACCACTGCCCATGTGGCATCATCTTTGGGATAGGAACGTTTTCTCTACTTTTCTGACCTCTCATTTAACATTCTGGGATTGGCCTTAAATTTGCTTAACTTTCTTTTTGGAAATTTCAGCTTAGATCTGTTTCTATTAAGTTCATTTCTCTCTTTCTCATATAAAACTCTGGTCTACAAATTCTGAACCGTTACTCAAAATTTCTCCATTATCTTATAAAGTAAATTTCAGCTCCGTGAATTGTATTTTGGAGCCCCCCATGTTTCCAAGCTTATTTCTCATTATTTTGTTGTATTTCTCTTCTATTCTAGCGGATTTTATCAACTCATCATTCCTGGCACCGCCAGGATATGCTCATATGCAAAAAGGCACAATGACCCTTTCTCATGAACATGAACAGAAACATGATATTTCCCTTCACAATTTAACTGTAATACATATTATATAGACAGCTGTACTTGAGCTTAGGTTTAATTATGTGAAACTATGATTTTATAGACTAAAATGGTTTAACAGAACAATTCCATATAATTCAAATTTATATATTATATGGCAACAGAACTACATTATTTTCTTTCCAGATGATTAACCAAAGCCCAAAGAGTTCAACTGTGGGCTATTTTCTAAGACTTGAGAACTTTCCAATAACTCATCTGCAATATTTACTAGTTTTATTAGACACACACTTAATGTCCTAGCACTACAGTCTAAGTCGACCATGAAATGGATAAGAATTTTAGGTGCAACACAAGGTATCCTTCATCTACTCTCAGCAGCTTCAATGCTCTGTTACTATTATTGATGTTTTATCCAGCAATTTCTAGTTTCCTTTCAACTTTAAGGCAATCTAAAGCTATCACAAAAATACTCCTCTCCAACAAGAAAAGCTTTAAAACTTCTGTCTCAAAACTAACTTGAAGAATTTAAGCCAACTGTATTTCACCTTGAACCTTCTGGCAGGACACAGGCTGATCAAACAAGCAGAAAAGCATCCCTAAACTACATATCCTAATGATCCATCCATAGCTTAGTTTCTGTGTCCTAAGTTGAGTTTTTTCGCCAGCCACAATTATTAATTAGTGTTTAACACTTCCACCTTACTGCAAAGAGCAACCTCTCATAAAATATGTATGACTTGATTGGTTTATGAATGATAACTTCATTTACAATGGACACAAATACCATACCGCATCCAGTACTCCTTCCATTTATTTATTTAAAGACTTTCATGGCCTTTGGGAATTTAAATAAGTGAATGAAATTTGATAATGAAGTAATTTTATTTTTAAAGTCATGTTTAAGCAGAAATGATTCATATTCTCATTTTCTATGTTTCTGTCTGCCTCTCTCACAGACAAACTCACTCACTCACTCTCTCTCTCTCTCTCTCTCTCAGACACACACACACACACACACACACACACACACACACACACACACACACACACCTGGTCAATAAAAAGTTCCAGTAGATGACAAGGTCAGAAAAATACCTTACGGGCTATTTCCTAATACTCATGTTTAAGATACAAATTCATTAACCATTTGATCAAGACATTTAATATCATTTTTAGCAGCTATATTTATTCATCTCATCTTCTATAATAGTACTAACTTTGGTTGGTAGTTTGCCAAATGAAGATCTTTCTTCCAGTGCTACTAATTGGTTATGAGTTTGAGTTCTATTTCAATGTCTCATTCTGATTTCCTCTCTTGATACTAATGTGTGAGATCATTTACCAAAGTTTGAAAATAACTTGTTGGCAGAGTTTAGGGAAATTATAAAGATGGTTTAGTTGTTGTATAAAAGCTCTAATCCTGAAGCTCAGTCACCTAAAGATCAAATTTAAGGCTTTGGCCTTCACATATACAGTATGTAACCAAAATTAAATGGCAGAGGTAAAAGCAGACAAGGATTACATGGGAGAAGAGCACAGCAACAGCACCACGGAGTGGAGCAAAAGTCACATCCGAGTAACATCTGAACTGTAATACATCACAGATTTATGAGGACTGGGTTTGAACCTTGGCTTCAAGAACTTCAAATACAAAAAAAAAAAAAAAAAAAAAAAAAAAAAAAAAAAAAAAAAAAAAAAAAAAAAAAAAAAAAAAAAAAAAAAAAAAAAAAAAAAAAAAAAAAAAAAAAAAAAAAAAAAAAAAAAAAAAAAAAAAAAAAAAAAACCCCACTTGATACCTTAGCTTTGGTAAACTCAACTTTGAAGCAAGAATCTTATTAACCCATTGCAGTAATGTGAGGTCAACATTAGATAATATAAATGAAACTACAAAGGAAACTATAAAATACTATGTAAACTCTTTTCATAATGCATGAGTTATATTTATAGCAAAAAATACTCTGAAATTTTATACATGCTCACATTTCAGCATGTGTTTCTAGAGAAGACTAAGGATCCATGTGCCTGGACAGATTATAGTGTGGAATGAAAGGGTGAAGACCAGCCCCAACACTGGTGCTTCAAGTTTGTAAAGAAATCTTAAGTTAAAAAAAAAAAGAGAGACAAGAGTACATCTATAAATCAAGCTGCACTTGAGAATTCACTGACCAGCAAACGTGCTGAGTGCCATCTATGGTAGGCGTGTTAAGCTAGGCTCTGAGAGCCTTCCTCTTCTTAAGGAATTTGGAGCTCAGCATGGAAAAGACTGAACTATCAACAATGGAAAAGAATGAAGTACAGCAGGTGACAGGATAAATTTAAGCACATGAAACAGTGGATTACAAGGAAGGAATATTTATTTCTACTGTCTCAGAACTGTGAGGCATCATGTGCTTGATGTCATATGCACAGGATGTAATATGTGAGAATGTCTCAGGAGCTGAAGGAAGGGGCACATATGGGCTTTCGGCTTTACCCTTTACATTTAGCATTCATATATTTTTCCTGCCACCAAATACGATGTTCACATACTCCTGTGAGCGTGCCAAGAGCAACGCACAACTCTACTGTTCTGACTGTAACACCACTCCATCATTACCCATTAGAGGGAGTATTTGGAAGACTACAGAGCAGGGTTATCATAAGAATAACTTTGAAAATCTCTCATCCTTCTGTGCTTTCAGTGGCTGTGCTGACTGTAAACTCACAACTAATAAAGACAGAAGAATCCTAGAGATGCTATTAAGGTAGAATACAACATTTCCTCCCTGACACAGAGGTACAGGAAGAAGAAAGGCTGAGGATAGTGACTAGCTTTTTGTCCGTTGGCCCACCCATTCACTGAGACAGGCAACATAGGAAGAGACCCAAGTTTGTGGTAAGAAAATAATGACTTTAATACTGGAATTTCCCGTGAATCATTTGGACGGATCTCTTCAGTAACAGACATTGGATATGTAGGGTTGAGGCTTAAAAGAAAACACTAATTTCAAGATCATTTTTGGATAGTCAATGACCTACTGAACTTGTAGAAGCCATGAGAATGAAATGAATGGTCAAGGACCTAAGATAATCACTCAGTGTGAAGTAAAAATTACAGAGACAGAACTTAGGGTACATGTTTAAGATATTATACTTTATCATATTCCTTGATTGTCATCCCTACAGAAAACCAAAATTCCTCTATTTTGAGGGAACGTGGTAACAATTGTTCACTGTGTGATGAAGGTACATGGCTTAAGATGCCTTTCTATGTCCCTTTTACCTCTCAGTTCTTCTCCAATCTAGCTTGTTCAATGTTTTGAAATATGGGTCAGATCCAATCTTCCCTTTAAAAAAAAAAATCAATGTTGGATCTGACCAGCTGGTATGTTACTTCCTTCATTATTTAGAGTTCTACTAAAGTCTAAATTAAGTTTGATCGTTCCTAGAAAGGCTTTTTTTGAAGTTTCCACTGGAAACATTTAATATCCACATTTTTAAAAATGTTGAAAAAGCATATCAGGTTTAGAGATGAAAATCAAAATACAATGCTGGAGAACAAGCGTAAAAATTTCAAACGGTAGCCTCTATTCAGTAAATGCTGTTTTTACAGACTGAAGATCATGATTGTACAAAACTGTGGGATGCTATTTTTGGGGGCCAAGCACTTGGCACCGCTGACGTTGATGGGTCTGC
This sequence comes from Ctenodactylus gundi, assembly GCA_004027205.1. Classification (NCBI taxonomy): domain Eukaryota; kingdom Metazoa; phylum Chordata; class Mammalia; order Rodentia; family Ctenodactylidae; genus Ctenodactylus; species Ctenodactylus gundi. The sequence continues at coordinate 280,762 of PVKB01001193.1, read as the reverse complement.
TGTTCATTACAGGCCTGACATGCAAGCAAACATGTTCTTCCATTTCCCTTTTCCCAATGTGAGTGACTACCTCCTCTGAAACAAATTACATAAAAATGTAACATGAATGTCTTTAAAGTCAGTATATACCACTTCCACTTAAGTCACTGGCAAAATACATCTTGGTGTGTTACCAAAGATTTCCATAAGAACTAAAACTTCCTTAATTATGTACTTTTCCTGTTTACCAGGTAACAAAGAATTTCACAGTCAGTCAGGTATGTTGAGAGCCTGGGTGTTTTCATCACTGGACTGAGGTGCTCACCGTGACTATGTGAGCTGCTGCTTCTGAGTTTCTTCTCCAAGACTAAAGGTGACTGAGATTAAATTCATCTGACTCAGAGGCACTGACACTGATGAAAAAATGTTTATGAATTTCTAATAATGTATCACAGAAAAGTTTTTTCAGTTTTAACTGTGTTTTATCAGCTTTAATCAGATAATGAAATATGGGTAGAATAATGTGAGGATGAAAGATATCAGCCATTTATAAATTCAGCTGACTGGTTTTGTTCTTCCAAAGACAGTTAATTGGCTATGAAGAACAAAATAAAACAAGCTGGTGGTGGTGGTGGCTGTTCCATTATTTTGTGTACTGGGGATCAAACCCAGGGACACTTTGCCATAGAGTTCCATCCCAGGCACTGCAAATTTTCTTTTGAGACAAGATCTAACTAAGTTATTCTAAAATTTATGATCTTCCTTTCTCAGGCTTCTGAGGCGCTAGAATTATAGGTATGTGACACAACTCCTGGCCTCCAAAGAAACCTGACTCCCATCTTTCATTCTATGGTCTTTTCTATTCAGGTCCTACACACCAACAAGGTGGTGTTGGTCCATCACGTTCATTTATTCTCAGAATAAATTCTATCTCATTTCCTACCCCATTTTGCTTCCTTTCTCATCCTCTATTTTAAAGATCGCTGCTTCTTATTTGGACAACTAACTTTGGCTCACTACTTGAAGTGGGTCTGATAAGCAACAACTGTCATCTCAGGCAAATGTTAGAAATTTTAGTTTAAAATGGTGACAAATGATTTTGTGCTTACACGCTACTAGGAAGGACGTTTGTTGCAATCCAAAATACGAAAAACATCTCTAGAGTCTTAAGAAATAAGGATGGAAAACAAAAAGGGAAATCTTAAAACTGTTCAGGGCAGAAAACTTTCTCTTTAAATCTTCCCATTTGTAGAAAGAGTCATCCAGGCAGTACCCACTGTGCAACAGTTACCCTATGCTAGCACTCATGTTGTAGCTAAATTTTCTTTGTCAGCAAGTCTTTCAAGCTGTGGGTACCAAGAGAAACAGGATAATAAATGCTTTGCTTTCCTGGTAAGGAATTTCAAACCCATGAATGATGAAAACAGCAGGGGTCTACACACCTATAGTTCCCACAAAGTGGAAATCACTGATTAAGTCTTTATAAAAGAAAATTACTCCTCATGCTTTAGAATTAGTTTATTCTGGCCAGAAAAAAATTTGTGCCCAAAGTAGCATCGACTCCACTTACCCCCTAACAGTCTGAAACAGATTAATTCTGCATTAGTCCCATTCAGAGAATGGTAAGCAGGTTTTAAAATACAGATGAGCTGTGCCTGGTGCTGCTGGCCTGTAATCTCAGCACCCTAGGAGGCTGAAGCAGGAAGACTCGAAGATCAAGTCCAGTATGGTGGTTTGGATGTGGGGGTCTCCCAAAAGCCTCATGTACCTGGGGATACTAAGTACAATTGGGAGGTGGGACCTGTCAGGAAAGGGCAGATGCCTGGGACTTGACCTAGAGGGGCTGTGCTAGTTCCAGCCTTCCTTCTAGCCTTTCTCTGTTCTACCATGCTGTGATGATCTACATGTCTCCAGACAATCAGCTCCTGCTGCAGATCTAACTCTAGCTGCGGCCCCACCATTTTCCAGCCACCCACCCATGAATGGAGTGTGACTTTATGAAACCTTAAGGTAGAATAAATCTTTCCTCCTTAAAGTTGTGCATGTCAGGTATTGAGTCACAGCAATGACAAAGTAACATTCAGCTTGGGCAATTCAGTGACTTAGACTCAGTCTCAAAATCAGAAAAAAAAAAAAAAAAAAAAGGGCTGAAGATGTAGCTTAGCATGAAGACTCTGGGCTTGATACCGAGTACAAGACAGGCAGACAGGCAGGCAGGCAGGCAGGCAGGCAGGCAGGCAGGCATCCAGCCAGGCAGACAGACAGACAAACAGTACAGATGAGATGGAGAGATACATATACCCACCCGGAGAAGCTGGAAAACCAAGGGCATCCTCATATCCCTACTTATTCCTCCGCTTCCTGTCCTAAATGGTCAGGGTAACCAAATCCAACTTTGAGGCACCTGAAGTCGGGAAGGTAGGAGCCTCTTTAGCCACAGCAGATCTAGTATTCATGCAAGGAAACATAGCAATTCAGTGGTTGCAAGAGACAGAGGTTCACATACATTCTAAGCTGCCTGACAGTGAACTGTGAGAGATGCCCAGGAAAACAGCACCTGCAATGAGGTCTATTTAGTGTCTCAAATGTTACTACATGTACATATGTATTACTCAGAATTTAATGTGTAAAATTTTTAAATTCCATTTTATAGTGAATGGTATCGTATGCAGGTCAGATACACTGTAAAATGACGAACATAATCAAGCTTCCCTGCATCATCTCACAAAGTCAGTTACCTGTGTTGTGCGAACTGGGAACCCAACTTATATGAATCTAACACATGATGCAGCCACAGTTGGGAATTACTGCACTAGTTGTAGCTTCAAATAAACTTAAGCATCAAAGATCACTTGCTTTTTCCTTCTACTCTGTGTAAACTAACCCACTCATGCAGCATTGTAGATAAATCGCCAGGAAGCATACTGTAGTCATCTCTTTGGGCCCTTCTCAGAGAACAGAAAGGGGAAACAAACACTGAGAAGACAAGCCTCATATGTCAGAGGGCAGTGCCACAGACAGAAAGGTAAGCTAGGGTCTGTGCGTCTGATCGTTTAACATGATCTGTTTACTGTAATGTAGAGAATCTGTGGGTCAAGGCATGATTTGTTATCCTTTCTTCGCCCCCAACTGGTTGTGTGACCTTCAGAATAGCACTGGTTACCTGATCTTTCTTAGCTTCAGTTTCCTCATCTACTGCATAAAGGAAGCTGGTGGGACAATGTAAGCTTCTATAATCTGTGCTGTATCTTTTGCTTTGTTTAGCCTAATCACAGCAACTCCTTCCTTTATCAACTGACCCGCATAACACATTCTAACGAACAGAAACCCCACAGAAATTAGCTGTATGATTCCCTATGCTTACTAAGTTTCATTTTTAACTTATAAATACTTACTTTTGTTAATAACCTACAGACGATTTACATCTGAACAACTATGACCTGGGAGTAATTCAGGGACCATGATTCTCTTAAGGAACAATTTCATGGCACTTGTGAAGATTGTTAAGAGTTACGATCGTAGTTAAAGCCTCCTCAAACTGCTGAAAAGACAGAACCAACCAAGATCTACACTAAAGCTTTTGCATCTACTTAAACTGTAGCTTACAAATATTAATTGCAAATCAGTAACTAGCAATGCACTAGAAAAACAGAATATGTTTAGTGTCAATTAATCTATGGTTGACTTTAACGTCACAGAGACTCCCTAATCAGAAGTATGCTGTGTTTTCAGTTGTCCATGGTCAACTACATATCAAATATGAAATGGAAAATTGTAAAAATATGTAATTTGTAAGTTCTAAAATGCATTCCATTCTGAATAACATGATGAAATCTCAGTCCTGCTTGGAATGTGAATCAACCCTTTCTGTTGCAGATCAACACCATACAGTATGACTGAATATTGGCATTACAGATAGGGAGATAGACAGACAGACAGACAGGTTACAGTTGGTACAGAATTTGGTAATATTAGGCATCCTATGGGGTCTTGGAACTTAACATGGATAAGGGGGAGACCACTGTACTTACATCTAGTTACAGTACATCACTTATTAGTCATAAAAGATAGTCAACGATTTGCCACTAGTAGTTTTCTATAACAGGTACAACGACTTTAACTGTCTTGAACTTAACCGATCTTTAGTTGAAAAGGTAACCAGTCTGAAAATATGAGATTTTTTACATGAGATCAGGTATATACAAACCTCTTAGCACATTTCTCAGAAGACAGTAAACACTCAATAAATGTAAAACAATACTTTTATCAACTGAATATTGATATTTGATTAAAATTAAACGATGAAAGCTATTAAAAAAGCAACCATCACAGACACAAAATATTTATAGAAGCAAAACTTTCTGAAAACACACTTACCCTGAGGTTCTATAACTACTGATGACTTTATACCAGGATATAAAACATACCCAATCACAGCTAGTAAGTTTTCTATCTTCTATTCCCTGTGACTTGTTGGTAACATGTCACTGTACACTGTACCTCTTATATTACTGAATACAAATATCTGATAGTTTCGTGGTATGCACTTAATTACATGCTCTCCTGAAAAAAAAACCAGTAATACTGTATTGTTTGGACAAGCCTCTAATGTGCTAAATTTCACAGATTAATATTAGCTATGACCTACAGTCACTGACATGAGCTTTAAGAAAAAGCTTCCAGGAACCTACTGCTCATGTTCATTTTATCCCACCTGTCCCTGAAGTATGTCAGTGTTAAGAAAAGTGCGGGCCTGGAGAACACTGAGAACTTTCTTGTTTTACTAGCTTTCCTGTCTCTTAAGACCGTCTTCATCATTAGTACCTGTGCTGATAACTAAGAGTGGTAGACGCCATCCAAAATATGGCTATTCACTTAAACTCACATGAAAACAGAGATTCTACTGTGACGACTAGACAGAATTACCAGAGAACTTAACTGTAACCTTGTCAGTTGTCATGGTGTAGATCTGGAATGCTTCCCAAAAGCCTTATGTGTTTACATGTTGTGAAACAGCAATGGAGCCACGTGTGGTAAGCAGTAAGGCCTGGCCAGAAGGATAGGAACACTGGAGCTTGACCTGGAAGAATATATACCAGCTGCACCCTTCCTTCTCACTTGGCTTCCTTTCTGCCATTTTGCAAATAGATTTTCCCCCAGCTAGTCCTCTACCATGTGCGTTTGCCACTGCCAGCCGCCCATGAATGGCCTGGGACATTCTGAAACTATGAGGTAAAAGTAAACTTTTCCCCCTTAAGTTGTCGATGTTGGCTACTCTATCCCAAAAGTGAAAAATTGGCTAAGACCCCAGTGCTTCAGCTTTTCATCCTACCTTACTTTTTGGAGAGGCAGGAGAATGGTCTGGAGGGACAAAATAAAGCAGATGGCAGGATGGGAAGGGGGGGGGAACAAGAATGCCCAAGCTTTGGGGCTCTCGATTCAGACCCCCACTGCTGACCTCAACTGCGTGCCCTCCAAGTTGCTGACACCAAGAGAGAAACAGTTGCTTCACTGGTGGCGCTGAGAGAGGGGCTGTGTCCAATCCCACCGCACCCTATCTGCAGAGTTTACTGCACGGCTCTGGTTTCTCAGTTCCCTCATTTGTGGTGGCTTCTAGTCCTACTTCCTCCTTGTCACCAGCCTGAGCAGATTCAGAAGCTTGAGAGTTACGCAAACATCACTATTCAGATCTTACTTTCCACCTCACTAAATTAGCAAGAGAGAACTAGCCATATTCTAAAGGTCTCCAAGTATTTTCAGGGCAGAAGGATGTGACGCGGACAGTAGGCTAAAATTTCTGTTTCCTAACTTTAGTCCACGGCCAAGACCAAGACCTGCTCTTTTCCCCTTCTGCTTCATTAGTGGGGCGGTTAGTGGCTGGGTTTCTGCTTACTCTTCTGAGATGAGCCTTGTCCTCAACCCTGCCCTTCCCGTAAGGAAGGAGGAAGCAGAAAGATGGGGGAAGGGAGCAGGCCAGCCGCATGGAGACAGACATTAGAATGCAGAAGGTGGCTGACACAGAAAGCCTGGGGACACTGATAAAGAAAAGCACCCTAATAAGATGAATGTCAATGAGATGATACCGGTGAAGCTACACTCCTCTTAAGAAAGGTTCTGCATTTATCATCATGTTTGTAATCAGTTCCTCTTACAGTAATGACTGGGCCTGAAGCTTCCTCTTGGAGAGCTCCACATTAGGAACCTCATCCTGCCTCTAGTTCTGAACTGACAACTTGTCCGCGCTCTCCATGGCCTGCGCTCACTCAAGAAGACGCTTCACTTCCAGGCCAGAGCTGAGCTGCGAGCCTGCTCAGGATCACTTCTGTGATCTGGTTTTGGTGGTGGGGGAGGTGGAGAGAGGCGCCTAGCTGACTTCTAGGTCTTCACTCCTGATCCTGAGCACCGTCCTGCACAACCAGGACTGTGACACGGACCTGCTTTCTCAAACCTACTGTAAGCATAGTACGTTACTCTGTGAGTCGCAGTGGGAAGGGCTAGGAATTTTGATTCGTTTTGAGGAAGCCCCAAAAGGAGCAAATTCAGGCCGGCCAGATACTGCACTGCTGGTAGAGCTGGGAGCGGCAAGCTATACCAGCGTATGCAGGAGAGCACAAAGTTCTTGACTCCAGAGTCCAGATACATTAATTTGAACCCAACTGCCTATAAAATCAGCTACTAGCTGGGTAACCCTAAAGAAGTTACTTATTTTTAAAATATAATTTTAGCTTCCCAGCCAGTAAAGGGGCTATACAACATGTGCTTTGTTAAGTTGTGAAAATTTTTAAAAAAACTAGTTAAGGAGCCTTCCCATGGGCTGTCAACAAGGAGCAGCCACGTTTGTAATGGTGTTTCTTGCTGTCCGCGTTGGCTTCCTGCGTCACGCTCCCCATTACTTAACGTGTGGTAAACACTCCGCCTATATCCAATGTGATGAGTTTGCTATCACAGTCTTACTAACTGTGCTTCTAAGTTTGTTTCTATCACTGCTATGCTAGGGAGGTCAGAGAACTTGACCTGTGACATCTTAGTGTACTCAGTATAACGAGGTGAATGCTAAGGATGTATCACCTGAAATTTTTAGAAGGGATAACAAACAACCCCATAGAGCTATTTACAAGTACAGATGATTCACTTACTCATGTTAACTGGGGATAGGAATCAAATAGATAAAAGCTATCCACCAGTAATCCTGAAGCCTCATTAGGTTAAATACCCTTTCATGTCAAACCAAGGCTGTAAATAAGGCATTAAGCTGGCTTGTTAATAGTTCATCCCTTTCCCTTTCCTTTCTCTGCTATCTCCCTGGTGGAAAGCTATGAATGCTGAGCGCTCTATTACATCTCAAACAGCAGGGAGAGGGAAGCAGATGCTTAGAGAATCTCAACATGGATGGTCAAGCGTTGAATGATCCAGATTTGTCTGCATAAAGTACTATCAAATTACTAATCAATAATGGAAGCAAGTCAAGTTATAGGGATACTGGTTTCTTTTTCTTTCACTGAACAGAATATGACTAGTGACAAGGCATGGAAAGCCAGGAATAGTTTGTGGAAGAATGGAACAGACTCTTGTAAGAAAGGTTTAGTCTAGCCACTCCATTTTGCAGATGAAGCAAGGAAGAAATTCAAAGTGTTAGAGAGTGCTGGGAAAGAGGGGACCGCAGCATGGATATGTGAGCCGAGTACTGATGGGATGCACTGACAGCCAGGAACAATGAGGGATATAAAAGAGAACATTTGTAGTAGTGCCCCTTTCTGCAATCTCCCAGATGTACTGTTTACTGTTTATCTTTTCATTTCAATGACTTGTGGGTAGTGAAAGCTGTAATGTTATGGTACTGAAATATTGTTTTATTATCAAACAACTTTAATAGCTTAAGTTGTAATACTAATGAGACTTCCTGGGCACCTGTGTGCTACGACTGTTCACAGCTAAAACAAGCAGAGAAACAAACAACACTTTTTCTCCTCCTCACACTCCTCCTAAGTGACTGGGGCAATTACCACACCTAGATGAGCAGTGGTAGTCTAAGGCGCCCTTTTATCCTGGCCTCAGCAGTTTCCTATTACTGGGTGGGTGAAGGAGAAATGAGGCTCCCAGGAGAAAGCTCTTCACACTCACCCATATTATATCCTTTCTTTGAGGCTTAAAATTTGAGGTTCTGAATGGATCAGCCTGTTTAAATGGATCCGCGTTTTCAGAGTTATGTCCAGCTTCCATGTGGACAGATTCAGGTTCAGTGTACAAAGTACTGTCATTATTCAGGCGGTGTTTTTTCATGAAAATCCCATAATGACAGAATTTGGACAATTTTCTAGCTTTAGTACAAACTTTCTCTCCTTCCATAAGACTATCATAACCTCCTTCTTTGCAACTGCATGAAGACCTTTAATCAAATTCAGAATTTCTCTCCTGTGAGCTTCTTCTGAAGTCTTATCAACCTTTTGGGAACTGAAGTCTTTATAAATCAACTTAACCTGTCAAATTTAATCTTATACTGTCATACAAAAATGATTACCTCTGAAATCTATTCATTTGTGCCATTGTCCCATCCTACCATATGCTTACATGATAACAATGAATTGCCAATATCTATGAAACAATGACACTGAGCACTTCTGACAATCTGATAGGAACCAGTGTCAGAGCACTTACATTCTTTCATAAGCCTTACAACAGTCCTATTAATTAAGCATGTCACTGAGATCATGTTATTTACAAAATAATAAAGTAACACCTTCATTGAGTTCTACTGCCAAAAAATGATGTAGTTTTAACCCTGGACCAGTTTTTTCAACTTTTAACTGTCAAGGAATCCTCATTAATTTTCTCCCATAGACTACCTGTTTTGAATGGGCCATACTTAAAAAGTACTGAGTTGTTCATTTCATTTAATTAGAACCATATATACTAAATACCAGTCAAAGTTATTAAGCTGACTGTCAGCCCGAAGCAAAACAATCTGCTATTCAGGTGCCACGTAAAACTTTATGGTGGATGCAACAAATAATTTCTCATGGTCCTTGATCAAGTATTAAAGCACTAGATCCCTGGAGCCTGGGCTAGCAGACAGGGAACCACTGAGGGCAACTGCTTCCCTCCACCTTCCAACCTTTTGCCTCAGAAGTGGAGAACTGGGAGGAATCTTGCCACGGTGTTTTAGTACCACCAGGAGCCAGTCCTATATCTTGACCCTATTCCTAACCCCTAGTGTCTCCTGCAGAGTCACATCTTGGCACCTTTCCTCATAGTCCTTAAAAAGTTAATTAAAGAAAAGATTTTTTGTTTAGTTTTTATTTCCGCAAGATGTAAGTATAGCATGAAAACAGCACAGACAAAGGAGAACGGTTCTTTTAAGTTCCCATGAGGCCAAGTATTTCAGCTTAGGCCAAAATCTGCAAAGGTAATTCTGAGAGATGAACGGCAAGTGTACCTCTTGCTCTATACATTCCATAACTAATATATTTTATACGTTGAGCTGCTTCCTAAAAAGAGTTCATATTTACAGAAACTATCCAGTATCAATAGAAATAACGTCTTTGAAGGCTATTTCTTCTATGACTCCAGAAGTTTTACAGGCAGCATCCCATTCAGCCCTTCCTCTCTTCTGCTAAGATGGGGAGGCAGGAACTGTCACTAATGGCAGTTATCAAGCAGTCTTTCCCATGCACTAGGAGTTAGACACCATTCTGAGTCAAACATAAGGATTATGACAGTATTGATAATATTGATAGTAGAAAATAAGAAAGTTGACTACAGTAAAGCAATGGTGCTGGCAGGACAACCAGCAAACAGGACTTTATATCTTCCTGCATTTATTTTACTGAACTGACATCCTTGTGAGTATATGCATGAATATTGTATATGCATTAATAATATGTTTGTCTATAGGTACATAAAGATACCCATAAATATATACATCCATAAATACAAAACACATCACATCATTAAACACACACATGTAATATATCTACATTCATCTATATTTTGGGACATTTGAAATATTTACAAGTAGAATTCTTTTTTTTTTTCTTTACTAAACATTTACCATGTATAAACACTACACAGGCTCTGTTTTTTTGGTCACTCAGTTAAAGACAGAATGGTTGTTACTTCTGTATTCCCTAATATCCAGTTAAGTGCTAAATAATACAATTCAACAAATATTTGAATAATGAATGGGTATTCTATATGTTACTTATGACAAACTTCTGAAGTCTCAAAGCTATCCATATGGATGTGTTGGCCATTTATTCATAACAATTCTAAGTGAAAGATAGGTGCCAGAGAAAGAATTTTAATTAACTTGGCCTCATCAGGTTTACTTTCAAAAGGAATGGTGTTAGGGAGAAGGCTCCATGGTAATTAGGAGACGAGAGTTGAGAGATTTTGTGATACAAATAATAATAATGGTAATGATAAAATAATCAAGGCTTTCAAGACAAAGGCATTAAATACATATTAATAATTAGGAGACATCTTTCAAAGACACTAAGTACCTCAAAATATATTACAATGGTCATACCGAACTTGCTCTCAGTGAAAGCCAAGATGTTCTGCTGAAAAGCAGAAGCTCCAGCACTGTTCTTGAAAGACACAGCGTGAAAATTCTATGGGGAGTTAAGTTAAAACCTACTGGGGAGGAAAGTGCTTACCCACACAAGTACATTATCTCCTTTAGGGCAAGCAAGGAAGGTGCCCATTCACTTCATATGGGTGAGCAACCTTGTCCCAAGAGGCAATTTTGTTTACTGCTTCTTCCTTCTGGATCAGGCTCATTTGTTTTTATATCTCAAATGTATGTGTAGTTCTTCCTCATGTTGTGTGTGTTCTTACAAAACACTGTTCAGTATGCCACCACTAAAATGGAGTGCTCTAAACAAACGTTCTCTGAGGGCAGTAACTCCTTAATATAAACTGCATTTAATAAAACTGGTAGTGATTCAAGAAAGAAAAAGGGATGGTATATTCACAGAAAATGTCTGGAAGAAATTTGCAATTACTATTTTACAAGACATTTAGATGCCACGGATTCCTCATAGCTGTTAAAATTTAAGAGGTTTCTCAAACTGTATTCATCTGTTATTACATCCTTAATTAAATTAATTTATACAGTGAATGCTCTAATGATATTGCTGTAGATTTTCAATCAAAAAGCCTCATTGCTAGAGACAACATGAGTTAAGACCTTGAAAAAAGAACAACGTAAGGCACACTGCTGGCACTCGCAGAATATTTTAGCCTTGACCTCTGATTGTTGACAAGTTCTTGGTGGTTTTTCAGTGCCTCAATCAAGGTCATTTTGTTTTATTCATTTTATAATTGAGCTAAGTTAGGTCAATAAAATAAAAGTAAATCTTGCAGATTGTCCACCAAAGATTTCTTTCCGTCTTGGATATATAATGGCAGACAGTGACATTTCTACTGAATGACATTCTCAGCTGTACTCACCTGATGCCCCAAATTTAAAAAGCTTACACTGCTACACTGTGAAAACAGAGACAACCAAAATTTTTTCCAAGAACACAAATGGCACCAAAGTGGAAAATGGCAGTCTAATAATGCTGCACCGAACCCAATGGCTCATCGAGCAAACCAGCCTACACAGAATTACCGTATTCCCTTCAGGCTACAACAGCACTACCCATCAAGGATCTCAATTGTGTGTGGGCATGTAACCTGTAGTTCTATCTGAAGCAGAAAAACACTAAAATATAAACCAACTGTGTAATGACTGCCTGTCCTCCATTCACTCTTACAGTGACCCTAATCAGAGGCCTCCTCAGGCTCGGTCTCTTGCTACTTCCCGCCAAAACCTAGCTTACTACTTGGCATGTAGCAAGCACCCAATAACCGTTTGTGGCTTATTAACCTCATGAAATATTAGTAATTAGTGGGCACCGTACCTAAGAATTGACCTGTAGCTTAAGCATCAAGCCGCCATATCACTTCTAGATGAGAACTTGATTCCCAACCTCTTGGTCCTTGTTGCTCGTGCACAGCTGTCAAATTTGCTCTCTTTATTTCTATTGCTGTATTTTAAAAATTTAGGTTGAACATTTCACAAGATATAAGAGCCAATGTCTTAGTGAAAGAACCAGGCTTCACAAATGTGTCCCCAATTACTGTGCACTGCTCTGTAAGGTCCTGATTCTGAACCTAAATCCCACCACCTTCCACTCAACCACACATGTAACAGGAGGAGCAAGGTCTCTAAAACAACACAAAAAGGTGTTTCTAAATCAAAACAAAAAAGCTAACACTTTCAACTGCATGAGAGACACTCATGTCAGCTCGATTCTCCCTTCCTGTATTAACCAAATTCTTTGTTTCCCTCAAGATAGGAAGAGAATACATAAAGATGAAAGCAAACTCCTAAAATTAATCAAGTTTGGTTGCACAACCAAAGTTCTTTATGCTACAAAAACAGCAGCTGGGAAAAAAACCAGCACTGCACGAAAAAAAAAAAAAAAAACCCGAAGAAACAAAAAACAAAAACTCAGCACCATTTGATCTTGCTATAAATTGAAAGTTTTGGACACTTTAGAAAAAAAGGCAGCAAGCGCCTTTTTAATGGATTTTATCTGCAGGAAAATGATCACAAGCAGAAAAGCTCCAAAGTGTCGGCTGGGGATGCATTTTTCTCTACTCTTTTATTTTTGTTCAGAAGGAACCTGAAGGCATATGGCAAAGTGCATCATTAATTTCTTATTAATTTCATAATATGAAGGCAACCAGTTAAAATAGTAGTGCTACAACTTTAAATTACTGAACTCACTTGGTATTTAATGAGAGATTTAGCGCAGCAGGATTTCTGTTAAATTAAGTTGTGCCTTCACTTCACAGTGGGAAAACAGGTGTATATTGGTTTAGAATTATGGAAATGTTGACTAATTCCAAGGCTTGTAATCAAACAGCAAGGCACCCTGTAATATATTTTCCCCAAGAATATGTATTAATCTTTTATGTCTGGTCCCATTTCTTCCTGTCCACCAAAGACTCACAGCTGAAAGGCAACCACTTTTATGTTTTCCTTGCAGCTGTTAAGGGTGATGTTTATCACATAAAGCTGTACATAAATGAGAGATGTGGATCTTTGTCCCCATTTATCACATCTGAAATAGCAAATGTAGCAAAGGCTCTGAGCTTTACACATCGAATCTGACTTCTCAAATTCTTGGCTAACCTAACTCAAGTAACTGAGTATATGAAAATAAAATGGCTAAAATAAAAACTCAAGAAAAAACATCCACCAACAATCTTCTTCAACTTTCAAATTACTTTTCTTCATAGTGGTCTTTAGCTAACACTTCTAAATTCCACCGACAGAATTTTTAAAAAGAAAAAGCGCAATATTAAAAAAATATATAGATGATGTTATTTATTTGCCAAGAAAGGGGTACGAGTAAGAAACATATTCATCAGTCTTTCCGTGCGTTTTAATACACCCTATGCAAATTAAGCCTGGGTTTCTGGAGAACACCTTCACACAGGAACATCGCACGTTAGGAGCTGTGCGTCTAGAACAGGGAATACATCCAGAATAGCTAAGCTTTATATTCAATTAAAATATTCTATTTGGCATCAAGCAACACTTTTAAATGTAAATAACAATTCACTGTCTCAAGTAATTCTTAAACACATCTACAAGAGATTTTTGTGTGCTAGTTATTGTAAAACATTTATTTTTAAAAGGAGGAACACGAAATGGTCTTTACATTTGACTAGGAATATTCAAAATAAAAATCATGTTCTTCTATTGTGGGATGGATCAATAAATACTAGCCTTGACTGCTTTATTCTACAATGTGGCTTAACACTAATATTCTAGGAATACACTGGAAAAATTCCATTTACATGGAGAATGGAGCTGAAATACTACTGTCTTTTTTTTTTTTTAAAATCACTGAGCAAAGCACTTAGGCTTAATGAAAGAAGCCTTACTACAAACCAGCTTGGAAGTTTCAGAGAGAAGGAGTTAAGCTGGAAAGGATCTTTCTGGTATCACACACTTGCCTTCCTAATCACTTGATTTACAGTTGGGAAAGGGGGAAACCAGAGAGGCACGACCGAAGATCAGGATTCAGAATCTATTAATTATGACTGATTAGGGAACTTATTACTCTGAAAACATCTTGGCATTTGGCAATACCAATATGAAACTGTCAACAAAGCAAGAGTGAATTACATAAATGCCATCCTTTCTGGCTGTAAGGAGGATGAAAAACTGAGTGCCCATGCCAGTATGTGTGGACACACATACACATGCGCACACATACACACACACAGACAAGCATACGTGTATGTGTGGTAAGAAACACACATAAGTGTATGTGTGCAAAGTCAGTTACACTCTGATGACATTATTTTATCTTTCTTTTCCTTTTGTCAAATCAGACTTCAACAAATTATCATTGCACTGCTTACCCCTAATTCCTTCATTTTAACCAATGAATATCATTTTATTGAAGTAACTTAACACTGAGATTTTGGTAACTGGTGAAAATATTCAATCAGCATAGGGAAAATCACACTAGCATGCACTATATAAAAGCACCACAAATTCCTTTAAGACAATGCATTTTCAATTTATTTTGAAGTTGCTCAGTGCAACATCAGTTCATTTCTAGTAAATTGTACTAATCATCAAATATTACAGGGAAGGAAGTGGAAAAATACTGTAAGCTTTTTATGTTTCTTTTTCATAAATCAACACAAAGCCACAAATTGGGCATTAAAACACTGACTTTGTTAACCACCATTGACTGTTTAGAAATCATTAGGAGGCTTAATATTATGGCTGTACAAGGTACATTTTGTCCTTTCAAAAGAAAATCTAAAGACTAAATTTGAAAAGGGGCTCCTGGTGAGTAAAAGCTTTTCCTTTTCCATTTGCTATGCTACTATGTGTAGGTTTTTTTTTTCCTTTTAAAATCTTAGCCCACCCTGTACTCTTTGGCAGCCGCTGTACTCAGTGGGGTCACTCTGATTTTCTTACCAGGGGACATGCTATTTGAGAGCTCTTCCAGTCAGTGTTAATGCCGGTGCTTCTTTATGGGCTGGCCAGCTGGTTTGGGTGCTTTAGAGAAGAGAGGGGTCAGCACATCCCTCAAAAGACCAAAGTCATTTTTGGCACTAAGAACCTATAACTAGAACCTTCAATTGAAAGGACCATTTTCAAGCAATAAAGTGATTTTGGTACAAAAGTAAACCGACTCACCCCAGGTAAAGTTTTAATATTGTGCAGTGCATTCTGGGCCTCAAGTGCAGCTTTTCTTGTATAAAATGTTACGAAACAACAACCTACAGAGAGAAATGAAAAGGTTTTAGAAACTTCTGTGAATGCCTTGCTTAGATATAATGGAGACTGTGGCGAACAAATAATCTACTTAAAAGGATGCACAATTTAAAAATAATAAAGCACATGAGAACAGTAATAACAACATCTCAAGCATTTACACAGTGCTTTTCATCCTAAATCACATTAGCTTTACCCACATAGGAGATCAATTCACAACTCTGTGCACCAACTACGTAGAATACAGCTATTCAGGAATGAGGGTAGGAGGTAGTGGTGTGGAGGTGAGGTGCATTAATGGGACCGACCTGTAGCATAGCAACTACATGAGGTATTTAGTGACAGTAAAAACAGCATAAACTTACATTAACTGTAATTTTCTTAAAGGATATCTCTTTGAAAAATACTTTATTTCTCAAAGATTTTTAGACAGCTGCATTTTAAGTTTCTTAAAGGCCAGGGTAGACATTGTTTTTTTTTTTTTCCAATCTGCACCATAGTATGTGCATGTGTGTATATATATATATATACATACATATATTGCGAAATTCTGTACAATTGACTACTCAATCCTTGCTTGCCAAAATGAAAGGATATATTTTAGCCAGGTTTAAAATACAATACAAATGGACAGGTGCCCAAACAGATGCTAGGAGATTCTGGCTCGTGTGTTACATATGGCTACAGTATACATCTGGATTCATTTCCAAGAGCCAGTGGGGTCTGGGCTGACAGACTCTCTGGGGCAGAGCCGCAGATGCCCTCTTTCCAACCAACCTTATCCTGCAAAGATGCTGCTAAAACCTTAGGCCCCTTCTTCAACATATAATAAAGATGCTAGATAACAGTATATTAATCAGGGCTGGAGGAATAGCTCAGGGGTTAAAGTGCTTGCCTAGCAAGTGGTACACAAGTGCAAGGTGCACGAGTTCAATTCCTCAGGACCACATAAGCCGGGTGTGGTGGCACACGCCTGTGATCCCAGCACTCGGGAGAGAGGCTGAGGCAGGCAGGTTGTCCTGAGTTCAAGGCCAGTCTGGGATACACAGTGAGTTCATAACCAGCCTGGACTACAGAGTGAGACGCTGTCTCAAACAAACAAAACCCAGTATGTTAGTCAGCATACAATTTCGGAACACAATCACACTCAGAACTAGACAAAGACTTTAGAAGTTTAACACAAAAAGATGCTGTGCTACATTTGATTTGAGTTGTCTCTGGTAATCTGTTGACCCAACAACAAAAAAGACATTCACAAAGATTGTGTCTACTTTCCATCAGCTCTAGTAAAGAATCCTAATACACAGAGCCCAAGAGATGGAACGAGGTGAGGAGATGGGTCCTCACGCCATTGCACAGCAAGGAGTGTGACAGATGCACAGCACTTGGGCACCAACATTGGTTCTATTTAGGGGAATGATGCAAGCAAGCCAGAGAGGAACTAAATGATACCAGTATAGCTGGGATCTGGCATTCCCAGCCATTACAGAAGTAAGAGCGCAAAGTGGCATTCTGATTTCTGAAAACAAAAACATGTTCACTAAAATAGGGGAAAACCAAGTAGAATACCACACTTAAGGCACTCTTAAAGACATCTAAGGTGCTTCTTCTCCATTCGGAAATTTGGAAACTACTTCCTTACACTTGATTTACTTGACTGACCAATATTAAATATGTAAAACCTTCATCTTTTAAACAAAGCAGAGTTTGACTCTAGTTTCTCAAATTTTATAAAATGCCATGTATTTTTGTCCCTGGTGGGTTGACACATACCTAAGAATCAGAAACCTTTCAAAAGTGTCAGTTAAACGATGGAGGCAAATGAAAATTACAAAATTTTCTTAAAGAATCATATATAAAGAAGCTGACTATTTCTATATGAGCTTTACTTCAGTTGTTCTGCTTCCCAGAAGACCTTTTACTGAACTGAGTGGCTTAACTTGTTATTGTAGGTTCAGTGGGATAATGTAAGCTCCAGAAAAGATACTGGACTTACTTAAAATCAAGGAAAATTTTTAAACATGCAAGTCCCCGTTTCTAGTAAACTTTTGTAATCATTTGCAGATAAAAGAAAAATTCAGAAAATGCTTCATTAGGCTCAGTAGAGAAAACTACAGGAAAAGCCTCCTAAATGCGCCCCTTTCCTAGGCTTAGCTTAGTTCTCCTTTAGTTTACAGACATGAAGGTTCTGAATTTTAAATTCACTTAAATAATGAAAACTTACAGAAAAGGTAGAATCAGATATTTTTGAGAAGATACTTGAGGGTGAGATACTAAAAAATAAAGAGGTAGACCAGTTTGCTTTGGTGAGATTGAGGAAATTAAAAAGGAATAAAGCTTAAGTGACAAAGACGACATGATTACAGTCAAAAATAAAAAGCTTAGGGCCCACCACAGTGGACAGCACCATTTGGTACAGAAGAACAGAGAAATGACAGGGGATTAAAAAAAATCAGGCCCTAAATACAATGAGGAGACCAAGGCACCAGGAACAATGATGGAAAAAAATGAGGGAATTTTGTGCACCCATATGTTGGGCTAATGTGAAGACCAAGTAGTCTTGGGAACAAAAGAAGCTCTTCCTGACTTGGTCACCCAAACAAAATTCCTAGCTGAAAGTCCATGAGGGCTGCGTAGTCCAAGTGTTACCTGAGTATTAATATCCTACCCTAGGGAAGAAGACATTTAACTGTACTTGGCTATTTACATCTTCGTGTAAGTGTGACTACTCCAAGTGCTTTATTCTTTAAAATGTTTTTCCCCCCATTGGATAGAAGGTAGGTGTGTTTTGTTTTTACTTTTTCTTTTTGGTTGGCTGTGAGAAAAGGAAAATTTGAGGCTGGTACATGAGCAGTTATGGAAATGCAGGAGAGGAAGGGAAAGGAATAGTGAAAGCTGACTGATACACACAACGGGAGATGGAATTACCCAAAATCGCCAACTCTTCCCCACCTCGGCCAAGACCGAGTTTACCTGTGCAACTGCTCGGGTGAATCAGACTGGTCACTCCTCAAATGACACATAGATCATAGCCCTTTCTGCTGTACATCCACTTAAATGAAACTTCTTAAGATGTACCAAGATAAACTGTATCTTTATTGTAAAACCACAAGAGAGTATCCTAGAAAACATGGATGATGGGCTTCGCTCACTACTTGTGCATCTGGCTCTCTAGGTGCTAAGCTCGGCAATGCCAATCAGAACATTTGTGTGAGTGTGAAAAAGGTGTCCCATCCCCAAGTAAGTACAACTTCTTGGTAAAGGCCATGGCTTGGACAGCAGAGCTGAAGTGACCTTTCTTCTCCTTACTCACAGCCTCAGCTTGGTACCCATTTGCTATGAGCAACTGTACATGTGGGCGTCCTTGGACAGACAGACTGGGAATACTACCCCCAAGATGATTCTTTTAGTTTTGTAATTTGGTTCTTGAATGACTTAGGAGAAACTACTGCACTGTCTCTGTACATTTTAATGAGTGAATAAAAAACCGGCCTATGTAAAAATCTTCCACATCACCCAAACAAACAAACAAACCCCATGTGTGTATTTAGCCACAGTGTTTCATTCAGAACAAATGTTTAAAAGTTGAGGTTATTTTTTTAACTTACTGGATTAAAAACTTATACCTCATTTGACATGAATATTATCTCACTTAATAAAAACAGTATTTCGCTGAGTTATCCTAAAATTTGCGGAATAAATATAGACCCCTAGGAGTTATCTTAGATGTAGCAGTTGCTGTTTCTCCCCTGATGAAACTCTCATTGGTGCATTTCAAGAATCAGGCTGTTTGTTAAAGACTGCTGCTCCTATGAGCACCCCAGCTAAAGCCATACTTAGTGTCATAATATATCTATCACTTGCTGTATACACTTAAAAACCAGATTCACTGACCTGCACAGGTTATCTTAACAAAGGAAGGAGAAATATCATCATGTGTCTTGACATGATAATTCTTATGGCAAAAGGTCAGGGAACTACTACAGATCTCGGAAAACCCATGGAGGCTCAACAAGCATGAAATTTTCTTTCCTGCTGGCCTGAACTGAACGCACAGCTGTTAGGGAACTACCTGTTTCTTAGATTTCCCCACACCAGCTGTAACTCAGGTCCAAAATGTAAGGGATTGATTTCCAGGTCAGCTGCAACACCAGATGGCTCAGCCATTGGCTTCAGTGGACAGGCGTCTCTCCTGCAGGTTCTGCTTAAAACATCAGTGTAAGGTGGGTGGTTAAACATCTACAATACCCAGATGCTTGTTACTGGTCAGTGGTTACAACACCTATCACAGGGGCCAGTCCCTGGGTTTGTGTTCACGTCTAGAATCCACTCTTTCCCTGATGGCCACAGAATGCAGAGAAGAACTCTAATTCATGTTAAAAAGAAAAGAGTGGCTGGCCAAGGAGCTGGTGGTCAGCAGAGACTGACGCAGCCTGATGAGTCATGTGCTGCGACAAGTCTCAACCCTATTGGTGCTTAATGCTGGTAATTTTTGCTTTTCAGTGTTTTTCTGGTTTGCTCATTTGAATGTGACGCTGTCTAATAAGCACTTACGCTTTACAATGTGTGCCTGTCTTATCTACTCATTCAGAAGTTTTTGCCGGGGGTGATAGCCAAGTTAGAAGGGATGAACACCGTGTTCCATAGCCCGGTTACTTCACGGCATCCCTGTTGCCACAGCTTCTACAACCCACGGTGTTAAGAAAAGCTTTGGAAGTTGGAGCAAACAAAACAAATCAATCATCCTTTATGCATTCATTTATCAACCTCCCTCCCATGATTCCTCACTAGCACTTTTTAAATTCACAGGTGAAATTTACTGGTTAAACTTGAGAGGCGATCCCAATATCATATTACCAGGCCAATGTGAAGCCTAACATATCCACTACCCATGACTCTGTCGATCACTGAAGATTCTGATCACTGTATATACCTTAGGGTGTGGGTAATGCATTCAATACTTCTGGCCATTAGGATCTCACTGCGAATTAGGTCTACTGCTTAACTTTGAGAATCGAGCAGATCCCCTAGGAAAGGAGCCTGAGATGGGACTGGAGAAAGACCTTAGGCATACAGCTACACAGCCTGGGAATGCAGGACAGCCTGAGGCCTGCCAGTTAGCATCTCCTGGTGGTCAGCAGAGAGATGACGGTAGGCACTGAGGGAAGGAAAGATGCCATGGCAACTGCCCATTTTCAACTTCTTGTGGGTCACCCCTTCTGCCTCCTTCCTCAGAAGGGGTAAGTTCAGCAGCAGAGTTGCATATATTTAGCTGGTAAAGCAGCCTGTACTTAGTCTTACAATTGTGAGATATGATTATACCATCACATATCAGAAGAAGATAGTGGCAATTCCCAGAGAGGCTGAGCACTACAGACTCGGACTATATCTTTTCACTAATAGTTTCTGCTGTCATAAAGAGTTCCCTCAGGTATTCTTCCAGCTTAATTGCTGGATAATCTGAGACACTGCTGGCTTCTGCTGTTTCCAAAGATAAAGCCCCCATCAAGAAAGGCCAATGATACCCACATATATACACATATATAAACATGTATATGTGCAGAAAGATACACAGACACAGATACACATACATATTCTCTTTCACTCCACACACACTAACTTAAAATCATAAAAACACTCAATTTTATTGAAAGACTTTAAACAATCAAGCAAATTTATCTTCAAAGAAACCATCTCCATTATCAACAAGTCTTTTTTCTCACAACTTTTTTTCTTGAAAATCTTAACTTGGAAACTCTTGGTTATAATACTCATGGTGGTGGAGGAGGAGACCACTACTTACGTAGAGATAAACAGTTTATAGCATGGTTTGTCCTGATTCCGTGATTTATTTATATTTTTCAGTGCAGAGGGTAGCTTAGTCACAGACCTAGAGAATGGTACTACAGATCAAAATTTAGTATTAATTCTGCCTTTATTAAAATGGCATTATACACATTAAAGAGACCTTTTTGAAGGTTCTAAGCCTTTCCAAATCGGGAGGAAAAGAAAAAAGATTTGATGCTCTGAAGATACCATTTTAAAAAGGCAGTTTTTGTTAAGCCTTTGACTCTAAAATATGAATAATCAGGCAATTTTTATTAAATTTGCGTGTCTATTTTTAAAGAATCCAAGTATAAAGACAGAGGTCATTGACTTGAATGGTTTTCAATTATTGAAATAATCACTCATCAGCTGCAGGGCCAAAATTTCAGATCACACACACTCTCTTAAGAAACTTGTTTCCTGTCTCTCGGAGCCACCAGCCTGGCTGAGAATAATGTGTTCTCCTCCATAATGTGTTTTCTTAAATGGCAAAAGTGCCTCTTTGGAATGTTCTAACTCTACTTATTAATTATCTTTTCTGATATTACTCTTTAACATTATATTACCATGGAAGACTATAGAGCATTTTTCAAAACACAAATAACTATACAACTTGAGGATTGAACGGCAAAGGTACAAAATGAATTTGTACAATTCTGCGGCTAAAGTGGTGAAATAAAAAATATTTTAAATTTGGAGCTTATGATATTGCACATTAACCAGCTAAGAGAACTCAGAGGGGCTCATTCACATCTTAAGGCCATAAGGCATCTTGAACATATGAAACCTGCTTTCTTTTCCAAGGTTAAAGCAAATGAGAACTTGAAAGTAACCCCAGAATGATTGTTTGAGGACTGGACCCCAGGCTTAGATTTTTTTTTAAACAAGGTCATAGTCCTGACACACAAATTTAATTCAAGATATATTTGAAATTCAAGACATCCACAAAGTAACCATGTTGTGAACTTAAAATTCCTTTACAGTCTGCCTTTGAGTTCTAAAGGGCTGACAGATCAAGGGATAAGGCTCTGGAAGGCTAAATTGGTGAACTCACTGCTGTTCTTCTTTTTTTCCCCCCCCTTTCTGTGAATGAAGCTCTCTTTTGTACTCGCATTTGCAAGCAAATCAGGTGGCTGCTTTACACAAGTTAAATTGCAATAGGGATGTTGGCTTCCTGTCAAGTCAGAAGCATGTAAGCCAGTTTAAGTCAGAAGAGGACATACTCCTCATACTTGATTTGCCTTATAATCTATTTTCTCCCTCAATATTGGGTACTACATTGAGGATTTCTTTAAGAGTTGAAAAGCAGCTGACCTAAGTTGTACACTTTGTGCTTAAGTGAATCTCCCACACACTACAATTTCCACTATCAATCACTGGCTTTAACCACGCAGAGACTCCAACTTTCAGTTTTTACAATTCATTTAAAGGTTCAAAACCCCCTAGAAATTACTTGTTTCAGAATTTTAAGGAAAATATAGCATTGATTTTTTTTTTTTTTTTTTTTTTTGGTAAAGAGAGAGTCAATGTTCAGTAGTCTAGCAGGTGACCTTATCTTCAACACTTTACGCCAAAAGAAGGACAAAATGTCACTCTTACAAAGTACAAAGAAGCTTCTGGGGGCCACTTGGTGTCACTGAGAATCACAGATGTATCCCTTTCCTGCCAAAAGTCTTCCAACAAAGACCTGGTGGTGCCAATAAAAAACCTGTCAGATGAACTCATGGCCTCCCAAGGTACCTTAGGTATTTATTCATTCTGTTTTGTCTTGAATACACTGCTTGCTTTTTAGGAGCGCAAGGTCTGATTTGAAAAGTGATATTACTAGTTTCACAAAATCCATTTAAAATTTAGTGTGTTAGGCACATTTAGTTATTTCTGCTTGAGATTTGTTTCCTGTGACTCCTCTGTACTTGGATGTCAAACTAAGATGGCTGTAATAACAATAACTGAGTGGTAAGACTGACAGGCACAAAAAATGGCAACCAAAGCAAAAGTTAGCTCAGGAAAGAATCTGCAAGAACCTCAGAGGGCTTGTTTTCCATCCCTTCAGCCCTTTATTACTTTAAAGCAAAAACTAAGAATAAGAAAACAGAAGATAATAAGATGGAATTGATTTCTCATGGCTTTTATGACATTTCTTTAGAATCACAGAACTTCACAAGCTAACTCTACTGGGTTAACCTTTCATGTCCTCCCATTTTACAGACTAGCCCATCCCAATACTTACTGATGGCCAAACACCCTTCCAAGTTAGCGCCTAGCACACGGAGTTAGTTCCTTCAACACCTGGCAGGCTGTATCTCACTCTGACAGACCCCTCCTCACCAACATCTTCACACTCCTTTCATATTACTCAATTTCTTACAACCTAAGTGTCTGTTCTTTTAAGTGAATCTTTAACAGTCACCTAAGACAAACCCACCTTTTTTTTCTAAGAGTGAAACTTTCATAGCTAGAATAGCAGCTGCTCAAAACATAGCTCTTTTTGCAGAAATCAACTTGTAATAAAACCATATCCAATTAGCTTAGTTTTACGGTCTGATATAATCGGCACCCTGATGGAAAAAGTATTACCATGTGGCTACTACCTACTAAGGAGAGAAGAGATGATGCTATTCTATGTTCAGAATTTGAATTACACAGACACCATCTTTGGGTTACCAAATGTCATCTCAAGAAGACTTCCACTCATCTCCATTTCTTTCTCTGGCTCCCTGGGACAGTGGTTCTATGCTCTTCCAACAACTTTGATTTGCTCCCCAGGAAGGTTATTTCTCAAGACCACACCTGAGTTAACCTTCTAGAAACGGACACTGATCTCAGTGGGCTCAGCGGCAACCCCAAACCTTCCCTCAGACTCTCCACCTGATACTTATGACCATACTTATGCCAACTGGCCACAAGACCCAGAATACTGACAGCTCCCTACTGCCCTGGGGATTTCCCTTGGAGGAGCCATTCTACTGTATACCCATGTTCCCTTGCAAACAGGAGGCCAAAAAAATGAAGTTTTATTATTATTTTTTAACTTAGATCTACTGTATTCTCAATTTTTTGGGGGGGGGGGGAATTGAGGACTGACGTGTGTACTCCAGCACTTCCTAACCCAATATTATGTAAAATTCAGTAATAGCATAACACATATAAAAGAGGTATGAAAGGCAGAATTACAGAAATCTCCCTTTTATCTTTCCTGGGTTCTCTGAAATAAGCCATTGTTTCAATGTCTAATCATTGTAAAAGTATATGAAGAATTTTAACATCATCCTGCTCTCCCCTGATGGGACAACCAATGCAGTCAGTTAGCTCCTGAATGTTCTTCCTCTGCTTCCAGCATCAGAACATAAGTTATGGGTGAGGTACATGCTAGCCACGGTGGCACAGGGGCCACTGCAAAGGGGCCTCTGTTGTTACAGGAAACACTGGAATGAAAAATAATAAGCAAAGAGAGAATCTGATTATACTGTCTACTTTTTCAATACTAACTCTAGAGAAGTAAGGAAAACCATGTCTTTGTGTAAAATTAAGAAAAACACACGGTGGACACAACTTGTTAGCCAGAATGGCAGACTGGGCAGATTGCCTTAAAATCAGTTTAACTAGCTCAATAGCTGGTCAATCTCCCAGGAGTCTACTGATGAAGCACAGGATGGATACCAGTGGAAGTAACAGTGCTTCTAACACATGGGGGGAAGCAAGCCAGGATTCTTCTCATCTATTAAGAAAGGCATCACGGGGTTAAATGTAGTACAATGTAGTTCTGTCTTGAATCCAATTAAATAGGATTTAGCTTCCAAAATACTGAGGGACCTCATTAAAGGAAGTTTCTAATCTAAGATTATTTCACAGCATAGATTCTCATGAGGCAGGATGGCATTTTAATTAGAAGTCTAGTAACAATGAGAGCAGGTTAAAGTCCTATCTATTTTCTTGATTCTCAATATCAGCACATTGGGATATTAGTGGGTCCTTTTCAGGCCAATCTGAAGTCTCATCTTCATTGCTGTGTCAATATATATTTGTTAGACTAATAATACAGCCCCCTATTGTTAGCTTGGCTCTGTACCTCAGCACTCATCAGTGGTAATGTTGATATTATAACTTTTTATTGATCTGCTGTAGGTATCTCTGAACTCTCAAAAAGGGCATTTTCAATCCAGAATAGAACAAAGTTTTTTTTTTTTTCTGTTTTAGAAATGGAATGGACAAGTTATAATCTATTTTCTCACTCCGATGTTTACAATTGGCTACAGAAACCATGATGTTTGGCTACAGGTCTGTACTTAAACTTTTTCTTGTGGTATGTAACTCTGGAGAGCTAATATATGTGCCCATTATTGTAAGTGTTGCCACCTTACTGCAATAATAAAATGCAAATCTAAGAAAAAGACAATGTCACATACTGCCTGAAACAGTGGAAATCATGTAAAAAATTCACTTTGGAGTCAAGAGTAAATTGATTCCTGAGTTCTAATGGTGTAGATGATATTTTTCAAAGTAATACCGGAAATTTCTTTCCTGATTCATTCTTAATCTGTACAGTGAGTTCAGTGCAGTCATTCATTTCTTATTTGCACTCGGATTGACCCAGTATTAGACAAATGATCAAACCTCTTTAAGCCTCTGATTCTTATTTATAACATGGGGTTAATAATAACACTAAGTTATATTTTAAATATAATTTATGAACATGTGTAATAGCTTGAAAGTGCATAATGAACATTAGAAGATAAACAGTCTACCTTAAATTTATCTTCTTTCTCAATATGGTCCAGAGCCTGAATAGATTTTAGGCAGATTTCCTTTGAGGAAGAAAGAGACAGACTAGAGCATTAGTCCAGTTTTTAACAAATGAAAATGAGATAGAAAAATGCAGCAACAAGGAACAGTGACAAGCCTGCCACACACTAAGATACTCCCACCCCACCTCACCCCTCTTTAGATGGAAGAGAGGGCAAGGAAATGTCTTTTCTATTGGATGACCATGAGTCCTTTAATAGGGCTGAGAATTGATTTTGTTGTCTTGCTTTCCGAAGTAATTACTTGAAATAGCCAAGTTCAGCCATTTGCATGGCCTATGAATACTCTGAACATCCATTTAGATGGCCTTTAAATAGTCGATCAATTTTAATGGAATCCTTTTGATTGATTTTCCTATTCAGGGTACAACAAAATTTTCCCCATCACACTGGTATGCACTCAAGAGGCAAAAATTCCCTACAACAGTTTATATAAAATAAAACCTTTTATCTAATGAACACATGCAGGTTTCATTATGAAAAAATGACTAACAACAGGTGAAGAAGGAAAAAGAGCAAAGGGAGGAACAGGACCACTACCGTCCCCATCGTCATCACCACCACCAGGCTTCACATGAAGTTGTGGTGCTCTAAACACTAGGATCAGGAGAGGAAAAGAGAGTATGAACAGCAGGTACACGAAGCTCCCACAGACACACAGGTTCCCAGTGTGGAATGGTTAAAACATGGGAAAGACAGCTTGATGAACTGCTGTCTCTTACTGTGGTTCTCTGCTTGCTTTACTTTCATGCTACCCTAACCATCACCATGGCAGTCACATCTGAGGATTCGTTAATCCTTCCTAAACTCCATCAGCACAAGGATGTAGCATGCTGCCAGGCATCCAGGATCTCGGGTAAGACTTTGTGAGTGACTTTCCTCAGACCCTTTCAACATACAGCATTGAAAGATTCAAATTTTCCTGTCCCATGAGTCTTTACAATTTTGGTTATTAGTGCTTTTTTTTTTTGTTTAAGTCCATGTAACACTCTTTAGTCCATTTCCTAAGGAATCATTTTGGCACAGCTTACCGATTACTGACCTCAGATAGGTGTGGTTCCATGTTTAAGTAGAATGGATCTGGTTCTCTTCATTTAATATAATGTGTACACAGTGCTCAGTCTGAAATCTGGCACAGGGAAAATACCAAATTAAGGTGGAGCTATTCCTTCCCTTTGCTATGTAACTCAGGGGCACCGGGCAAACTTCCTCTATGTCTAGGTGAACAAATAATTGATAATCTAAGACAGGACACTTTTGAAAGTAAGGGAGATGATGTTACAAATGACTCTGGGGCAAAAGATAAAAGGGCTGGCCATTCAAAGCCTACAGAATTACCTTATTTCCCCTCCAATCTTTCCTCTCTTCCTTTGAGATTCATGCTTTTAATTTAAAGCTCATACTTTTAATTTACACTCATATAAGATAAAAATTTCTCATAAGAAACAAAATTGTGATCTATATTTCTAAATACTTACACTGCAGTGTAAGTAACCTTTTAACAACCTGTTTTGATAAAAACCCTATAGTTCAATGAGGACATGGGTGCTGACGCATGAGGTAGAGTTATGAAACAGAAAAAAATAATCCCCAAAATGAGGTGGCCATGGAAGATGACAAATTTTAATCACATTGTGACTATGGACATGGGCCAACAGTGATTTCACTATGAGCAACTTAAAATGGTGGGCTGAGGAGAGAAAAGGGATCTTAGCAACAACTATCTAGTTTAAGTTCTCATTTCCAACAAAAACAGCAGAAGCAAGAAGAGGTACCAACTGACGGGGAGTCGAGTCTCTCATCACTGAGAAAACATGGATCGGAATCCAGATAGGCAGACTTCATTTTGCCAAAGACTGCACTACTTCTTCATTGTCTTAAATATGTAACCAGATAAGATATTACATGTAACTTTCCATATTTTCAGGCAATAAGTATAATTATAGATGTAAGAAAAATATAATACCTACTCCTTGTACTTGGTGTACTACTTAGTGTACCTAAAATTTAGCTGCAGAGTTATGTGCTCATTTATCAGCAGGTCGAAAGGGGTCATCTTCTTTGGCACAGAATCCTTCTGTAGGTCACTCTACAGGGAAAAGTGAGTCATGCTCTTGATTGGTGATTTCAGGTAACTTTACATTCTATACACTGATCAGCAGCCTCCTGGTGTTATTTAGGAGGAACGTGCCATCTATCAACTTTCCCAGGCTACATGCACACTGAAGCTGTATTTGATCTAAAAGCTTTCATTTTTCTCAGTGACTGAAAATGACACTCTTCTATTAAACCTTTAGAAAAAAAAAAAAGAAATATCTGTGGGCAACTGTTTCTTCCTTGGATGACTGAATGAAGATGGATTTCCAAGTCTTTTAGCGTGTTTGGACTTCAGGGCCACTGCTTGTTCGGATTTCAAACAAACACATGTACAGTTGTAAAGACGGGTGGGAAGAAAGGCATGTTGTGACACACTCTGCAATGAGCTGGCCGAGCTCTTGGCAGCATAGCTCATTTATATGGCAAAGCCTCTGCTGTACTCCAGTGTGTCCTAACTGTGCAGATAACAAATGATAATAATACTTCTCTGTAGTTAAAACAAATCCGCCCCCCCCTCCCCGCCCGGCTAATGGTCTCAGAGTTACTTTTAAATTTGATTTGGTAAAAAGAAGATCAATAACTCAAGTATTCCAAAAGAGTGAACATTTTAAAAATCTTTCCAATAGGTCCTCGAATGCTTCTGATATTAATAACAACAAGACTTTCTGCAATGTAATTATCATGGGCTATTATTAAAGTTAGTCCGAATTCCCTGAGCACATTTTAATCTGCCAAAAGGGAGGCAGCCCTTGTGACTGTCAAGCAGCAGGAATAAGACTGAAATTTTCTGTGGATAGCTTATGAAACAAGTACCAAACACACTGTTCTCCTTCTGGCACATTTGGAAGATGGGGTAAACACGATTTCCATCCTCTATTTTCAGGAAGATAAATAATCTTGGCCTCTGATAAAAAATTCAATTTATCCAGTATATTTCTGCTTTTAACTTTTCTGACAGAATTTCTAAAGGCTTAATATTATGACAAAAGGCCACATAACATTGTAGTACACACCATTTCATCTTAATTGTCAATTTGACTGAGTTAAGAGACTCCTACAGAGGGGATTGGATCATGGAGGCACTATATTATTCAATCTACTGATGTTCACAGCTGAACGTGCTGCTAGATGGTAGGGCCCAAATGCAGGTAGGTCACTGGGGTTGTGCTTTTGGAAGGTGTATCTCTTGCTAGCACAGTCCTGGGCTCTGCTTCCCAGACACCACAAAGTGAGCAGCTTTGTTCCACCATGTCCTTATCCCATGTTTCCACACTGGACTCAACTAGTGATGGGCTGAAACCTCTGAAACTGTAAGCCAAATAAACAAATAAGCAACAACAACAAAAACCTCTTTTCCCCTTTAAGATGTGCCAAGCCAAGCAGTCTGTCTCAGAGATGAGAAAGCTGATCAGTACCCCCGATTCATACTAGTCTATCTTATATATTGACTTAAGCCTTGAAGAGATACTGTAAGTTGATATATGCCAAGTGTTCGACACAGACCATACAATCATATGTCAAAGTGTTGGATTAGCTTGGTACTAAGTGAAATCACCCATTAATCAAAGAAAAACTCAGGCTGTAGCAGATGTGCTAATGTCTCTATTTGATGCCTACAGCTACAATGTGAGACTGAAAACTGATGAGCAAGGATGCCTGGAATCCTTAGATTCCTCCATTTGGTCTGTTGCAATTTCTTAAAAAGTACTTAGCAGGAGAGTCCAAAAAAAGTAAAAATTACCTTTATAATCTAATTACTTCTTAGAGCAGTATTTCTTAAACTTTCTGGTAGATTAAGAATCAGGAGTGTTTGTAAAAACACACACTTTCGGAGCCATGCCAGACCTGTTAGCTCAAGCTTTGCAGCGAGAGGGAGTTGGTCTCTATCCTTCAGGTAGTCAGAAAAAAATATAGCAAAGGTCACCTGGGGCACAGACTAAAACCCACTCTCTCCTTCCAGAGCACCAGGATTGTAGCAGAGCACAGGTGGCAATCACACTTAGTACATTCTTGCTGGTATACTACAAAGGAATGTGAGAGAATGGGACATTCGCTGCTTCAGGGCCAGAAGTTTAGTGAAGCAGATGTGCTAGCCCTCCACAATTTCTTTCCTTTTTTTTTTTTTTTTTTTCTGGATGGATGAAGATGCTAAAGTCAAATGATGAAACCTGGATCCCTGTATCATGGGGGCTGCCCATCAGCCAAAATCTCCATAAAGAATTCCTGATGTGAACAACAAATGAAAGAGTCTGGTATAGTGGAGTCTACTTTGTTCACGTAACCCCTGGTGGTTGAAGAAAAATGACAGAAATACACTGAAAGCATGTCCGTGCTGTCTGGGCCTCACACAGTCACTTGTTTTCTGGGGACTATCCAAAATGGCTATATTACAAACATATCATGAGGTTGAAATTTGGTTTCAAAAATACCAGAAGCTAGTATATAACTACAAAGAGAAACTGGGGAGACAAAGCACGTGATATCGCTAAGTTTATATGTTGTATGTACAGCTTTCTTGGTGAGAATATTTTGGGGTTTCAACAAATTTTTACTGTTTAGATTTCAAATGCTCCTCCCTCCCCTCAAAGTTCCACATTCAGAGGTGGAACCTGGTCAAAATAAGTGAGTCACTGGAGGCAAGACTTGGAAGGGTGTATTCTCATTCCCCCTCCTCCCTTCCCTCTCTCTGCTTCTTGGCCGCCAAGCTGTGAATGGCTTTCCTCCATTGCAGGCCCTTTTACCATTATCAGCCAGCTGTGCACTGACTGAGACCTCTCATTTGTAGAGAAGGGGTTAGGGAATGCAGATTCAGAGATGGTGGTTGGTTGTGCCACCTTGGTAAGACAACACTCTTTACCATTTCCTTGGATAAGTTATGAACTAGAGCAAGTGGAGTTGTCACGTCCGTCTTGTACTTAGGTAGCTCTGCAGTTGTTTAGATCCTTCTATACTATTTATGAAAATAATATGTCCACATAAAACACAGTATAAGAAATATGAAGAAGTTTCTATGAGGTTTCGAGAGATTCAGTACTAAATAAATCAAAAGCATTCACCTCTCTTCTTTATGTTCCTTTGGTAAAGATTTCAGTACATCTAAACAATGTAAGGAATACTAAGTATCTGTGTTTTGGGGAGATGTTTTTAGCCTTCTGCCATTTTGATATCCTAAAACAACAATAACAACAATAAGAAACAAATGGGGATGTGATAAAGGTGAAGTTAAATATAAGAAAAATGTATACACATAAATGTGAATAGGACCTTTGAAAAATATGTAGCCAGAATGAAAATCAAGTACATTATTTGTTTCTTGAAAACTCATCTGCAACAGACCCAAGGAGTTAATATACTCTCTTAAACCTGTTCTCTTGCTATTAAATCTGCAAAGTTCAAGTAAACTTAATAGCATTCTTTCTCATACACAAGTAGAAATCCACGAGGACTCTTCAAGTTTGTACTTAGCAGACCTGCCCTAAAACATGTTCTCTGGAGCATACTCCAATGACCCAATTATGTGGTAGCAATGCCAGTGTGTACCTGGGTGCTGGCTGCTCTGGAGGCCCCCAAGTGAGGAATTTAGGCCATCCAATTAGGACACTTCTAGGTTATCTGAAGCTTACAAAGATGACTGGCTTTACCTCATTAGTCTTCTTCACAACCCTTGTTCTATGCTAAGACTTCCTTTGCTATTGCTGCTTTAGAGAAATACTGATACCATAAAAATAAATTCCAGCCATCAAGGCTAACTTCTTTCCTGTCAATATTTAATTAATTAATTTATGAGACAGGGTTTCACTTTGTAGCCCAGGCTGGTCCTGGATTCACTATGTAGCCCAGGCTGGCTTTAGACTCAAAGTAATTCTCCTGCCTGGGTCTCCCAAGTGTGGGGGTTACATGTCTGCAACATCATGTCTGCCTTTATGTAGTGCTGGGGAATCAAACTCAAGGCTTTAACTGCTGTGCCATTCCTCCAGGCCCATCCTGTTAATATTTTAAATCCTAAAATATTGATTGCATTTTCATCATAACAGAATCTACATGAAGTCTGGTGGGCTTGCTTTTAACTGTGGCTAAAAATACCTATTTTTTAAAGAGGCCTAATTAGGCAAGGGTATGGAAGGCAACATGTATCCATTTTCCTTTCTAGGCTGGAATACAAAATCCAGATGCTTCTATATGGGCCTTCTCTTACTGTTTGTTGTCATCCACTTCTGGTGCTTCTGGTAAGCTGACAATAGCAAGCATGGCCTATCCTCAAGTAATGACCAAAGCGTTAAACTAGAGAACTCAAGTCTATCTGGAAGTTACTGCCTGAATACTCACAACATAAAGGAGAAGGGCTACAAGATGACTGCAACTAAATTAGGAAGATGAAGGAAACATCACTGACCCAAGTAGAAACATTCTGTACTGTATTTTTTGTAAGCAATGATTCCAACTAGTCTCTTGT
Source organism: Ctenodactylus gundi (assembly GCA_004027205.1). NCBI lineage: Eukaryota > Metazoa > Chordata > Mammalia > Rodentia > Ctenodactylidae > Ctenodactylus > Ctenodactylus gundi. Next base: position 248,307 of record PVKB01001193.1, on the reverse strand, counting down.
TAAAGATGTGCATGTTCTTATATCTTAATCAAACACTTCATTTCTTCTTTGCTTATCTCTTACCTGTTAGAAATAGTCATGCAACTCTACATCTTCTTACTCTCAGCTTCTACCCATAAAGGAATCCATATTTACAGATAAACTACTCTTGGTCAACCAGAAAAAAAAAAGCCTCATATTGCACCTTTTCCCTATTAACTGAAAAATTTATGTTCTAACTATCAAAGATAGGCTGTGAAATCTAACATCGATGGCACTCTATGGGTTACTAGCTTCACTGTAAACAGGAATAATTATCCCTAGAGGTCACATAGTCTGTGGGGAAAAGAATCCATGCTTTTTCTTAAGATGAACTTTGTAGAAAATGCTAGGTTTTAAGCAGATCACATGACCTATATCCTTGCAGATCTCCTTCAACTGCTGGCTTGAAAGTAGAAATTTAAAAAATGTCTTACTGATCTAGATTTTAAAAATCCATATTCTGAAACTCTGGCTATCTTTTGATTGTTTCCAGAACAAAAGAAAACTCTAAGTATCTGTATCCTTATTTCCAAGGTGCCTACCTATGCATAAATGAGTAAAAGACAGTCTAAACAAGCTTACCTAAAATTAAAAGATCAAAGGTTAAAAAAAAAAGACACTGACCACAAGAATAAGTGTTCTGTCTTCCAGGGTTTCTCCTAGGATTCTGGACTCCTAGGAGGTCTGGCCATTACAACCAATGTTTTCCCTTGAAGAAGTTAACAAAACAGCCATCCAATTCAGGGAAGGGCTTGCTCAATGTAGTTTTTATCAGTTGCTACCTTCAGTTCCCATGTTAGCTACAGGAGGAGAATTCTTTTTGAGACTGTACACTGCCACATGGAACAGAATAAGCTGGAACACCAGGCGATAATGGACTGATTACACGGCTACCTTTTAAACATTTCATCAGTCTTACAACAGCAGATAAAACAACTATTTCATGTGCACCAGCAGGTTCCAGATTGATCCTGCAGAGTTAAAAATTGTAGAGCCACATATCAGCTGATTCCAATTTAAAGTAATAAATTACTGGTGAACACTGACATAGTTACATTAGGCTGGTTACCAGGTGACAGTTACTGTAAGTTTTAATTCAACTTCTGCATTGAAAAAGATAGTATACTTCAACTGCCTCGAAGCTGCCAAAATATTTTTAGAAAGCCAAAAAACATTAAGAAATATCCTTCGTAAGTTTTTTGGCCCCAAAAAGATATATGAGAGTCTTCATGAAGAAATGAATTAAAATCAACAATCAGAGAAGGGAAGGATCTGTTAACTTTGCCATGATATGTATGTACACAAAATGCTCAAGATCAAAGTAAACTTTAAGTTTTGTACTTATACGTGTCAATAAAATGGGAAAAAAATCAACAATGAGTATATCCCACTAAGCTAAGTACGGAAGAAAGAGAACATATTGTTGTCCAGATGCACCTAAAAATTAACCACTTGACAATTTCTCCTCCACCACTGAGTGCAAATCAAATGGAAGTGAGATTATTCAGAGTACCAGGCAAGGCAAGCCAAAGGACAGTCTATGTCACTTCCATTGTGCATTGTTTAAAAGAAAAGTGGCTCACTGAGACTCGGCCGATAAACGCTGTTGCTGCTTTCACTGGAAGTATCAGGCAACCTGGATTCTACATTGTATTCTGAGAGCACAAAAAAAAATGATGGTTTTCTTTTACTCTGTGACATTTGATAAGGGACCATTTACTATCCTACAATCTGCTTAATTTTATGGGAACTGAAACTTGAGATGAAAATGCTGTTTAAGCTAAAACAATCTTAAAAAAAAAAAAACCTTTTGAGTGGTGTACATGACAATGGAAGGCTCCCGAGTTCAAAAGAACTGTCCAATTCCTGTTCTAACAGAAAGAATACAGTTCTGAGAGTCATCTATGATGAGTTTAGTCCCAAAATTTCCAGACTGAGTAAGTCATGGATTCCCTTCTACCACAGATTTCTTTTCTGCACACAACAAACTAATCCTCATCCTGCCTTCTCGCTGGGCCACCAGTAGCAGTAAATTAAAGACCAGTGTGCAAATGCTCTATTCACAGATGAACTTTACTTGAATGTTAGTTCTTATCGACCAGGATATTCAACTGTCTAGTTTTAAAACCTCGATTTACCACAGCAGTAGGTACACAACTTTCAGTAAGTTTCTCTCCATGATTTCATCTGTTTCCTCTAAAAAGAGCAGTACTAACATCATGAGGATCCCAGGGTTACTGTAGATGACTGATCTAAATTACTCTAAATCATACATTCATGGATTTATATGCTAACACAACTGTCAGCCAATAAAAATAGCGGAATTATGAATTCAAACTATATGCAAATAAGAAGGATAAAAGTAATTCTCAAGGGGCTAATTTTTTCCCACGAGGTATTCCTATTTCACAGCTGTGGACAAAAGCGGTTTAAATGAAGACTCTCTTGTACAATACTCAAGAAACAGTATTAGTATTTTGTGTGACTGCATCTGTGAGTGAAGACATTCAAAAAGCCATTATGTTTTCCACTTAGGTTAATAATAAGGTTATTTTCCACCCCCTTTTGGCATAGCTGTAATGTTTTGGACCTCAAGTGGGAGGCGATGTGGAACAAGGAGTCAAAAGACAAAAGATATACGGCACACCAGTGCCAGTTCATACCGAACACTACCAGACTGGAGTGCTGCTTACTGAGATTCTTTTCTTCCTCTTTCTCCAGCAAGTACAGAGTTGTGTGGCATCCAGGCCTGTCAACAGAGCCTGGTTTATAGTACCAAGCTGATGGCAAATTAATTTTTATTCTAAATCAAGTCACATGCCAGTCAAATGTAGATATCTTGTCTGTGTCCTTTCTTGACACCGCTGTGTACAAGCACTGCTATTCGTTTTGATGCATGTAGCAGGTTTATGCTGTTGATTAGGAAACAGAGGATAAAAAGAAATACTACCTAGGCATGGCTGCAGGGACCTCATGTAGCAAAATCCCAAAAGCAGGAGTTGGGGATTACCAAGTTTTCTCACTGCCTCCAGAAAGACCTACTGCACAGTAAATCCCCCTTTTGCCTTCTATGTTTCTGTTTTTTTCTGGCACAAAAAGTGAGTCAAGTAGCAGTTAGCACTCTCAGAAAGTACTTTGGGGATGGTCTAGGAAAATAACAGTGTAAGTGCCAACTGAAAAGGTACTCTGTTGTAAGAGAATGAGAAATACAGTCACACCTACTGGTGTCATAAGAGATGAGTTTAAAGTTCACAGTGGAACAGTGTCAATAAATGGTAATAAACATCACAGGTTTGCAAAAGGGCACTTCAAAAGTTTAACAATGCAAGGAAAAGCCTTGTCATCCCTTTTAAAATGAGATAGTAGTAAGGCCGGCCACAGGACACCTAAAAGTGGCCCCTGCCTCACCCTCCCCTCCCCCGAAAGAGTAAAAGCACTGAGGTCAGAGCTCACCACCACTCCTTCCTCAGACTGTGGCCTGTCCAGAAAGAACCATCAGTACCTTTACAACCAGATGGCACTATAAAATACAAAGGATGGCTACTTTTTTTGTGAAACAGATGGAAAATTAAAGCAGAATTGAAATCCATGGCAAATAATACCCACAGGTGTCTGTAACCAGTGTCACTTTAGATTCCAAAACTATTAACTCTGAGTTTTTGACAAGTTTTCCATTGTAATCATAGTAAATTACCATAATATACGAACACAAAATTGATATTTGCTAGTAACAACAGAGGTCAGGAAAGGAAGGAGTTTTTCTCTTAATATAGTTTGCATTATTTTTCTTCTTATCATGCAATGGTCAACACCTGGACTTTCAACATTTCAGGAAAATCTTTGTATTACAGAAAAAGGACTGCCTGATTTTTTTCTTTTTCTTTTTTATTTTTTTGGGGGGCAGGGTCTTCCTCTGCAGCCCAGACTGGTCCTGAACTCACTGTTGTAGCCCAGGCTGGCCTTGGACTCAAGACAATCTGCCTGCCTCAGCCTCTCAAGTGCTAGGATCACAGGAGTGCATCACCAGGCCCAGCTTTATGTGGTGCTGGGGAATCACTTAGGGCCCTGTGCTTGCAAGGCAAGTGCTTTAACTGCTGTGCTATTCCTCTAGCCCCAAGGATTGCCAGACTCTTAAGGTCTAGTTGAACTAAACCAGCAGGTATACACACATTGAGTAACTAGTGAAAGGCTGTATTTTTTATTTTCAAAATTTTGAATTTTCTTCAAAGAGGAAACTCCATTCATAAGTCTTCTAAAGTGTCAACAAAAACTTTCAAGCCAGAAAAACATAAAAGGGAGAATTTAAAGATTTCCATTCAATTTCTGATTTAATAATTTCCTACATAATGTTTCACTATTTAACCTGTTAAATCTTAGTTTCCTAATTCATAAAATGAGCATTATTGGACTTTCTTAGCCTCTGTACCAGGATTATTTTAAGAATTGGTACACTGTAAACCTATAAAATCTGAAGTACCACACAGGAAAAAGTTTCAGAATTTCTTAACTCAGTTAATAAAATACTGTGAATATGTGTAAGATCAGTGTTTTAACAGACCATATTCTTCTGGTTAAACCAGCATTTCCTTACCATATCAAAAAATAAAAGCTCCTCTGTCACAAACCACCATTAGGTAAGTTTGATTCCTCCTACCTTTGCCCCGCACAAACTCTCCGCGGAACAAACAGGAATGTTTGGCTGAAGATGGCACTAGCCCCAGACAGGGCTGGCAGGACAGCAGCAGGAACATACAGCTTACTGTTAATTCAATTATATCTCATTGTAGAGAACCTTCTTTAGTTAATGCAGTTTGTGGTGAAATTTTCTCTGTACTCATTTAAATATAATTACTGCACTTATCTTGTCACTGTGAAACTTGTGAGTTGTTCTGTTCACATTCACATAAACCTGTGATTTCCTGCAGACACTGAGCTCTGTGATTCAGGCTAAAACACAATACCTTATTCATCAAAACCTTCCTTTCCTTTGCAATCTTGTATTTGGCACCTGCCTCCATGAAGTAGCCTTTAAGTTTTCCAACCAGGAAACAATTATAGCCCCTGAGAGGCTAAACTTGGCTCCTTCCAGTCCACTGGAAAAAAAAAAAAAAAACCCACCTCCAAGAAGAAGGCTATCTGCAGAAAAGACACTGGAAAAACAGCAGAGGCTGAAGATCTGCAAGTATTTTCTTTAAGAAATGTAAAATGTGGTGGCTAATTCTCTTTAAAAACTACCCAAAGTGACTATTAGCAACAATGGTGAAAGAAAACAAAAGTCACCAATAATTAGGCTATTTTTTATGTGAAGAGGGTTGAAATTTTTTGACTTTGCCAAAATGAGTGGACACTGTCATGACAGTATCACTAATTAAATTTACCCAGGAGTTCTTGGTCCTTGATGCCAGCTACATAATGCAATCACCTGAAAAGCCTTCAGATGTCACCTGAGGGCCCTTTGAGAGAAATTCAATCAGTAATCCAGAGGATGGACTCGGAGCATGATATTTTTACATTTCATTTTCTCTAGGTGATTCTAATGCAGAGAGAGGGATGAAAACCCTCGGCTCTCAGGTGGCTTGGGTGAAGGACACATCTGCCCGTGAAAGGCTTCTGAGAGATGGTGGGCAACATACCCTAGAGCAGGAAACAAAATGATAATGTGTTCTTCAGATCTCAAAGTCCCTGACACCAAAATAACAAGGCTCACTTGTTACTGTTATGACAGCCTGTCACAGGGCAGATGTTTTGTAGAAGGTCAAAGAACAGAGTGGCAAACTTCCATGGAAGCCCAGCTCTTGTGCAATCTGGTACACGGGCATTAGTAGCTGACACCATGGTCTCCCTCCAATGGTCAGACTCATAGTGGTACATTTTCGCCACAGGGCTAATCAGCTCATGATAAATGGCTTCCCGCCAATCAAAACCAGCTGGTGTTCTGGAACGCTACTAGAATAAAGGGAGCAGCATGGTTGGTGATTCCACGTAACCGCATCATTTCTCTAACCCGCAACCTTACTATAATGAAGTGGGTTAATAACTCAGGAGAAAGTGCTTCCTCAGAGCCTTCTGCTGAAGTATTTTGGGAGTGTACTGGAAGAGCCCTATCTCTACTGTGACTAAATACTACTTAGTGAGCAGGAGTCTGACAAGATCCCAGCCTGAGGGGCTGCACAGCTGTATAGGCAGGACAGCTGGCTCCTTAAAACTGGTAAGAATGCTCATGAAGGCACAAATGCCAGGGACGAGCAGGTGATAATCCCTCACTACTAATTGGCTCTTCTGGGCAAACGGCAATAATTCAGAAAATTCCCTGGGTTGTCAAGATCCTATGAAGTAAAACTGACACAGGGATGGGGACTCTGCACATGCGGGTCAGGAGGGAGAAGAACATAAGCCACAGAAAAAGCAGGAAGCACACTTCCCCTGCCTCCTCTACATTCAGGTATTGGATAATTACTTGGTTCAGAAATCTAGATGCCAATGAAAAGCATTAAACACTTATTTTTAACTTACAAAAGAAGTCAAGTCTAATGACACAAAGAGTCTAATCTTTGTCACTGATGAAACTGGGAGTATATGTCCCGGGAAGCCTGCAATCAAATCAAGCTCCAATTTCTCTCAGTCACTCAGTGACTTCAGATGTCCAGGCAGTATCTGCATTCTGTGTCCCCTTGTAGGCACTGTCCTGAAGCCACCGTACTGGCAGCTGACCTCTCATGGCATGCTGTCATCCGGAGGTCTGCCCCCTGCTGCAACACCTAGAGACACTTCAGAGAACTTTCTTGCCCAAGTTGCCTCAGGTTTCAAAGGTGGGATGGAGCACTTGCAGAACTGAGAAAAGCAGCGCTGGCTTTTATTAGTTACATATACTAAACACTATTGCTTCTCAAGCCACCACCCTTGTCTCTTCATTATCGAAGCCCACACCTGGCCAGAACTATTCAAGTAACAAAATTTTTTCTATAAAGCTGGAAAGGGAAATAATCCAATGAACTCTTAGGGAAGCCTACTATGTAACAGACACTTTCTGATGTATCAGTTTCCGTTATAGGTAGAGAAACAGATTGAGAGGGGATGTGGCTTGTGTAACCTTGGCAGAGTACAATTTAAAGCCAGATTAATTTGTAACCTTACTGTAAACAAGGCCAGGAATTCAAAAGATGTTTTTTCTTCTTTATTGTGGTAAAACATATCCAACAGGGTAACTTTAACCACTTTAAGGGAACAGTTCAGTGTCATTAGGTACACTGACATTATTGTACACCTGTCACTACCATTCATGTGCAGAACTTCTACATCTGCCCAAACTGAATCTCCATATCCACTAAGCCACAATTCCCTACACTGTCTTCCCTCTCTCCATCACTGGCATTCATCATTTTTCTTTCTCTCTGAATTTGACCACTTTAGTGTCACAGTTTGGAGCTAATGTGTCCCTGAAAGGCTCCTGTGTTAAAAATTTGGTCCTCAGGCTGTGGTACCTTTGAAAAGTGGTGGGACCCTTAAGAGGTACAATCTCATACAAGGAAGCTGGGTCAACGGGGACATGAATAGGTTTGAATGGGATACACAGAGATCCTCCTCCTCTCTTCTCATACTTGGCCTTGGTATAAATGAGCTTCCTCTGCCACATGTTCCAGCTCTGATGTACGTGCCCAAAAGCAATGGGACTAACTGAAAGCAGACTGAAGCAACCAAACACTGAAATAAACCTTTTTAATTTTTAAGTTGATTACCCTGGACATTTGTTAGTGAAACAGAAAGCTGACGAACACATCTAAGTATCTCATTTAAGTGAAATCATTCTGATGGATTTTTCTTAAAAAGAGAGCGAGAAAACTAAGTGAATGGAAATTAGAATTTAGTTTTGTGCTTTCTCCTTCCTTTAAAGCTTTCAGTATTTCAGAAGGATTTTAGAAGACAAAAGTTCTCCCAAGGACTTCTATGCATGGTACAGCCTACTTTGTAGCAATTTTTCTGAAGAATAATTCTTCTGAGCAAAGCTCCCATTGAGAGTCACTGCTGTGATTAAACAGCCATTTCTTGAAGCAGGTACAGTGCTGGGTTGCAGGAATACAAAGATACCAAAATGAACATCTGTGCTTTTAGAGTTCCTTCTCTCAAAAGAAAAAGGACATTTCTTGTCTGCAAACAGAGACAGAAAGGAGATAAATCCACCCAAGTCAGGACTAGAATCAAACCATTCTGCAGATATCTGAATCTCTTCCATTACTTTCAGCTTAAGATATTTGCTGTAATTGGGCTAAAATTTCATCAGTATCTACTCAGCATACATTCCAAACATTCCCAAGAAAATGTGTGTTAATGGACCTGTATGGACTGCCTACTATACGCACACTGTACACCAGCAGCATGTAAAAGATCTTAGATCCTGTCCTCAAGGGACCTCTAGATAAGACATGTGCATAAGTAAGTTAATACTGGGTAGAAAGTGACAGTCTTCATCGAAGAGGTTCCTATACACCTTTCTAAAATTTGAAGGAAAAGAGATTATTTTCAACTTGGAGATGTGATAAATTTTATAGGAAATGCTAAGTCCTGAGAAAAGGCAGGCTGTCAACAGAAGAATGTGGGATGCAAAACTTCCAGTTAATAGGTCTGTAGAAATGGAAATGATTATGAAAGGAATTAGAGAAGAACAGATTGGATAATGGAAGACCTAGAAAACACAGCCAAGGAATCTAAGCTGCATTTACTAGGCAATATTGCCTAAGTAAAGACTGATGTAGTATGATCAGCATGGGATTCCTATGGATAAATAAGGAGGCGCAGTGAGAAAGAACCAGGGATAAGAAATATAATCAAGAAGGGAAGTCTTTTGCTCTGTTCTACATGAGTAACTCTCAAGTCTGAAGATAGCTTATTGCCCAGAAAACATTTCCAGGTCATAGCACAGAACTGCAGAGGCTAGGAGAAACCTGGGAGACTCCCAGCATTTAGGATTTGGGGGTGAGAGTGGAGACAAATCCCAGAAAAGAGTACTGGGGAGGAACAAGTTGCACAGAGAACTTCAGATATCTACTAAAGATCCCTCTCTGGGATTCAGTAATGTGTCTGTCAGTGGGTGTGATGAAGAAACTACCAAAGGCCAAGGAAACTATCCAAAAAAATACTAAAAGCCCAGAACATCATCTGTTCCTATCAGGCTAGAAAAAGTCATAATTCATAGTGCACTGAGTACAGGTCTCAAGAAGCTCAGATATCAGAATGGGAAATAATATTCTTATGGTGGAAAAATTAGGAGGAAAGGACTTTAAAATTGTTAATACTCCTGTACCCAGTATGTTCTAAATGATTAAGTAGATACTTAGACACAAAGATGACATAGTGAACTTACAGAGACTAAGTGCTAACCTACATAAAATACAAAAATATTGTGTAAGATGAAATACAGATTAAAAACTATGTGACAAAAGATTAAAATGAAGCATAGAAAACAAGAGCAAAAGAAAAAAAACCACCTGAGTACTAAGTGAGTTGTAGGACAACTTCACGTGGCAAACTAAGAAAACGGAGTCTCCAAGAGAAGACAGGGAAAAGGGGTGGTAACAATATTTGACAAAAAGCGAACATCTATGTAGAGCAATATGGAGATTCCTCAAAAGGTGGAAAATAAATATTCCATTTGATCCAGTGATTTTTTTCCAAAAGAGTTAAAAGCAATGTATAATGAGATGCACAGCCCAACAAATAGAAAAATTGTGATATATGCCAAAACACGGCTGACATCAGAACACTCATCAACAGACCCATGGATACATAAATTGTGGTATAATACACAAGGAAATACTACTTATCTATAAATAGAAATAGTTTTGAGGCTTTCTTAGGTAAATGGATGCAACTTGAGACCACCATGCTCAGTGATACAAGTCAGACACAGAAGGTTAAATATTTCTCTAATATTAAAAATGTAGAATGCAGTCATTTTGTAGAACTAAATGGGGGAAATAGTGGGAACTAGGGTGTAGGGGGGGGGATCAAAAAAGGGAGAAGGGAAGGGTTTGGAATTTTGATGCGATATATGTGCGCACAAAATACTCAAGTTCAATGTAAACATTATGTGTCCCATATATACAAATCAATAAAGTAGGTAAGAAAAGAGAAAAATTGTGGTATGTGTACACAATGGAGTAATAAACACTCTTCAGTAAAGTTGGGTAAACTTAAGGCTTTTATAAGTAAATGGACACAACTTGAGACCATTATGATTAGCAAAGTGAGTCAAATTCAGGAGGTAAAATACCGCACAGATTCCCTAATAGAAGAAACCAAGAATATAGGCATTTTATAGATCCAAGTGGGTGTGACAGTGGGAGTTGAAGATAGGAGGGCTGAGAGATGAAGAAGAGAGTGGCAGGGCCCACAGGGGCTGGGGAGAGGACCGTAACGCTGTTGTGACATATATGTGCACAAAACACTCAAGCTCCATGTAATCAATGTATACTGCGTATATATACTAACAAATATTTTAGAAAAAAGATCAACATGTTTCCAAATTTGAAGAAAACTACGAACTCAAGGATGTAAAAGTCTCACTGAACTCCAAGTACAAGACATAAAAAGAAAACTAAACCAAAACAATTATAATCAAGTTGTTCAAACTTCGTTAGAAGTAAAAATATTTAAAAACAGAGGTAAAAAGAGACATACAGGGAAGAAAAAAGATAACATCAGACGGGAGGCAAGTGATAAGGCTGTAGAACATTTTTGAAATATGAAGTGGGCGAGGGATGGATCTTGTTAACCTTGAAAATGAAAATATTTTCAAAAACAAAGAAAAATAATAAATGTTTTCAAACATACAAAAGGTTTACGACATGACCAAGTACACATGAAACAATAAAGGAACTGCTATGATCATCTTAATAGATACAAAAGCAAATAGCATTTGCATGCATGCACGTGCATGCACACACTTTCACACACACACACACATACTTTAACTAGCTTAGAGAACTAGAATTGTCCTCATTTGTTGTGATATGATCATCTATGTCGAAGATCTCAGAGACTTTAAACAGACCCTAGAACTAATAAGTGAGTGTAGGAAGGTTTCATTTCACAATCAATATACGAAAATTAACTGCATTTCTATAGGCAATAAAAATTCAAAACAGCAAATAAAAGAAACTAGAATAGCATGAGAAAATATAATAAAGGGGTGAGTTGTACAAAAGACGCATAAAACCTTGTAAACTGAAAAATAAAATATCCTCTGTGAAAAAATTAAAGAAGACATAAATAAATGAAGAAATTTATCATTTTGTGGGCTGACGACTCAATTCTCTCTTGATTGATGCATGGATTAAATGAATTTCCCAAACTATAGTAGGCCTGTGTTGTAAAAGCTGCCCAATAAATTCTCAACTGCGCATCTAGAAGCCAAGACTCTAGAACAGCCAGACAACTTTGAAAAAGAAGAACAATATTGGGGAACTACAGGATCTGATTTAAAGATAGAGCTCTGAGACTCTGAGGCAGGAGGAATGGAAGTTTGACCCTGGCCTGGTAAATCCTTGTCTCAAATAAACAATGAAAGGAGCTGGGAATGGCTCTGTGCAAAGACCCTGGGTTCTAATCTCAGCACTGTAGAGACAGACAGAGACAGAGACATATATAGAAACATACCCAGAGACACACCCATTCCCCTCAGAGAGAGAGAGAAGTGGGGGGGGGGCAGGGGGGGGACGTGGTTTGATTCATTATAAAGCTATAGTGACTGGTGCAGTTTAGTGTTGATGTCAAGCTAGACAAATAAGACAAATGGAACAGATAAGTCAGTCTAGAAATAAACTGATACATATACACATACAGTAAGTTCACAAAGGTACAAAGCTGTCAGTACAGAAAAGAGCCAGTGGAGAAAGGGCAAACGATGCTAGAACAAATGAACAGGCACATACAAAAAATGCATTTCAAATAAATTCAGTGAAGTATCAGGTTATAAAATCAATAACCACAAATTTATAGCATTTCTATACACCAATAAAAATCCAAAAAGAAATAAATAAAGAAAGCCACCTCTTTCATGATAGCAACAAAAGATAAAATACTCAGGAATAAACCTCACCAAAGAGGTGAAACATCTATACAGAGAAAACTACAAGGCCCTAATAAAAGAGATTTGAGGACTTTAGAAAATGGATAGGAAGAACTAATATTGTCAAAATGGCCCTACTCCCAAAGCTACTATATAGATTCAGTGCAATACCAATCAAAATACCAATTACATTCTTCATAGAATTAGAAAAAAACAACTTTAAAGTTTATACGAAACCAGAAAAGACCCAGAATCTCTAAAGCAATTCTGAGTAAAAAGGGCAAAGCTGTAAGAATCACAATCCCAGACTTCAGAAAATACTACAAAGCAAAAATGATTAAATCCACATGGTATTGGTATAAAAACAGACAAGAGCACCAGTGGAACAGAATTGAGGATACTGAAACTAACCCAAATCCCTTTAGTCAACTGATTTTTGCCAAAGGGACCAGAACAATCCACTGGAGAGAAGACAACATCTTCAACAAATAGTACTGAGATTTCCAAAAGCAGAAGAATGAAAATAGACCTATGTCTGTCACCACACACTAAAATCAGATCAAAATGGATCAAAGAACTAGACATCAAAAAAGAAACACTAAGTTTACTGGAAGACAAAGTAGTTAAAACCCTAGAAGACATAGGGGCAGGAAAGGATTTTCTGAACAGATCACCAATTGCACAAGAAATCTCAGCAAACATCAACAAATGGGACTACATTAAATTGAAAAGTTTTTGTACAGCAAAAAGAAACAATCAGTAAGGTGAAGAGACAACCCACAGAGTGGGAAAAATATTCACCAGTAACACTTCAGACAAAGGATTAATATCTAGAATATACAATGAAATGAAAAACATAAAATCCCCTAAGATACATGATCCCATCAAGAGGTGGACAGCTGTCATGGAAAGAAACTTCTTAGAAGAGTAAGTACAAATGGCCAACAAACATGAAAAAATGTTCTTCATCATCGGCCATCAGAGAAATGCAAATAAAAACAATGTTGAGGTTTCAACTCATGCTAGTCAGATGGCCTACATCAAGAACTCAAAAAACTGTTGGCAAGGGCGCAGAAAAAAAAAAAAAAAAAAGAAAGGAACTCTACTCCACTGGTAATGGGAATGCAATCTGGTACAACCATTATTGAAACCAGTCTGGAAGTTCCTTAGAAAGCTGAGAACAGAAATTCCATTTGACCCAGCTACGGATCTATTGGACATGTTCCCAAAAGAAATAAAGTCAACATATCAAAAAGACACATGCATATATGCATATCCATATTTATAGCAGTACAATTCATAATAGCCAAATCCTAGGAAAAGACCTATCTGCCCATCCGTAGAGGAATGGTTAAAGATGTGGTACCTATATACAATGGAACACAATGCAGCCATAGAGGCAGATATGAAGTTTTTGAATGAAAATTGGGCCACCAAGAGTCAGTAATGCTCAGTGAAATGGAATAAGCACAAAAGACACTATAGATGGTGTCCCTCTTATGAAACGCACAAGAATAATGACACAAAAAGGCTCCCACAGGAATGACAGGGTAGAGAGGGAGGCAATGAACAGACAGCAAAGGGGTGAACTTCTGAGAAAGGGGTGGACATAGACACTCACTGATTCCCCAAACCCCAAGGTTCTACTGTGTTACAGAATTTGGAATTCATTTATTTACAAAAAGTGTTAAATTTTATGTTATGTGAATTTTTTACAATGAAATTATTGTTAAAATGCATTTCAACAAATAATTCACACCACATACAAAAATAAACTCAATTAGATCACAGCCCAAAATGTAAAGCTTTAAACTTCTACTAGAAAAAAACATACATAGGTAAAAACCTTTGTAAAATTTGTTTGTGTGGGTTAGGTTTTCTTTGACGTAAAATCAGAAACATAATCAGTAAAAAAACAAAATTAATCGAAAAACTTCATGAAAACTTAAGACTTCTGCTTTTTAAATGACATTAAGACAATGAAAAGGCAAGATACAAACTTGCAGCGCACATCTGTAAAGCATGCAGCTGATAAAGAATTTGAAGGCACAGCATACACAGAAACTCTCAAACCTCAATAATCAAACAATTGAATTTAAAAACATGACATAGGCTTTCTGGCATGGTGACTCACCCACACCATGTGCCCTGGCCTCAGAGCCCCTGTCATTGGGCTCCAGCTCCTAGCCCTAAAATGCTGAGAAGCTGACGTGGGAAACCAGGACACTCAAACAGACGACTGCGAGAACTGTCACAAAGGAAGAAAAGCATCTTTGAAAAATTTGTGTCTTTGCTGCTTATGCGCAAAAACTGCCCAATTGTGAGACAAGGTAGAATGCTTAAAGAATGAAATCAACCTGTGTAATTTACAGAGACTCCAAATTTAAAGCAAGGATTGAAAAATATTGCTGAAGAGTTCGCCAAACTTCAAGATTACCAATAAGTTGAAACTTGAAGCCAAAGTGGTTGAATCCTTGGAAACTAAGGGAGCTGCTGTAAAACTGAAAATTGGTTGATCCCAAACAATGTTAACAGCAAAGCCTTGAGAAGCTATGTAGTCCTAAACTAAGCACAAAGCCATGTGAACCACAGGCAACTTCACAGACATCAAGCTACAGAAAACAGATGTTATCTAAACAACTCATCAACTGCAGGAAACTACTGGCAATTCTGAAAAGCAGAAAATTAAGGATATTAAGAATATATTTTCAGGGGCTGGAGGAATGGCTCAGCAGTTAAAGTACTCGCTTAGCAAGCAATAAGTACCCCAGTTGAATTCCCAAGCACCCCATTAGCCAGGCGTGGTGGTGTACTCCTGTAATCTCAGTAATCCCAGTAATCCCAGCACTCAGGAGGCAGAGACAGGAGGACTGCCATGAGTCCAATATTAGCCTGGGCTCCACAGTGAGTTCAGGACTAGACTGGGCTACAGAACAAACCCTTTAAAAAGAATATATTTTCAGAATTTATCACAATCAAACTGTTGTGTTTCCTGAGAAAGTTTTAGGGGTCTACACTGCTGCCTCCTAACACTACAAAAGACTGACGAGGATAAGACTCAGAGGTTCTCAGAAGTCATATCTGCCAGATTATTCATCTTGTTTAGATACTTTAAGAACAAACTCAAAGTCACCTCTTCACGGATCACTGTCAGCTGTGTATCTAGAATAGGACAGGATCCACCTGCCAAATGAGATAGAACAGCATGCAGAAGACGATGATGATGAATGACTTTACAGAAAAATTAATTTTAAGTTAATATTACACACCCATTTTCATTTTTATGTCCTGAAAACCAAGATTATTATACTGTCAAAACTTCAGGCTTAGTTGGTAGGCTACACCTAAAAATCAATCCCTACTAAAAACACAAATAAAAAATTAAAGAAAATTTATGTTGGCCAAAAATCAAGGTAAAAGTACCATGTCTCAGTCATTTCAACACTGGACCTAGTGGTGTGTGACTTGTCTTACGTCAAGTTTTACACAAGGTTATGTTTCTCCAAGCATTTCCTATTAAGTTACTGCAGCTATGCAGAGCAACAGCAGACAAGCAAAAACCAAGGTCTAACCATTCTTTTCAACTTCTCTTAGGTAAAGACTACGTTTTCAAAACTAGAAAAGGTCTGACTACAAATAAATTTGGATCCATAAAGCCTGAGTAAAAGCCTTTATCTTTTGTCCTTTTATTTAAACCTGTCTTTCATTTGCTATGTAAACTTATTGTTTCCAACAGAGTATATGCAAATAAAATAAAGGCAATGGGGCACGACGGCATCAGGTTTTGTGAATACATGTGAAGCTTACATTCTAGCTTTATAAAAAGGCCACAGTCAATGTTATCCTGGTTTTAAAAGAATTATTGCATATTAAATAATTATATATGGTACTTCAACCTGGAAGGTTAGTAATTCCTTGGAATGTCGCCTCACCGTGGAACACCGTAAATCGTTAAAAACTAAGAATGTGGCCAAGTTACAACACAGTTAACTGCAGAGTATACAATCGCTCTCATTCCTAAAAGTACAATTTAGTCAAAGTCTTTAGGTAGATAACTAAATGGAAATCTGATGCTTTTGCTTCTTTTGGGGAGAAATTAATACTTTTGTTACTTCATGGATCCCAGTTAAGACACAGAAAAACTATGAAATTTATAAAACCAATTGGGATAAAAGGAAAAAGCAGCTATTCACAACAGAAAAAAAAAAGGACTTCATGGAAAGCTAAAAAACAAAAATGAGCAGAAGATTTCAAATGGAAAATAAACAGATGCCAAACAAATGAAAAGGTACTGGGCACCACGACTTAGCTGTCAAGGAACTGAAGAATAAAACCACAATGGGATACATCAACACACATATACAAGAACGACAGAAATTAGAGGCATTGATCATACCATGTTTGCAAGATTATGGAGAAACTAAAACTCAGACACTGTTGGCGGCAACGCAAAATGGCACAATCACATTACAAGGCAGTGTGGCAGCTGAATTTTCCTCAAAAATTGTATTCTTTTATCAAAAATATATTTGCAGGGCACAGTAACTACATCAAGCTTAAGAAACTGGTGCACATACTATCACATCTTGATCGTTTTCACACCTTTTCTCCCATCCCCACCCTCTTGTCTCTACCTCCTTACATTGCCTTTCCCTCTCCATAAAATCTCTTCCCATTTCCAACCATCACTCTTTATTTATTCATACTTTAGGCTGCTCATATTAGAGACACCATACAATATTTAACCTTCTATGTCAAATTTAATTTGCCAAGCATGATGGATTCAAAGCGCATCCATTTTCCCCACAAATGACACAAGTTTATCTTTCTTTATGGCTGAGTGGTACTCCACTGTGTATATCCATCACATTTTTTCATTTGTTCTCTCCATCATTCATCTGATGACGGACACTAAGGGCTGTTTTTAAGATTTAGCTATTATGAGTTGTGCTGCTATAAACACAGGTATCCGGATACCACGTATTTCACGTCATGTTGCACAGTATCTTTAAATCTTTCAGAAAGAAGGATACCTCAGAAGAGGTACAGCTGGGTCAAAAGGAATATATTCATTTTTTGAGAAATTATAGTACCGATTTACATAATGGCAGTACCAGTTTACGGTACCACCAACAAAGCAGAAGTGATTCCCTTTTACCTACATTCTCACCAGTGTTTGTTATTTTTTGAATTCTTGATAATAGCTATTCTTAATAGAGTAAGAGAAAACCTCAGAATTGTTCTGATTTGCATTTCTATAATTACTAAAGATGCTGAACTTTCTTCACGTATTTAGTGATCATTTGTGCTTCTTCTGTTGCCTATTCATTACAACTGCCCATTTTTGGTTCTATCTTTTATTTTGGGGAGTCTGATTTTTTTTTTGTTTTTGGTATATTCCAGATACTAGTCCTTTGAGGAGTGGCTGGCAAATCTTTTCACATTCTGTCAATTCTCTTCACTCTGTTGATTGTTTTCCTTTGCTGTGCAGAAGCTTTTTAATCTAATACAATCTCTCTTGGTGTTCTCTCTTGGGCAACAGGTTTTGAGAAAGTCCTTGCATCTGCCTATGTCTTCCAAGGTTTCGCCTATTTCGTCTTCCAGCAGACTCAGTATTTCTGTTTTAGTTATCTAGGTACTAAATATCAAGATATTTAATATTTAGATTTATTTTGATTTTAGTGCAGGGTGAAAGACATGGGAGCTTTCTTGGGACAGCTCATTGGTTTGTTCCTGCTTCACTTGGCTTCTCTCTGCAAGGAGGTGAGCACTTCTGCAGCCTCTGCCATGTGCCTTCACCATGGCTGGTTGCCCCACCCATGGTCTGTGTGCGAGAGACTTTCTGAAACTGTGAGATCAATAAATCTTTCCTCCCTTAAGTTGTGAATGTTGGTGGAGAGATTATGTCAATTTGAGGCAACAAGGAACCACGCCTGGATTAGAGTTTGGGAACCATGCCTAGATTAGGCAACTGGGAATCAGCCTGGATTAGATAGAGTGTGAGTGATTTGTGGGCCAGCAAATGAGGGAAGAGCACCCACGCAGATGTGGGAGGCCCAACTAGAACTCAAACTGTATAAAAGGAAGGCAGAAAAAGGATCATTACAGCTTCTTCCTCTGGGAAAACTTTTTCACAGCTGTCTACAGATGCTGACTTGCTACACGCTGTAGATCTTCATCACAGACTCGCTGCAGTGTTGACTTGTGCCTGCCTCCCCGTTGCTAATCTTTGTTTTGCTCTGTTTCCCCCATTTTATTGATATGTGTAAGTGCAATACAGAAGGTTTACATTGATCATGAGTATTTTGTGCATATTCATATTATGGCTAAATTACAAATCCTTCCCCTCTCCCTTTAATGAACTTAGAAATGAAAAGGGTGAAATTACAATAGCCTCTGCAGAAATTCAGAATATTATGAGAAATTATTTTGAACACTGTTGCTGATCTTCAGTTGCCGATCTTTAGTCTCTGGTCTTTGCCATTGTTCTTTGAACAACAGAGATCCGCAGCAGACTCTCACCAGCCGTCTTTAAGTCCCAGACTAGTTCTACCTCAAGGCTGAGCAGCCGTGGGCCCTTCCAGCTCTCACATGTGCAGGCTGCCATCTTGGACTATCTCTATCCTCAGATTTGTAAGCCTTCCAAAGAGATTTTGTTATTATTTCTGTAGATTTTGCCTTTTGAAAGAACCCAAACTATACAGTTGGGTATTTCATCACAGCAACAAGATAAATAACACAGAATTGCTCTGGCTATTCTGGGACTCTTATGGTTTCACAAAAAGATAGTTTTTTCAAGTTCCATGAACAATGCTGTTGGAATCTGACTAGAATTATATCAAATCTGTATGTGAGTTTTGGAAGTATGGCCATTTTCATAATATTGGTTCTGCCTACTAGGGAACAAGGGATGTCTTCTCTTTTTCTACTATCATCTTCAATTTTTTTTTTCAAAGTACTAGAGTTTTCATTACAGAGGTCTTTCTCTTTCTCAGCTAGGTGTATTTTCAGGTACTTTTTTTTTTTTTTTAGGTCACTGTGAATAGGCCTGTTTTTTCTGACTTCTTGATCAATGATTCCACTTCTGGCATACAAGAATGCACTGGGTTTTTTTTTTTTTTTTTGTATCCTGAAACCTGGCTGAATACGTTAGTTCTAACAGTCTTCTGGAATAGTTTTTGGGGTCTTCTCTGTGAAGAATCATGTTTTCTCTAAATGATGATAGTACAATTGCTTCCTGCCCTATACACATCTCGTTTATTTACTCTCTTCCTGATTGCTCTGGCTAAGGTTTCGAGTACTTTATTGACCAGGAGTAATGAATACAGAGGTCTTGTTCCTGTGTTTAGGGAAAATGCATTCAGTTTTTCCCCACTTAATATGATGCTGGCAGTAGGTTTGTCACAAATGGCTTTTCATCACCTTAAGGTGCAGTATTTTGGTATTTATTTTCATGAGATTATTATCATGAATGGATACTGAACATTTTCAAAGACTTTTTCTGCATTTATTGAGATGATCATGTCACATTTGTCCTTGCTTTTATTACATTATTTGATTTATGTATGCACATACTGCTCAGACTTTTATTAAGTCTTTGTCTGGTTTTGGAATCAGGATAATGCTAACTTCCAGGAAGGAGTCTGGAGTGTTTCTTCTCTTTCAATTGAGATGTAATGATGTTAGCTCATTCCTGAGAAGTTCTGGTAAAATTCTGCAGTGAATCTACCAGGTCCTCAACTTTTCTCCATTGTCAGTTTTCTTCATTGTTAGAATCTTTTTTTTGTAAACTTTTGTTACACTTTAATCTCTTCTATATTAATGTATTTTTTTTTCTTCTGGGTTCTTTGGTGACAGTCTTCCTAACTCTGTCTAAGTTTAAGTATGTTCTTCAATCTTTTCTATTGGTCATAAATATCTTTATAGTTTTGTTATGAAAATTTTCACTTCTCTCAATCTTGAAGGATAATATTTGTCATATATAGCAGTCTGGGTTGATGTTTGCCTTCTTTTAGGGCTTAAAAGATTTCACTCCAGACACTTCTACCCTTTAAGGATTGTGCTGAGAAATCTGTAGTTATTCTGAAAGTTTGGCTTTGTAGGTCACTTTCTGTTTTTCTATTACAGCTTTTGGTATGTTCTCTCTGTGTTGAGTTTTTAGAATGCTGATGACGATGTGTTGTGGAGAAGCTCTTTTCCGAGTTATCTGGGGTTCTCTACGCATCATATACCTTAGTATCAATTTCTTTTCCTAGGTTTGGGACGCTTTCTATAATGACTTTGCGGAATATCTTCTGTACACATTTGTGTTGCACTCTGTTTCTTTCACCCCCCAGAATTCTAAGACTATTTTTCTTTGAGCCTCCCACCAGCTATGTGATCCAGCTATCTTACTGTCTTGTTTTTAGGGGGATCACTGACTACATGATTTGTCAATGTATCTTACAGGATAGACAGTCTGTCCTCAGAATACGTGTGCTAACTTCTCATGCTTCCAATAGAATTTTTTCCATCTCTGGAATATCCGCTGTATTTGAGATTTTCTACTTCTGTATCAAGATGGTCCTTCTTATCTTGCTTTGCCTTGTTTACCTCAGCCAGCTTTTGGTTGTGTCTTCTATAAATTCACTACTTTTAAAAAACCAATTAAGCCCATTAAACATTTTTTAATTTGGTTCAGTATTTCTTCTTTGAGCTGACTAAACATTAGTCCACTTGGTTTTCTTTTTTAAATGTTGTGAAAAGACTCAAACATTATAATGTACATGATGATACTATTGAAAGAAAACATGATCTGCAGTCTTTAACCAAGATGCTACTTTCTTATGTGCTCCTTTGGCTTAAACTTGCACAATATAGGTTACATTAATTGATTAAAGGTACTATGTGTCAATATTTAACAAGTCCATTATATGAGTATGAAAAAGGTACAGTGCTTTCCTAAAAGAGGCAAGACTCCCTGTGTCCACTATTTAAACACTCCACTGGGTTTTTTTTTTTTTTTTTTTGGACTCTTTTCTAATAAGTTCCTGTATTTCAAGGCCCATTAAATCAGCTTTTGAGGCGTTGAGCCTTTTAGTAGGCATTTTCTTATCTTATTTATTTTTTTTAACTATTCTTGTTTAAGGTGTTAGAGTAAATGGAGTAAGACAAGTCTGTTCCAATTGTGAACATCTGTTCAGCTAGACTACATCTTTATGTGGCGGTTCCTTGAGTTTGTTTACATTGATTTTTATGCCCATATTCAAGTACTAAAGTTGGACGGTTTTCTTAATGTCTAACTTTATACTGATTTCATGATCCTTTACACCTTTAAGTGAGAAAAAAAATCACAGTAATGCTGGTGACTGAACAACCCAGATACTGGCACAAATGAAAAAACAACCAACATCAACTACTATGCCATCATCGATAGCATGAACAAAATCTGCAGTAATATCATCATCTAAGACAATGTAATTACTTATATGTCCAATTAAATTAAAAAACTATTCCATCCATAAATATTAGATTGCTAGAATGGCTACTGCAATATTGTAACAAAGTAGAACATGTCGTGGTGGGCGTAGGAATGAACAGAGTGACTGTAAAAGAATGTGAAAGACTCAAATGCCGAAGATGTGGATGTGAAGGCCAGGGAAGGCAGGCAAGAGGGACAGCCCCAGACTGGGAGGTGAGCTGCCATCGTACCGACGGGCAACAGGGACAAGCGAAACAAGAGTAAGTTTGGACAAGCCATACCCTAGCAGAACATCAAAGGTCAGTTTAAAATATAGTACAATTCATGGGAGGCAGGAGATATTATTTGGAATCATCACATTTATTTCAATTCATACTTCTCATTCCCCTTGAGTCTATTTCCTCACTAGCTCATAAAAATAAAATTTCCTCTGTTATGAGTCCTCAAATTAAAAAAAAAAAAACCCAAGTGTGGAAGAGTTCCACTCCCTACACATATGACCTTCAGGGAACTTCTAGCATCTCACCAGAGACAAAATAGATCATCTCACTGAGTTCCAAACATGCACTCATCTAAGTGGAGTTTTCATAGCCTCATAAAATGGTTGTATGTGTTGGCACTAAGTGAATAAAATGATGTATGAAAACTCAAAGGGAAAAAGCAATGTGCACCAGAGGAACTAAGAAACCAGAAACGAGTAAGACCTATGAAGTCATTTCTCTGCTGCCCCCCTCCCTTTTACATCAGTCCCTGCCAGAACAGAATTGTTCCTGAGAATTGCAGTGTGGTTCTTCATACCAGAGCCAAAGGAAACATCTGTAAGTCTGGCAGGGTTTCAGGTGAGCACACTGCTGAGAGGGCTCCGCGCCTTTGCTGGGAAGAGATTCTAACTACAGAGTGAACTGGTTTTTTTTCTTTCTTCCTTTTATTTTAAATGTCAAAGCTTTTCACACTATAGTGACACCCTAAAATGATTCTCTTACTTCCGTTGCTTCAGTTGAAACAGTATTTTTTTCATGCTCCATAGAGTGCCCATAAGCTGACTCAAAACCAGGAATGCAATAGGGTGCTAAATCTCAATGTGGCATGAAAAGAAAAAGAAGTGAAAACAATAATCTGATAGGATAAAATGCCCTTTCTTTTCAGTGCTTGCATTTATTCAATATATAAATGTTTGTCACTGTCCTAAAGCATTATATTAGGGTCTATGAGGGTTTATAAGATGTATTAATGAACCAAAACAGACTCTGATTACAAGAAGCTTTAAGTTCAATGAAAATGCTCACACAAAAGCATGGCATAGAAAACACAATGCACACAGTCGGGGGACGCGAAATGTCATGAAAATTTTGGCTCAGTGGCACATTACTCTCAGATGGGGTATCCCAGAGGATCTAGTGAGGATAAAATGCCACATGTACCTGATTGGCAATCAGGACTAAGAAGAAGAAAGGTGTCAGAACAGAATAAACAGTAGGGTTCAGGCATGGTAGCATGAGGTCAAAAAAGCACTCAGGGAAACTCAACACAGTTGAGCTGCCATTTATGAAGAGCCTATTGCCTACCACACTGTACTAATACAGACATGATGAATACAATTTCTACTTGAGAAGATTATGCATCCCAAGACAAAACCACAGTTTCAGTTCAGGAATGATAGATACTAGGGACAAAGATATGTCCAGAATAAAAATAAGATTTTATTTGTAGTTCAGGAACTTTAGCTGTTTACCTGCCATACATCTTGAAAAAAAAATCAAATAAAGTAAAAAAAAAAAAAAAAGATATGTCCAGTTACTCCCTACAGAAAAGTGTGATGACCAGAGCCAGTTAGTGCTCAGAAGTAGAGACTTGAAAGAAACTACGCAGATTCAAATTCCATGTGTTCCATTTACACAGATGGGTCAGCTTTTTAAGTTTCAATGTATGGTACTTATGTTATAGGGATTGCTGTGTGTGTGTGTGTGTGTGTGTGTGTGTGTGTGTGTGTGTGTGTGTGTGATTTTTGTTTTTGAGACGAGGTCTTGCTCTGTAGCCTAGGCTGGTTCTGAACTCACTATGGAACGCGGGCTGACCTTGGACCCAGGGAAAACCACCTGCTTCAGCCTCCCCAACTACAAGCATGCAACACCATGCCAGGCTTTGTGTGGTGCTGGGGAAATGAACTCAGGGCCTTGCACTTTAACTGCTGTGCCATTTCTCCAGCTGCAGAGTGAGCGAGCGAGCGAGAGAGAGAGAGAGAGAGAGAGAGAGAGAGAGAGAGTATCAAGATAATGTCCATTAAGTCCAGTACTAGTGAAGACTTAATGCCGCCTTTATTGGAAGGCTAATTTATTTTGAACACAGGCTGTCCCAGCAGTGCTGCTGGGAAACAATGTCATAACATCGTAGTTCACACCTAACTTTTCTGTTCTTCAACTTTCTTAACTGGAGTAAATGGGATATGGTAATGGTTCACCATTTTTCAGACATTATTCTGGGTGCTCTACATATATGACCTCACAATACACACAATAACCTAGTTTGTTTTGTAGATGAGGAAACTGAGGCATGGAGAAATCAAGTGACTTTTATTGGTCACCAAGAGAGGAAGTGGTCAAAGAAAGATCAAAAGCCAAGCACTTTATCTGTAAGGCCCTGTTCTCAGCTATTAGTACTATGCATTTCAGTCCTAATACCACATATTTCAGATTTCATCATTTTTAAAATTGGAAGATGTTATTTTATCTGTTAGGCAAACGATAAATAAGCACTAAACATGGTACGGAGCTTAACCAAAACCAGTAAAAGCATACACTTAAATATCACACTTGTACGAAGTTTTACAACTTAGAAAACTCTTTCACTTTATTTTTCTTTCCTTTTGTCCGCACCTGATGGGGGAATAAAAGCTGCCGATAAATAGAGTCTCATATAAGAAAGAGTCCTGCATAGCTGGGGTTGCTGCCAAATACGACCTGGAAGAGGGTGTTTGCATTGGAACTAAGTTGAGAACTAAGGGTGGATGCAGCTGTTCCCAACACCTAACAAGTTTTGCTATTTGAAGACTTGGATTTTTAGCATTTAGCTGACAAGACACAATACATTAAAAAAGATACCATGTAAGGTGAACGGTTCAGATGTTCCTTCCTCCTATTTGAACATTACAATTTTTCTGAACTACTACTGGGTTGAAGCTTTCAGAAGAAAAAACCATGAAGAATCAAGAATCTTGGAGTCTCTCTCCTGGTCAATACTGCCCCCTCCCCATGCAACCAACACATACCCGGCCTTCTACCCTTGCCTATCCCATTCCACCTCCAAAATACTCTGAGGACCGTCTGAACTTGGGCCACAGCTTTTGTCTTTGTATCTCCAGGGTACTGCATACTCCCAAGTACATAAGGCTCTCAAAATATATTTACAGATTGAATAAAAGCATCTTTCTGCTTCTTGGAAGTAACAAAAAAATGAGCAATTTGTGGTAGATCATAGAAAGGCAGAATTTATTTCATTCCTTCAATTGGCAGCTAATTCTGAGTCTTTTCTCCATGACAGGCAGTGAAGTATAAAAATTTCCAAGACACAAAAAATACTCTTCTAATAAACCATGTAAACTAGTTGCAGAAAAGATACTTAAAAATAATGTTACAAATTCTACAAGATTTTCAAAGCGTGCTGCAACTTCGACTTTTTAAAAAAGTGCAGCATTATGTGCTTTTTATTTGAATGAGTGCCAGGAAAGTGAAACGGGACACTAAGTTGTCTTTTGAACTCTATATACAACATAAAGACTTAGATAAAAAGTCATATGCAAAACACATGGTTTAAGTAAAAGAAGCAGAAACATTCAAAATTACTCCAAAGGATGCGTTTCATTCTAAGGCTAGATCAGTAATTTTCTCTGAGATTCTAAGCTTTGCCCAAATATACCACTTTATCTTTGTCTTGGGTTCTTTCTTTATAGGATGGGGCCAATTTTCCTGAGAGGGTAGGGGAAGTGGCTGGAGGGCAAAGGAGCATGCGATATGGTTTAACGGTTTCCTGTCTTTGAAGTGTTCTAAAAATACAGCATTTCCACTGCAAGCATGTGATGAAATATGTGTCAACACAGCAATTCTGTGTTGCTATGACTGCCCAGCCAACAGCTCTACACATGCTCGTGCACTGCCGCAGCTCTTCAGCTCATGTGGGGGAAGAGGAAGCCACAGTGACAGACCCTCCTGCACATTCTAGCCCTCAAGACACGGATTGGCCATGCTTAGGTTAAACAATCAGACTCTGCCATCTGACCATGACTGTTCTCTTCACTTCTTAAGCCATCACAAATTTATTTGCATTGGAACTTAAATTATGATACAAAAGCTTGACATGTCCCACTTAAAAAATGTATTCCTAAATGCAGATTAGAGTTTAAAGAGGAGAAAGGCCTAGAAGATGAGATTTTTAAATGTCTTTAATTTATTCATTACATTTCCTTAAGTTTGTTTCTTCCTTCATAGATAGTAGAGCAAAGTCTGGTCTGTTAAAAGCATTTCCTTTGCAAGAACATGGGCTTCGTGGAAGTATCCTTTATTTCTCACCTCTAGAATTGAACACGACTCATATTGGACTTGCAAAACAGCTAAGCTCCATCACCATCTGGCAGCTGTATGGTGGCCTGTGTAAAATGAACTGGTGGTCACAATCCAGTTCCCATTAGACAGATGTCCACTTCACAAAGAGAGCACCACATTCAGCAGCCCGGTTGGCAAAAGGAGACAATGACTGGACATAGAAAATGCATTCACTTTTTCCTAACCAGGTTGCTTGCTTGGTTGTAGGGAGGCAAGCCAGAGGGCCTGTGGCAGGTAGTATGACAGCAGCTCTCAGGCCATAGCTAATGTTTATGGAACGCTCTAACCCTTAAAAAAAACAACACTTGACAATGATTTCTGGTTGTTGCCTCACTTATCCTACTCAGAAGCTTTGCTTTTCAAATCTGGGCTATGTCTTATCAAGCCACACCATGGATGCCTTTGAAGACCACCACTAGGCCACATCCACTTCATTTTGGAATTGACAGAGGTTGCAACTACCCACAATAGTCTCATTAACATTCCTAGGGTCTTGGAGAGAAAACTGTGGGAAGCACTGGCAGAGAAAGGCCCTTCTTCGCTTTTCCTGGGCTAATTGAGATTTTTGTCCAAATGAATGAGCTCCTCTTAAATCCTCAAAAGAAAGGCAGAAAAATGGACCTTTATTACAGAAAGGTAACTGCCTGCGTAAGCCACAGATATCTTACAAAGGATTTAAAAAATTAAGGCCTGATTTCCTGCCTTGTCCCGTTGAAGTATTTGATTCAATTTAGGCAGGGAAACTAGGTTGCTTTGTTTTCTCCATGTCTAAAGAAGTGCAGAGGTAAAATATGCTTCCAGCATATTTTAAGCAAATTAAGCAGCTTTTTCATTGTTTTTTTTTAACTCATGAAAACATGTTCACATTCTGTTTTTAATAACTTTAAATGTAATAAATCATATGTGAAAATATAAACAAAACATTAATACAGTTTAAACTAATTTCATTTGAAGAATCTTCAAAAAGCATTACAGTAAGTTAAAAAGTATGAATAACATTTCTTTTATTATGTTGCTATAACTACGTAAATGCTGTTTAGAACTGCTATTAATTCTTATAATCTTGCCCACTAAATAGATTGTATATCCTCACATAAGGAAGCCTCAGCAATATGATTTTCAACAGGCAGGTATATACAAGCTGATAATACGCTATTTTTCAAAGTTACGACTCTTCTAATAAGTATCTTAATATTGACTCCAAGTGTATTTTCCCATATGAGCTTATCTGTTTATTTATTTATGAGTCAGGACCTCACTCTGTAGTCCAGGCTGGTCCTGAACTCACTTACATTTCCCAGCCTAGCCTAGACCTCACTGCAATCCTCCTGCCTCAGCTTCCCAAGTGCTGAGATTACAGGCATGTGTCACCACAGTCAGCTCTATGTGGTGCTGGGGGATTGAGAGCTGGGCTTGCATGCTTTCTATGGAAGCGTTCTCATCACTGAGCTACATCCCTGACTCTCCCATATAGGGTTTAGAGAGCAGTGGTCATTCTGGGTAAGGTGAAGAGGTAGACTGCCTCCCTGTGAAATACAACTGCAAGGATAGTTAACTTGGAGACTCCTGCCATGGAAGTCAGCAAATCTCTACGTGTGGTCACATATGCCAGCTCACAATCTTCAAAAGTGAGTGAGCTGGCAGTAAGCAAGTCTGTGTAAAGTGAGTGATGGAAACAGCATGTTGTGGTTAGGATCTGGAGTGTCCCCCAAAAGTCTCATGTATTTTAATGGAACCACGTGATGTTGGTGGATTGGGGTCTGGTCTGGAGGGGTGGATTACAGTTAAGTTAGGATTAACGGTGTGTAGTGGCCACACCTGGATGCAGGAGAGACTGGTTACTGGGCGGAGACCTGAAAGGGTACATAAGCTGCACCTGCCTTCCTGGAGGGCTGGGACTAGTCTCAACTAGCCTCAGCTTGTCTTCCTGTTTGTCCGGTGAAGCTGTCTCCACCTCTCTCTGCCATGTACTTTGATTGTTGCTGGCCACCCCTGAATGGACTATGACCTTCGTTGAGACTGTCAGCTAAAATAAACCTTTCCTTTCCTAAGTTTGTGGGTGTCGGGTATTCAGTCACAGCAATGAAAAAGTAACCAAGACACAGCATGAACACTGAAAACACCGAAGTAGCATCTCATTGCTTCTATAGTTGTAATGTCAAAGTTTGAACAAATCACACAATGAAGTCTGTATGTTAAGGACAAATCAAAACCCCAAATCCCCAACAGGAATTACAGTATGATATTATACACAGTCCAGTGTGCTGAGCAATGTAACAAAAGGTAGATAGCTATTTCAGGATGTCCATGGAAACTGGGGAAGAGCAAGACCATTACACAGGTAATTATTTTGAGGAGTCTACTGTCTTCAAAGCCAAGGACACAAGGATCAATAATTTTGAACAATTAGATTTGAAATCTATAGAAGTCCCGCTACAGTTTCTGACTCTGGGTTATGAAATATTTGTTTTCCCAAGTATTTGTTTTATACTCTTTTTTGGCACCCATTTTGGGCAACATTTATACTTTCCTTCTGAATCACTCTACCACCTTTTCTTTCTCCCTACACACATATTTAAATTGTACATAATATTTTCTAGCAATATGGTTCTTAAAAAGCATTAAAAATGTTTCCATACACAAAAACTTAGGATAAACAATTCATAATATGCAAAGCTTACAAAATCAAGCACCGTCGTTTTCGGTTGTCTATGGCTATTTCTTCATCATTATTTTTCTACTACGTCTACTACTTCCTGTATCTATTCAGTTACCATCATATGGCAGGCATGGCACTGGGCAATTTACATTCAAAACATAAATAGTTTATTCTTCAGAAGGCTACCAGGTAAGGCAGCAACAGATTAATTTTAAAATGAGGGGGTATGGAAAAAAAACTATCTTCAGTTTATCCAAGTTTAAAATATGCATGTGAGTTTTACACACACATAACCCCATGAAGGTAAAGCTAGTAGTCATTTATAATACACAGCAGATAGGGGTTGGCTCTTCCTCGGGACCCTATACTAGTCTTACAATGAAAAAAGGTTGTAGGGACAACTTGGTATGCTACTGAAATTTTAGTCCTGCTAATAGGATGGCTGCAAATTTCATGTCCCCGTATTTAATTGGAAAGAAGGCTCTTCAGTAAAACATTTAGCTTTTTCTTGTTCTAAGGACAGAAAACAAGAAAACTAAAAAATGAAGAAAAAGAGATGTTTTTGCGTAAGGACATTTATTGAAAGGAAAACAATCAGAATTGTTCCACCACGTGAGCACAGTTCTTCTAATTTCTCACTAATTCATCTACATTACGTGAAAACTTCCAGGCTCTCAAGCGCTCCCTCCAGAACAGAAAACACACATGCCACAGACATTGCAAGCCCAAAGCTGGCTTCAAGTGTCAAAAGAACTTAAGGAAATCCCAGCAGTAATGCCTAAACTCCTCCTCCTCCTCCTGGGGTGAATGACACGGCATATTAATTTTTATATTCGCAGTACTAAGTACAATGACTTACACGCGCTAGGCACCAAGACATGTTTAATACCACGTAAACACTCCGCTGTTCTCTAGGTCACAGCTTTCATCTTTTTCTAGTCCATATTAAATCCAATATTCAGTGGGACCCAGGGAATTTAAATCTGCTGTAACTCCATACCACTATTACAAAAGGGCTGCAAATTCAGTCCTGTGACACAGCTGGACAGAAGCTCCACCCTAGGCATGGTACCTTCTCTGCCCTCACCACTTTCTCAGCTTTCATAACGCTTCAAGTTCTCAACTCATGCAGGTAATAAAAGTTTTGCTCAAATTCTGCACTTCACCTGCTGTTCCAACATTAAGTACAAGTGGCAGCAGGCTGGGGTCTAGAATTAATTGAAAGAGCTAACTTATATATAGTCTCATTCTGCACTCCGGAACTTCAATCAGAGTGCTCTGTTTGGACAGCACAAGCCTTCCTTTTAATGCTTTGTTACAACCTTTATTCCCTTTCATGCTCAGGTTCAATGCTCTTAGGCCTTTTAAGTTAACCTCATAGACCTTTTCATATGGGTTCACCTTCCTAGACCTCTGTGACCACATGATTCTCCTTTGGAACTCCTCCATCTCCTTCATACATCTTCAATAACATTTCCTCATATTGTGCCTGGTGGCCTCAATAGGAGCAAAAAAAACCCTCTTTCTGACTTACACATCCCCTAACATTTGGAGCCTGATATCACTTATAATGTTTAGCATTTAGGAGTAGTTTTGGCCATAGCCTGTCAGAGGTCTTGACGCTCTCTAATGTTTTTTTCTCTCTCTCTATATATATGTCTGCAATGCAACTTCCAATGAACTACAGCGACTTGGTAAGCATTTTATCTTTTTAGCTTATCTAAAAAGGAAGGCGAAGGTGACGAAATGGCAGCAATTCTTGGACTTTACTACCTTGGGCAATCACTACCGTGATAGACTAAACACTGCAGGAGATGCTAACGGCATGGAGGGAGGGGTCCTCTTCTGTCCATGGGCTCAGGATGCAGGATTTATGCTACAAAACCTAAGGCCCAAAGATCTCAAAATATTTTACAATGACTGGATTCCTGATCAGTTAAAGAACACAACGACAGAATATTCTCTCTCAATTCTTCAATTCTTTCCCCTAATTCCAATTTATGATTCTCTAATGGGAATGGAAAAATTATAGTTCTTTAACCTTCAAATTGATCATTAAGTACATTTTATAGGTTTCTCCAATTTTAATTAACGTCAGAATGTGGACACTGGGTTAGGAACATCTCTCTCACGGTCATTTACATAGAGAGTGAAAAAATATTGATTCAAAATTCCAATTCCTGTGGTGCTTCAGCTGCCATCCTGGTCTACCCTGACCCATTAGTTTCACTATTACACTTTGTCCTCATTTCAGTAGACTAGCTCCCTTTTCCATTTATAGCAAAAACTACTTTTATGCTTGCCGCCAGTATGTCTGTCTACACTATTCAGCAGAAGAGGCCTGGACAAGGCCAGCACATCATAACCATCATCCCACACAGGCCTTGGGTTGCTCTGTCACCTGCACTCACTAAGGCTGATTTGAAACTATCCACAGATATTTGAAGGGCCTAATTTCTTAATATGTGTAAGTGGTCAAATTCACTGCAAGTTTCTCTAGTGTCATGCTTAACATATCACTGAGATACCTAATGTCTAACCTTTTTCTAGTGAATTTCAATAGTATGGATCAAAAACGTTTTCAGTTCTTTTGATCAATTGTTCAGAACGTTAACACACTATCATCCTCATTTCTGTTATAAGAACACCCAATTCTATTTTACAATCATATAATTTTTGCTTAGAATCTACTTTTTCTCACTTGGCCAATTACCATCTTTTCTCAGTTTCCAAAGTTGGAGGATCATAATTATTTTGTATTCATTCACAGGGGCATACTGTGGCATGTGTATCCCTAACTAGGGGTGAGCTGTTTCTGTGAATGGTATGTATTAGTTGAAATGAGAAAATAAAGCATGAGAAGAGATATTCTCAGAATTAATGAAATTAGGTTGCAGAACAAAGGACCTGAGATCCCAGGCTTAAATTATCTTAATAACTGGGGCTATATGTCTATGGACAAAAATTCAGTCTTTTAATATAACCTTTTAGTAATATACTAACACAAAATTTCTTCAAAAAAGATAATGTTACTATTTCTTTCTTCTTTCTTTCTTTTCTTTCCCTTCCTTCCTTCCTTCCTTCCTTCCTTTCCTTTCCTTTCCTTTCCTTTCCTTTCCTTTCCTTTCCTTTCCTTTCCTTTCCTTCCTTTCTCACTCTAGCACAGGCTGGTCCTGAACTCACCATGGAACCCAGGATGGCCTTGAATTCACTGCAATCCCCCCATCTCAGCATCCTGAGTGCTGGGGTTACAGGTGTGTGTCACTACGCCCGGCTTATGTGGTGCTGGAAAATCGAACTGGGGTACTTAGCACTTGATCTAGTGCTTGCTAGGCAAGCTCTTTAACCTCTGAGCCATTCCCTCCAGCCCCAAATGCTAGCCAGCATTCTGAACACTTCTAAAAAAATTAACCATAGTTAATTTTAAATTTTGACAAAAAGAAAAGTTTGAAAAAGGAAGTCACTTTTTCACCTTAAATGCCTCCAAGGTCTTTGGAGGGAAATACTTAAGAAGGACAAGTCAAGCTAAGGTGGCTCTCACGGCACTGCCCAAACATTTCAGAGAAATTAACTGAAATACATGGTAGAGAGCTGGGAAACTAGACCTCTCATTCTCAAAGGACTGGTTCTATAACACCCACGATATGGAATCCACAGTGGTACAATGAGGTACTAATGGTGGAGCATGTGCAATGTGGAAAAATCTCATTGGGTGAAAATAAAAGATAAATGATGGCCCTGGCAGACAAACTTAATAAACGCACTCAACGGCAAATGCAGATAGTGAGATCGCCTCGACTTCACTCTGTAACATGTCAGAGGCATTCAAAAAGGCAGATGTCCTGAAGC
This sequence comes from Ctenodactylus gundi, assembly GCA_004027205.1. Lineage (NCBI taxonomy): Eukaryota > Metazoa > Chordata > Mammalia > Rodentia > Ctenodactylidae > Ctenodactylus > Ctenodactylus gundi. The sequence goes on along the minus strand of PVKB01001193.1, from coordinate 215,659 downwards.
CTAGAGGTTTCTTCTCATGTCCAATTTCTACCAAGAAAACCCTGTTCTCCTTTTGCGCACAGCGTTTTTTTTTCTTCAATCTTCTAAAACTTTCATCCCCAAAATGCACATCTACTGAGGATCAGACAACTGGAGACTAACTGAAGTCTCAATGTTTTGGACAGAGAAGAAGAAAACAAGATGGTCAGACGAAGCCTTGAGTAATTTCTTGTCTTCCTTGATATTGGCTTTGATATTAGTGCTCTCTCTGTTCCCCCCCTCTCTTTTTTCTTCTTCTTTTTCTCTCCAGCGATGTAAAGATCAAAATGTACCTATGGTAAATATTATTTGTTGCCTTTTGATACAAGTAACAGAAATTCATTCCTGTGCTAGACAAGTGTTATCAAGTGATTCTTTGCCAGTGTATGGGGCATCAAAAGAAATTCCTTCTAACTAGAACTTAAAATTTCTTTTATTTTTAGAATTTCACTATCTCAATCATTCAATCTATAAAAGTCAAAACAATTAAAAATTCATTTCAGAAAATGAATGGCCGAATCTCTTAATAGAACTATATGACAAAACTAGTGACTCTACCTTCACAGCGACATGATAAAGAAGATCGTTGTCTACACAAGTACAAAAAATACGACTGCATTTTACGTTTGTTCTGTTGGTCCTGGTCCTCTGTGGGCCAACAATGACAAGATGGCATAAGTAACATAGAGATTTCACTTGGTATAAAATTAGCTTAGGATGAAAGCATCCTTAGTGGGGGATTCGGAGATGGCGCCAAAACTGAGGCTGTCTCAGAAAATCTAGGTCAGCAACTCTAGCTTTTAAGAAATGGAGGACAGAAATTTTGTTGTGTATTTTACCTGTATATATTAGAATGCAGCATGGGTTAATTTTTTTTCATTCCAAATTCTTTCTCAACTACTGATTTTGAGATGCAACTCAAATAAACCAACTCCAAGTCCACATCTATTACCTCAGTGAACTTTCTGAAAGAAGTTTTCAGAAAAAAACAAAAATGTGGAGAAATGTGGAGAAGAACCTCTCCACTCTAACTGCAGACCTCCACACCATCCCTTGCATAAAAGGCCAAAGGTGTTCTTTATAATCCTTTAACACTTTTTTTTTTTTTTTTTTTTTTTTTTTGAGACAGGTCTCATCTGTAGCCCAGGCTGGTCCTGAACTCACTATGTAGTCCAGGTTGGCCCTGCACTCATGGCAGTGCTCCTGCCTCAGCTTCCAGAGTTCTGGGATTACAGGTGTGTGGCATTATGCCCAACTTTATGTGATGCTGAGGAACTGAACTCAGGGCCTTATGCTTGCAAGGCAAGCACTTTAACTGCTGTGCCATTCTTCTAGGCCTAATATTGTAAAGAATACAGTTTATGAGAATATCAACTCTCTATGGACTGTATTAGCACAATCACATATATGCTCTTACTGAGTATGTAAAACAGCTCTGTGCAGTAGGTAATATTTCTCTTGTATGGATAAAGATACTGAAGCTCAGGCTCTCAATCAGCCTGCAACAGAAAGCATCAGTCCTAAGTCTCCTCACTCGAAGGCTTACCCTCACTTTATCACAGCACTGAGAAATATTCTGAACTAAGGGCACCCTCTACCACATTCTGATATAAATACATTTAGGCTTTGGTATCTTTTATCCTTCCCTCTTTCCTTTCCCCTGTCTCTGTTCATACTCCAATTATCTATTCTCATTCTCAGAAATTCTGCCAGTATAGTGAACTGGGGAATGATTAGGACAATACTGAATTTCACTGATGAATTCTTAAAGATGTAGGTAAAGTCTGTAAGATGGAAAGAAATGACTTGCAACCAACCATAACCTAAGATTTCTAGGGCCAGTCTTCTAACTGCAGCTTGACCAATAAGCAAATGAAAAAACAGAACCACTCTACCAAAGCTTAAAAATAACCCATCCCAAAGGAGACACAAATGTGATTTTTGTTCAACCCAGAAAATTCTGGGCTCTATGCACTGTAGGGCTGCAGCTGCACAGTAGATATGCCATGACCTCTCAACATACTTCAAGAAAAAAGGAAGTTTTGTTCTCTGGGCCTGTGGTATATGGTGATAGTCAACACAAGCCACTTCCCTTTTCTATTTCTTATCTGGCTAAGTCGCCCAAAAGGGACAGAAAAAACAGACAGTAAAATGTGATCACCCCAGCAGCAGGCTAGAACTAAAGCTCAGGTCCTAGCTGTCTTTAATTTAGTCACTTAGTTTTTACTCCTGTAAAATCAGAAGAACTCTGTTTAACCATTTAAGTTTAGAGAAATGTAAACAACTTTCCTCATAGAAGATACTTTTTTAAAAGCCATGATCCTGGATTATAATTTTGATTTATTAAAATATTAAGAGTGATGATCAATCACACATGATTCATCTTCTATTTATAAATCTCAAGTTCAGCCTCGCTTGAACACAATATCCACATCTACCACTCCCTTCTCACTTTAACCTTTAATGCTCTTCTTTTTGCCAAGAAGGTGAGAATCTTTTGTCTTTATCAGCTCCCCTATTTTAGATCTCAGAGAAAATATCCTAATACATTCCTGTCCTTCCTGAGCGTCTACCACATCTGTCTCGGCCACCTCCACGTCTAGGTTCTTTATGACTATGTTTTTCTACTTGCTCACAGATGAGTAGTTCCAGAACCTCAAGTATTAGTATAGACTCTGAACCAAAAAGTTGACCTGGGCTCTTTTTGTTCTTGAATACTTCTACTATTCTTTCCCCAGTCAAACTTTCCGAAGTAATCTTAAAAATTTTCCACTTACGTCTCTAACTCTAGCTGGCCTTCTTGAGCACACCCTTTTACTAGAAGACGGAACACATTTCTACCAAGTACTGCCTATTTCCCTCCATTGGACTGAAACTGTCCATGCTGTTACTTCCTCTTACGTGTTCTACTATCTTACATTAAGTATCTTATCCATCTTATGACGTTCAGCTTTTCCTACTTTTCCTTCAAGAGCTCTGATTCAGGTTATCATTACTCTTCTCTGAATTCCTTTTGTTCTACCCTTTTTATCATCTGCAACAGAAATGACAACCCATCTCTAAGTTTCTTCATGACCAGACCACCAGAAGAGTCTAGCTAAAAGTCTAACACATTATCTATGCGATTCCTCTCCCTTTCCCCAATCTCCACCTTCCTTCTGAAATGTTTCCAAGTCCTCCCAATCACAGAATTCAATGGTTTTCCGTGGGCCACATTCTTCTTAAAATCTTCTTTGCTACCTCAAAGTGAGTACAATCAAAACTGAATTTCTCTTCTCCATTCCCACCAATGCTGATTGCTTCTCCATTCTTTCAGTTAGGCCAAAATCTTCTCATTGTCACTGTGCCAATTTGGTAATCAAGTTTCCTTTCTTCTACCACTGTTTTACCCATGTCCACATTCCAAGACAGACAGCATCCTTCTCTCAACACAAGTAAACACGCCACAACAGTCTTGCAGCTTTTCACTTAAGCATCCTTCGGAGAGTCCTGGCTGCTTAACACAAAAATTCTGATCTTTCATCCTAAGAATGAAACACATCCCAGCCTATAAAGTATGGCTTCATGGTCTACCCTTCCTGCATTTCATTCCATTTTCCATGTTCCACATTTCTTCTGGACTCTCCGAACATTCAATTTTCAGACTATATCTTTTACTTTTCCACTAACTTGCCTGAATACAAAGAGTTTATTCATTTGTAATGTTCAGCACGGTACTGTTTCTGTGATTTGATAAAGATGCTATCTTCCATCCCCTTGTAAATCGCAAAGCTGTTATTCCTTCCCTGACCGTCTGTAGTTTCAATACTCCCAGGTCTTTCTTGTGTCTCATGTTCCTTCACATTACAGTGACTTGTGATTTCACCTTATTCTTACCAGATTTTAAGTTCTTGGCAACAGTGACGATGGTAGTAAGAACAACAAAATTCCCACCATAATCCAGCTCTTTGTGTCATGACCTCAGCAACCCAACGAGGAGCATTTTCCCTTTTAAATAAGATTCAATCATGTGCCCAAGGCCAATACCGACAGAGTGGCAAAGTCAGAAATTTAATTTAGGCTTGTCTAAATTCAAAAGTCATATTCTTAACCTACTGTGAAGTATGTCTCATCACCCATAGCCTAAATAGAAAACCATGAATAAAACTTGTTCTTGATAAATCCTATCAGGTGGGATAGTTTATTTAGCTAGATTCCCCAGAGTTGCTGAGCCTGCTTGCTCATTACATACATTAATGGGGAAAAGAAACAGACAGATTAGGTGCCCTTTCTATGTATTTTTGAAACCAAGTCTTGTTCTGTAGTCCATGCTGCCCCTGAACTCAGTAGATAGCTCTAATTATCTTTAAACTCATAGCAATCCTTCTGCTTCAGCCTCCCAAGTGCTGGAATTACAGGCAAGTGACATTACATCTAATGGATGGTAACTACATGGTAACTCTTGTAGAATAAAACAAAAGATAATTTTTGTGCCTTAAGATTAAACAGAATATGAATGCAAGGAAAAACACTTAATTTACCTGGATTAAGTAACAGCCTAACTTTTGCCTCTTTCCTTGAAACCCATCAAGGTCAGAAAGGCAATGAATCAAAGCCACTCCAAAAGCTTTACTTAGACAATTTCAACCCCATTTAGAAAGAGCCTTCAATAATTCTAGTTTCTGAGGCTCTGACACAGCCCTATTAAAACACAGTTGTACTTGGTGACAGAGTAAAAAAAAAAACAATGTAAATTAGTGTCCTATTTTACATATGAACAATCAAAATAATATATAGTACACTAGTTATCGATGTAAAAACAGAGATGGCTATTGCTCCCTGTATATAAGTGGCTAAGGGCTGTAATCCCCTGAGAGGAATGTCATTATACAGCCCAAATCCCATCACAACAAACACCTTTACAACAGAGATGTCTGTGTAACAAAAAAACCTTTCAAGTTTTGGATGACAGCCCACGTATTTCAAGCAGTATTTGATTTGAGACTTGGAGTTCACACTAATGGGAATTGACCTGTACTTCCAAAGGTAAGATTTGAATGATTTCATCTGCAATTCCCATCCCATGACACCATGGGTTGGAGTGACATACAATCCAAACCCAGGAATCTAAAAACTAAAGACCAATGTAGAAACAAAATCAACCTTGCCTTTAAAGGGTGAAATTCTTTCATTTGGGAACGAATAAGCAGAGGAGGCCTCTGACCCCAGCCTAGAAATGGAAAAGGTCAGAGCTGGGCTTTGGTCTCATTTCACCGAGTGACAAAACCATACAGTACACGACAGCAAACGGACTATGTCCAAATGTCCCCTCTATAGTCCCCTCTTGCCCTTATTAGCCCTTAGGTAAACTGGGCTACGTTTCCCAATCTTTTAAAGCGTCAGTCTCTCCATTTGGAAAACAAGGCTGGTATCCCATGATTGTGGTAAAAACACTATGAGAACGTATATAAAACTTTGCACAGAGGACCCAGTACATAGCATGTGCCCCCAGAAAGTTAGTTCCCTCTATCAGGCTTCCCTTCCTCTCTAAGACTCTGGGCTTCCTTGGATTCAGCATGTCAATTTCAAGAAATTAGTTAGAAGAACTGGTAAATGGACATGAACAAAATTAGTCTTACACACAGTCAAGATAAAGAGTTGGTACAGTGAAAACCAGGGAAATGAGAAAAAATGACAGACTAGATTATGCACAAGTATTTATTTGACTATGAAAAAGTTCTTTCTGGCCAACATAAGACATATGTATTCAAAATCTAAAATCCAAGTGACCAGGCATTATATCAACAAATGAGCTCTGATTATTTTGTCAGAGGTCTGTTTTACTCTGATTTTGTGATACAAGGGATGGAGCCCAGTATCGTCACACTGAGTTATATTCTCAGCTCATTTTTTGGTTTTTATCTTGAGACAGGGTGTTGCTAAGTCACTAAGTTGCCCAGGCTGGGCTTAAATTTACAACTTCCCAGAGTGCTGGTATTAAGGACTTGGCTAAGAGGTTGTTTTGAAAAATGCTAATAACTCAAAATCCAAAGTCACATTTTCTGGTCAAGGGCAAAATGCAGTTGTTCTTCTGGTCCCATTTTCTTTGGGTAATATTCTGGGTGGCAGGAGGACCCTTACCTGGTACCTCTTTTGCTCAGTCCCAAGTTTTATACTGTTTTCAACAAGTTATGTCAAAGTATTACTGTCCAGTTTCTCCTTTTGGGAAATATGTCAACAAGTATGTTAGGGAAATATTCACTAAGAGTTCTCAATATTTTTATAATTAATAAGGTTTTAAATTCTACTGATTTTTAAATCTCTGATTTTCTTTTTGGTCTTTTTTTGGTGGTCTTTTGTTTTGTTTTAGAACCAGGGACTGAACACAGGGCCTTGCACATGCCAGCCAAGTGCTGTACCACTGAACTACACCCTTGTCCCAGATTTCTGATTTTCTATTTTTCAAATTATAATCAACCAAATTCGTGAAAAAATCTTTTTAAAAATATTGCCCTTATATAATGTTTTAAGATTCAAAATTAGAGTTTTATGAACATTATCTGAAGGCAAGTGTGTTCACTTTTATAGGAGGAGTATCAGTTAAGGGCTTTAAAATTCCTTAAAAAGCTCCCAAAGCCTATCAGACCTCAGCAACTATTGTGAACAACAGATGATCCAACATTTCTCAGAGTTACAACATGTTAAGTCTTAAAAGATTTATCAGTCTTTTCTTTTTACTTTGTGAGTAAAGAAAAGGCTCAGAGAAAACTATGTGCCAACATTCATGTGCTCAATTGACTTGTATTAGAAACAATGAGATTTTTCTTAGAAAATGCTACACGAAAAGTGAAACAACAGGTCAGACTGAAATATCTAGGTACGGAGAAAAAGAGATCTACAGAAAGAGAGAGGGGCTCTGAGTGGAGATCAACAACAGAGAAAGAACAAAACTACTAAGGCAAGAAGGGTAAAATAGTGACAGAGACCAAGAGGCAGCTGCAGAGGAGACTTTAAATCCAGACTGCATAGAGCTTACAAAGTAGGACTCAAATACACAGAAGCATCAACTGGTACAATGGTTCCTGGCCTCTATCTTGGTAAGTGTAACTTACACCCTCATCAGCTTAAAATGGAGGCAGCAACAGCCACCAGAATGTACACTTTAATCTTACCACGGATAAGGGCGTAAACCTCAAGCATTTCTGAAGGTGTGTTAACTACCTCAAGCCACTAGGGCTGTACTTCCTAGATCCAAGACACTTCACTTAATGATCCCCATACAGCTCCCTTTCAAGAATAAAGGTCCTTCCTAAAAGCGAACCCTACCTTCTCACACAAGAAACATCACAGTAACAGTTTATAAGGCATTTCAAGGTTCTCACAAGCAATGAAAAAATAAAAAACATTTTAATTACAAGGGAAATTATGAAGAGGTAGCACAAAAAGAGTTAGCTCCTGAAATACAAGGCTGAGAAATGCTATTCCTCAGAATAGCAACCACCCCACCCCGAAGATCCTGCGCTGCCTAGAGAGTGACCTGATGAAAACGAGAGGCAGGGTGCCATTCCTGCTCTCTCTCTCCTGCGTCCCACCTGTCCCAGCGGGCAGTGGGTGGGCGTGTGGGGAGGAGCCAGGAGGACCAGCCCCAGCACAAGGGTTGCCGGGCCAGCTGCTCTCAGATCGTCCTCCCTCCTCCCGGCCACCCTCCCTCCAGCGGGCCGGGCTCCGGCAGCTCAGTGATGCCCAGCACCCCCACCATGCCCACCTGGTGCCCCGAGCAAGCCCTGCCCCATGCTCCCCAGTCTGTACCTTTACTCTGGGGAGGGTTCTGACTCCGGTCCCGGAGGACGTTGATCTGGTAGACGGCTCCATAAGGCTCAAAAAGTTCTTTCAGCTCCTTTTCCGACCATGACCTGGGGATCTGTCCGACAAACATCTTAATGGCATCTGGGTCTGGTTGGTCTGAGTGATCCAAAGCTCCGTTCATCTTGTTGGCTGTGCCGTTACTGTCAAAAACGGAACCAGGAGCCAGAGTTAGGGCTGCAGGGTGAGGGACAGGAAGAAAAAAATAGTAGGGGTGGGGGTGGGGGAGGCGGAAGGAGGAAGAAGAGCAAGAGGAAAGTGCCTAATGAGTCCTAGAAATGTGATGAACTACAACAAAGCACAGGCACCATTAGGTTGCTCCTCAGCGGCACGCCAGGCGTTCACTGCATGATGCTGATCAGCATCGCCACCGGAGCACGGGGCAGTGCCGGGCTGCCTGTCGCCCAGGGCGTGGGCATCTCCGAAACCCGGTCTGAGAGGCAGCTGCAAGTTAGGCGCAGGTCTCAATCTGCAAGGCTGCCATCAACGCGCGGCAGCATTATCAGCCCTGCACCGTTATCGCTGCAAATGAAAGGCAGGGCTGGATTTCTGCTGGCTTTCTCCCTCTCCTCCACTCCCCGCCCTTTTTTGGAGGTTTTTGGAAAAGAGGAGAGAGGTAATAATAAAGTCACATGGAAAGAAAATGAAACACTTGGCAGTCGTCAGATGACTAATGCAAGATGCTGGTGATGAATTTGCAGAGTGCGCGAGGCATCCGTGTGTGCATCAAATTAGTACGTTGTTGCTGCTCAGAATGGAAAGCGCTCCAGCTATGCAGCCCTCTGCAGCTGATTGGCTGCCCACGCTGGAGAAAAGGGCCAGAGCTGGGAGGGGGCTCCCTTTAAAAAGCACATTGTCTGCGGGACCCAGGCACAAAGGGTTTAATTCAGAGAAGCAAAGAGATCTCAGAACTGCCTGCTTTGTGCTGGGGGGGGGGGGGGGGCCTATGGGGAGGGCAACCAGCACCAGAAAGTTGAGTTCCCACTAAAGGACACTGAATATTTCACATCTTTCACACTCCATAAATTGCTCTCTGTATATCTGACTTCCAGATGTTGCACTTAGGCTCTAAACAATCACACGTTTGGGAAAGAAACAACAAAAAGCCTGCTTTTTCTTCTCCTAGCTTTAGTAAATATTTGGGGTTGATACAAAGAACAAAACCATAGCTTTTATATATCTGTATTCTTAACATTGTTTCACAAACTCCAATTTGGTAGAAAGCGCTTGTTTCAAGCTTGCAATTCTGGTCACTACCAAGTAAATGTACACAAAGACATTCTTTTTTTACTCCGCCACCTCCACCTTAAGGGAGCAAATAGGAAAGCGAAACCTCACATATTCTTGTCCGTCCCTGCCCACCCCCATGTGGCCCCTGTACTCAGTTGCCCTGCGGACTGAAAAGGCTGCTTCTGAGCAGCACTCACTCGCAGTGATGCAGAGCCAAACAAGTGCAAAGCCTGAAGACAGCGTCCAGAGGTTTGTCCTTGACCACTCCTCAGTCCAGAAGCAGAAAGGTCAGAAAGGGGACACACTGAATAAGACCAAACTGCAAATGACAGGTGTGAGTTCACTCAAGCCTTGGGGCAACAGTAGGAAGGTAAGCAAAGATTTTAAGCAGAATTCCTTATTAGGTTATAACAAAAAAAGAGCAGTTTAAGTCTGCTATGGGATGAAGGCGGTATGTGAGCTTTTAAATGAGGTGGGGGAAGACAACACTCATGGTTAAAAAACCCAAAAAACCATGGAAAGAAGACCTTCATTTGATTTAATCCAGGGAGGAAAAATTACTTCCGATACTCTTTACTTGGTCTTGGCTTCAATTCCTACTCCCCCCCAACCCCCGCCCAGAGTCCTATTTTAACACTCATTTTATTTTATTTTCTTATCTTTTAGACAAACAGATTTTCTACATTGAAGCATTTTCAGGACTTTCTCTAACCAACTTTATTATTTTAAAAAAAGTTCTGCTGAAGAAAATATGGAGTACAAAATCTTCTTTCAACAATTTTGTGCAATGTAATGCTTGTTTATATGAGAGCTAGACTGTTTATCTTCTTAAGCACCTACATGTCTTTTTAAAATACTCTTTGATAATTCAACCAATATTCTAAGCCTGTGAAGCTATGACTGAAAAAGGGTGGCGGTGGCAGAAGCCTGTGCAGTACACAATGTGGTGTTCACAACATCCTGAGAACTCAGTGTGTGGCAAGACTGACTTCTGAGACAGGAAGGACTTGTGGTTACTGCTGTTGACAACCAGCTAGAATTCAAAAAGGAAGGTACCGCCATAGGTCTCAGCTAACAGATATCAGGGAAGTCTTACATTGTTTATATACCCTATGATCACTGTAACGGAGGACTTGGGAAACAATACACTTACATTAAGATCTAAACTTGTAAAAGCACTCTTCTATGTTTCTATACACGAGAAACTTTTTACACAAATTCACAAAACCCAAAAGCTAAGGGAAGTTGAGAAGAGGGCCCAAGACTTACACTGTTGCTCTGTAAGGAAGTGAGCACATATTCATAATCCCTCTCTTCAACCATCCTTCTTATATGCCTAAAGATCTCTTACCACCCTGAGGGAGTACAGAGCAGTGGCCAAGAATATGGACTGTTAGTCTGGGCAAGACTGTTTCATAAATGTTATTCTGGGCCTCAGGTCCTTCATCTGTACACCAGAACAGCAGACTGTATCTCAGGACGTCACATGCTTAGTACAGGACATGGCACAGTATTAAGTGCTCCTGGGATGTTAGCTGTTTCCACTGCTAATTCTTCCTTTGCATTTGTGATGTACTTGAAATAAGTGACCACAAGTCTACTTTCCCATTTGATTTTTTTCTTAAAGTATAGACCCAAATACAATTTACACCCTAAGTAATAATAAATACACACTAGCTACTGTGCTAGGTACTGGTATATAAAAGCAAGGTATCTTCACAACAATCCTGTGAGAAAATAGCATCTTTCAGATGCCAGTATCTAAGAAGTGAGTTCCTTTCCTAAGATTATCAGCTTGTAAATGACAGAGAAAGAATTCAAACCTATGCCCACTAGGCCACAAGGCACTTCCAAGTCACCATGTGGGCAAGCATTCCATGCGGTCTGGCTTAGGCAGACAGTGAAGAGCTCATGGCAAATCAATGAGAAGAGAAATCCACAGTCCCTGGAATCACACTGCCAAATAAAAGACAGTACCAAAAGAAGCCCACACACACAGCTTTTCTTTTTCTGTAAGAAGGACAGTGCTAAGTGCTGAATGCAAGAGTTCTTTAGGGCCACTGTAAAACCCACGCTTCTTTAATCATCACCAAAAGGTGTTTCCGTCTCTACACACTGACCTCTTCCACTCCTGGAGTCCTGGTGAGAGTGCCCCAATTCATTTCTATATTCTTTCCTACCTGTCATTTTCAAGTAACCATTCCAACGATCAGCATCCACTGGTAAGGGGCTAAGAAACCCTTAACTAAATCAGACCAGTCTAGTTGTTATGTGAATTAAAAATACTACTAGGCAGCTTCTCAATCAAAAACTTGTATGTAGAATAGGTGGTAATATCCCACTGATTCTAATCCACCCTTGAGTGTGTTACATTTCACTCGAACTCACCCAAGATCAAACTCCTCTGGACTTCTAAGCTAATACTCATCTCTAGTATAGATTCACTGACTCTCTCTCTCTCTCTCTCTCTCTCTCTCTCTCTCTCTCTCTCTCTCTCTTTCTCTCTCTCTCTGTGTGTGTGTGTGTGTGTGTGTGTGTGTGTGTCCGTCCTTATGGGGTCGTAGGTATAGAAACTTAAGCAACACAAATTATGTGTATCATAATTAAAGCTTTGGAGGTAGCTGTCAGAGAGTGCATAGCTCTTCACAGAGAAGTAATTATGGGGACAAATACTTCCAAACTCAGCAAGATCCTAAGACTTCCATATGAGAAAATATGATTGGCTTAGAAAATTAGACTACCTCATTTCTCTTTTATTCCCTAACACCCTCAGCACCCAGTATAGTTCCTTTTATAGCACAGAAATTCAGATTCAAATTCAAAGAATATTTATTGTGGGCCTTCCCTTTGCCAGAAACTTTTGCCAAGTGCTTGATACACAGCATCATAATAGTTCCAGTCGGAATCATCTTTGTTTTGGAAATGAAACAAGTGACAGTCACAGAGTTAATGTGCCTTTTCTGATGTCATACCGTTAAGAAAAGGTGACTTTAGAAAATGGAAACAGTAAGACTTTAGAATGTGGAAACAGTAAGATTTAAAAGCAAATTGTCATTCCTTATTATTGCTTGAAATCGGTTTCTCTAGGATAGAGTTTCCTGTGGACTCTGTGATGACTTACAGGTCCTGGCCACCAAAAGACACATCTCTTATGGCACCTAGCCTACATATACAGCAAGATCCTGAGTGCCAATTCTGCTTTTGCCCCTGGCAATGAGCCAACTCTATGGCTCCCCTAGGACAGATGCCATATGGACTCAGACCACAAGTCAGAGGGCATGAAGCCAGTGGGTATTTCTGTATCAGTCTCAAAGCCAAGATGAAAATGTAATGATGTTGGGGGAAAATGAGAGTGCTTACTTTTTGCTTTTAGCACAGCACTGACCTATTTCCCTACTCTGTTTTCTAGTAAAAAGAGATAAACCAACACAGGATATGCAAAATCTGAGGCTCCTCCAAAGAAGTAAAATATTACTTAGAAAATAGTAATTGGGGTAGAGCTCTGCCTTAGTAGACTACTTGCCTAGCATGAACAAGGCCCAACATTTGATCCTCAGTGCCACCAAAAACTGAACAAAACAAAATCTGCAATTATTAGTACTTCCAGTTCAATAAGCTTTTTCTAAGGCCTAAAAATTTGCAGGCTTCCTTTTGAGAATTGAAATTTCTAATCTAATCTTTCATCTAGTCCTTTGATAACTTTCTGTGTATAGTTTACTTTGCAAAAGGAGGAGCAACAAACTTCCTGTATGGTTAGAAGATATGTCAAATGACCACAAATAATTTTAGTAATGCTGAAAAAACAACACAAAATTCCACCTTCAACATGTATATTAAACTAAAAACTATATAAAAAGATAGTTTGCCTTGGAAATATTTTGTCTAAATATAGTAATCTTCCTGGTGGTTATCAATAATCTTATTACTCCAATACTTTATTTTTGGCTTTTACTTTGTGTGTCTTAGAACAGCTTGTATCATTACTATTTACCTAGGGGCCATTACAGAAATGACCCACCCCCACATAATCCAATATAATAGCAACTATCTGCGTGTGGCTACTGAATACTCCAAATATGGTTAATGCAAATAAAGAACTGAATTTTTATTTATTTAAACAGCTCTACAGTGAATATATCTGTCCCGTTAAAATACTCATTAGAGTTTAGATTCACTTAAACATATTCCTTCATGGGGAACTGTTTTCTAAAAGTAGAAAACTGAGGCTGGGAAAATGACATCAGTGCTAAGGCCCAACTGTGAGTCAGCACAGTGGCAAGCCGAGTTATCTTAGCTGAGCAGAATATAACTGTGGCATCTCTGACGAATCATGTAACCAATCCATACCTCAGTTCCTTTGCTTGTAAAACCAAAAGAAGAACCGTTTGCATCTGGTTCTTAATTTCTCTAATTCTGTGATTATAGTTTGGATGTAGAGACTGACTTCTGGAAAATATAATTTAGATAATAAAACCAGCTGTCCAACACCTTGGTGTGACTGACTTTCTGAGTCCAATTAGTCCCCTAGACCCATAAGCAACTATGAGCAGACTGGATAAGGTCTCCTGCATGCTGCGGATTCTAGCCCACAGGCCCAGATGGAACTGAGAGTGCCTGGTTCCAAGGGGTGCTGCCAAAGACCTAGGGCTCTTCTGTACACCTTCTGGATGCCTTAGCTGCAGTCATGTCATTTCAGTCAGAATCATTTTACACTATCTCTTATACTTAAAAAACAACATGCAAAAAAAAAAAAAATAGGTCCTGTTTGGTTTTCTCGGAAGCTCTCAGACTGAGCTGCAAAAGGCAAAAGTAAAAGGACTGGGTAGCAAACCTGGGACATGGACCTCTGACAGACAAGAAGATGGGTGTGAAACTCATCACTAGTAGTTATCGTCTATGTGGTCCATTTTGGTAGAGTTGATGATTTAAGATGAGCCTCCTCCTCCCTGTAGACTGCCTGGGATACAGGCAGCAGCTCTTCCTGCACCACCTTCTGGAGAACATGTCAGAAACTTCGACCAAAAGTACCCCCAGGAGGCTCACTGTCACTCTAGACTTAGCGTAGTTTCTTAGCTTAGAAAGAGGAATCGGTTGCTCTTCAACCTCAAGCTCTGGGAATTTCAACTCCTTTTAACATGCACCACTTGACAGTTACCAAGAAGAGAAAACCTCCCTCTCCCATTACTGCCTCCAACAAGGCAGTTTGCTATTGGCCTGATACAGCTGATACTGTAGAATCGTGGGTGGCTGAATACTTTTGGTAAACCTGAAAGTCCCTGGCTTCCAATTAGTCCATCAATAAGACTTGAAAATAATGATGTTTCTGTATTTACCTGGAAGGTATTGCTCCCATTTATCATGTGTAGCAAAACCTTTTGTGTCACAGCAACACCAATTATGGAAAAGTCCCAGATCTCTGAGGTGAGATGGCTACACTTCAGCTAGAGAATCCTCATGGAAGATTAAACGCAGCAAACAATACCTAAGTATCCGGGAAAAGCCAAAGCCCTTCTCCATTGTTCAAATTACTAGTAAAGAACTTTAAACGCCTGGGGGGTTAGGGGGAAGGTTCACATTTTCTTAAGTACATACTCTCATCTCTGCACCTTAACACAATTTAAAAAAAATCTTAAGAATGTATAGGGCATCAGTTTCTTTCAGACAACTAGAACACATATGTGACAGGCATTGCTAGCTTACTAGAGTTTAGGTTGGATTGTATTTGTCCGGAGGTCGAAAAGCATTTGTGTACTAGGGTAAATGTAGCCATCCATGACTCTCAGGAACTGTTCCTTTTGAAAGAGGCAGGGAACACAAACATTTGGATTTGCCAAGTAAGAGGGAAACCTGATTACCTCATCTGGATTTGACTGCTCGTAAAAAGTAGAAAGCTGGAAAACTCCCACAAAGATGTGAATTTGGAGGCATGCAGGCGGTACCTGATGGCTGCACATACAACAGCCCTCACTGGGAAGGCAGCAAAGCACTGGCTATAGACAGCCTCCAGCCAGGAAACTCAATTCCTTCTGTGATTTGTCAGAAATAGTTCGGTGAACTTTGGGCTGCGCAACAGGTATCTGCACAGGGAGGGGCAGGTATTTCAGATGAACTTCTAGAAATGGCAACAAAAAATCATCATCACAAAGATTTACATCGAGAGCTTCACATTTCCAAAGCACTTAAGGGCTCAAAATGATGAAATCCGTCCCCTCCCCTGGTGGAGGCTGTATCACTGCTCCTACCTCACTGATGAGGAAGCTCCTCCAACAGGCAGTCTGCCCACCACTCCCAGTAGGAGATCAAAGGTGCCCTCCCAGGCTGATTTACTTCTCCATGACTAAACACTGCTCAATTTGCCTGCATGCTAAGAACAAGTAATTGGACATGGCTCCTTTGGATACTGACAGATTAGTTTGGTCATCAATTAAGCAAAATGTGAATCTTTAAAAAAAAAATGAAGGCAGATACCATGGGACACTCAACATGTTTCCACACTTCCACAACTGAGCACTGACTTCTTAAGAAAAATGTTCCCCCACACTCATTGTCTAGCAGCAAGTGATGAAACGGGATGAAAATGAGGAACACACAAGGAACAACCACCACAAACGCAGTGCCGGATTGCCTACAGACCAGGGACAAGCAGATATGATTCTTATGACAAATAACTTTTGCTTTAGCCACTACTAAAAATATTCTAATTAGATTTGTTTATGGAAAACACAGCAGTCAAGGCAGATTCACACCTTACAGTCATTGGAGAAACACTCGGTGGCCAAAGTGGACAGTTCTCCCTCGGGAAATTTCAAACACCCCCAAAAGTTACTCTCACACAAAGTCCTTTTGTGTCCTCACTGTTACATAGCTATTAAAAACTTACTTTATGTCAGGCATATGCAAAGTCTGAAGGAGACAGGGCTGAGAAATACTCAATGTATGCCTTAAGGTGATCAAAGCCAATAAGAAGAGGCAGACATACACCTGAAAGCAAAATCTAATGTAAAAAGTGGCCTGCAATGTGTAGGGCCTGCAGTACGCCACAAACAACTGACTAATTCAGCCAGGGACCCTGGCATTCTGGATTCTGAAGCACACTGCACTCCTGTGTTCAATGTTTATACAAAATTTGGAAAAAAAAAGAGGAAAAAAAATCTAGTCAAAAGATGATCACCTAGTTGACAAAGTGGCTGAAACAAACAAACACAAAGTGGAAAAAAAATGGCTCTAACAAAGGGGCTGGTAGCCTCACTGGCATCTCCCCTCTTCCTCCGCTTGATGGAGTGAGCCCCAGCAGAGGCAGTCCTGGCACAGACCTCTGCGGGGATGGTGGTACATGCACTACTGCCCACACACAGGGAGCTAGCTCCTCATCCTGTGCTTGAGATGCCATACTGGGAGCCAGCGGTGCAAAGTTGCTCCTATCTTCACTCTCACACCCTGTGTGAACCTCTAGGCAGAGGTTACCAGTTCTCAAATATCCCTGTCTTTCACCATGACACTATGAAAATAACTTCCCCGGTTTTGACCATTTCACTCTAATCTGACAGAACACTATACATCCAACTCAAATTCAGCACACCTAAAAATAATCTTTTTGTCTGTCTTCTTTTACTTCCAATGAGGTTTCACATTCAACTTCTCTGTCATTCGAACTGATTCAAATTCCCAGTCCCCGACCCCCAACAATCTTAGAACAGAAGGAGCATTTCTCAAAATAATATGGGCATAGTACAGATGGATTGCTCAGACATTGTTCCTTCTCTGGTTGCTGATCTACAGACAATAATTAACTGAACTCCTAATCAGGTACATCGTGAAGCTATAAAATTCTTGATGGTAGGAATGTCTTATTCAACTATTAATTCAAGAAATACGAAGTGACTCACACAATTCAGGCATTATTCAAAGAGCCAGGGACACAGCAATTAGTGAAATGGGAATGAAACAGCTTTTATGTACTTATATTCTACAGAGAGACATAAAATAGGCAAAACTAGTATGGCTTACAGGAGAAAGATCATTTCGGTGGAGAAAGGAGCGAGCGGACGCAGGCAGTGCTGAATGCTGAGGCCAAGTTTAAATGAGGTGGTCAGGAACGACGTCATATGGAAGGTAGGCAGAGTGTGCCTTGACCTCAGTCTTGGTGCAGTGTCCATACATATTTTTGGAATAGATTTAATAGGGCCAGAAGTCTTAAAGTTGTGAAAATTAAATCATGTTTGTGATCTGTCATCAAAGAGCTGTGTCACACCATCTAGTGTTGTTCTACTGAATCTGAGTCAATGCACGTATGACCACTGAGGTACTGTGTTGTTCTGCTTTTTCTTTAAATGCTGCCACACTCACTTGTTTCTGCACCGTCACTATCATCCTGTCCCCATTTCACTGTTCAGTGGGCTTTCCTACTCTGGACCGCAGGGCAAAGACTTTGCCGACCTTTGCGCTTGCCGGGCATTCAGAAGTCTATCTACCTTTCCGTTAAATATTGATTATCTGCCCATTCATTATTCATTTTATCATCTATCAATGGCAAAATTTAATCTCAGGCTGGTCTCTCCTCCAACTGCCTTTGGCCTCCTTTCTCAGTCACATGTGGTAAGTAATCAAGGAATACAAATGAAACGGAATGCCAGAATAGGAAAGGCGACCAGCAGGGTGAGGTCTGACAGAAATGCACTGGAAATTACTAACGCTACTGCTGCCTTCTGTTGATATGGAAAATCAAAAGCTGACAGTCCATAGAAGCTAATTACATCATATTAATGATAGCAGTTTGGATTAGAAAATAAAATCCACTTGTAAAGAAAGACGATTTCTACAGACTATTAGGTTCAGGTGCATTTTTTTAATGCCTTCAAATTCATAATTTTGTGAAAGGCCAGCAACAAAGAAAAACATGATCTTGGGCTCAGAGGCAGAGCACTTGCCTACATGCACATGGCCCTAGGTTCAACTCCCAGCACAGCAAACAAAACAAAACCAAACCAAACAAAAAACACCTCATAGCGGCCAAACATGTATCTCACAAGTTCCCTCCCTGACGCTGTGACCTTTAAACCATTTGAAGAGCTCTTCCATTAGTTCTCCAAAGAACGTTTCACACTGCCCTGATGAGCTGCACTCAAACCCATAGTAGACTAAAGTACCAAACAAGAGGGTTTACAATAAGAAGGCCCATGTCCTGCCAGGCAGCAGCCTGGGGAAACAGGAAGCCTTGTAGGTAAAAAGCCCTCTCACAGCAGGAACTGAGGTACACTCTCCAGCAGTTCCCACAGACAGCAGTTCAGCAAAATAATTTGTATAGTGACAATCTTCTCTCATCTAAAGGATAACATTATGCTCAGCGAATTCTGCTAAAGCAGGCCAAGAAATATATACTTTACTGCAAAAAGAATTCCTTCAAAATGAGACAAAGAAGAGAACTGGTACCTCTGGGGATAAGCTTGCCACTACACTGGAAATCTAGCTAATCAGATTCATTCCTTAGGGACAACTGAGATGCTACTTTTTAATTCTAACACGATAGTGGATCAGATGGCAGGATTTGTGTCCCCTCTAATGTGTTTTCATTAAATGCACTATCTTATTTTGGTTATTAGATCTTCCCCGTCTTAAGCTCCTTTTGGTTTAACTTTTACCAAGTGTTCTGCCCTATTTTTACCTGATATTGTTGTCATTGCTTTAGCAGAAAGGAGGGTATGGGGAGGGATGAGTTACTACCTTGTGGGAGCTTATATTTCCAAAATCAATAACGTATTACAAATACAGATGTAAAATTTAAATCTTTCAAGACAATACAAAATGTGTATTTGAGGTTTAAAAATTGAAAATAAATGTCCCAAATAGATGACTGTGATACTACCAAAAAGGAGCAAAAGCTTGAAATTTTCAGTATTTTCTATCTAGACATAAGAAGAAGTAACAAGCTCAAATGCACTGAATTCTTAGATAGCAGTCCGAAACATTTGACTATGCTGGTCTGGTTAAAGAAATTCACAAAGGTGATAATAAAGAACACTGCCAAGTTCAAACAGCTACTAAAAGCCAACTTCTAGGGTTCAGGGCATGACAACTGACTGTGAACGTTTTCCTAAGAAACAAATAGGCATGGAGTTTGTCATGGTACAAGTCACACAACCAAAGGAAATGCCCAAATAACATTCTACTTTGCAATTTTTAAATTCTATTATAAGATGAAATCAATACCCAAGACTACGTTTTGATATGGAAATCCGTAGGCCCTTCTCTCTGCATATCAGAAATTCCATTTAGCATCTGAATCACCAAATAAAATGGGCTCTGACTTAATTTTCTTATTTCTTAAACTATATACCATCAGATCTAGACCCCTAAACAAATAAGAATACAAATAGGATTATGTGTTAAATTGTAATGGCTGTTATTCTAAGAGACTGAATGTCATTATATGAAAATTCCCTATAGCTGCTTTTTTAAAGCCATTTCTTCATTTTTTGACACTACATCTGGCACAATGAATACAGATGATCATGTGTTTATATATCTGTCTAACTGCCTTTCCCAAACACAGCCAGATGGAGTCTTTCAGAATCAAATTAATTTCAGATTAATTCACTCTGGACCCACTCCAGTTTCATGACTCTTCTGTCTGAGGCATCAACCAATAGATGTGAAGTCATGAACTTGTAAGAGCACAGGTTCCAACATATCAAGGGGAAAACAGTATAGCTCTGTGTTGGTTTCCCTGCCTCATAAGAAGTCCACTGAGGTACAGCAAGCTCCCACTTTCAGAACCGATAAACATTTCATAGAGCCAAAAGTATCCAGAAAGACTTTTCGTTTGCATTCAAATAAGAATATAGTTAATTTCACTGTCAGTATGTATAATGCCTTGAGATGGATCCAGCAAAAATGAGTGTCCTTATTACTAACATCAGAACCAAGCATGGGCTAAACTTGCCCTATAGCTGAGTCAGGTATGACTGGTGACAGGAGAGGGTTAATCCTGAGAGGGTTAATCCCAAATACACCAAGTGCATATTCTCTGTCTCTAGCTGCAGCTACAGAAGAAACTATAAACAAATGTAACCAGGCTTTGCTTGCTGTCAATCTCAGCGGATGCTTTTATTATCATACTTGTTTCAATTGCAATTTGGGTTTCCATGGAGACACAACAGTCAGCTCTAGAAAATTATAAGATAAATGTCAGGCAGTGATAACGGTGTTAATGAAGCTTCGATGACAAGCAGCTCTGTGCTTCAAATAATAAGCCTATTTTCTATTAGCATATGTACAGCCTGTCAAAAAACCTAGAAGAGAAGACTAAAAATTAAAGTTCCATATACCTACATTTAAGAGAGGGGAGAGAACCCTCTCGAATAGCTCACATTTGGTAGGTCAGTCTGAATTGCTTCCTTCCTATGAAAAAGGAGGCACTCAGTCTTAGCAGTCCAGTATGCTTTAGTTTATATCAAAAAGTACCTTTCTTCACCCAGTTATAGACAAAATATTTTCTTTACAGTGTGGCCCAGGTAATCTGTTTTTATTTCTGGCCTCACTAAGCCATCAACGCCCCAACCAACTTCATGGTACTTAGACTCATGTAACTCAACTCTTTTCCTTCGATTCTAGGTTGAAAGATAGGTAATTAAATATAACCAGTAACCAGAAAAATCTTGCCCATTCTTTAGGCAAACACGTGCCTCTGACATTTTGGCAGGTTAGAGAAACCAACAATGGGGAAATGATAGAAATTTGATGCCTTTTTAAAGTATATATTTATTGAGTTGGGTCCAGAGGCACTAGCTTGTAATCTCAGTTCTCTGGGAGTCTGAGGCAGGAGAATCACAAGTTCGAACCCAGCCTCTGCAATTTAGAAACTTCGAGAGATCCTGTCTCAAAATAAAATATAATAAATAAAACAACATAACCAAAAGTGTGCTGGGAATGTAGCTCAGCAAGAAGGCCTAGGATTTGGTTCCCAGTACATAAAGGGGAGGGCGGGGGATGCAGGTAAGTAGTTAGAGCACTTGCCTATCATGTGTAAGGCCGTGTGTTTGATTCCCCAGCATCACATTAAAACAAAAATTAGCTAGGGGTGGTGGCACACATCTATAATCCTAGCACTAAAAAGGCTGACTGATGCTCAAGGACTGCCATGAGTTCAAGACCAGCCTGGGCTATACAGTGAGTTTAGGACCAGTCTACATTACAGAGCAAGACCTTGTCTCAAAACAAAACAAAAAAAGTTTGAGAGACTGGATTTGTGAACTACGGTATAGTTCAAGTGAAGATTTTTACTAAGAGAAACCGAAGGAAAGTAAATTCCTGGTGTGAGGGTTGGTTGGGGCAAAGGTGACTTAGGAATGGGTCATATTTTTATGTCCCATTTCAAGACTATCTATCCTCTTAGGAGCCCCAGTTAAAAGGTGGAAAATTAAAAAGCTAAAAGCATTAAACTAGGCAGAATTCTGCACACCAACGTCTCTAGAAAGTCAAAAGCTAGACCTGTGGACATGTGGTTTTCTAGTACAGCAAAGGCAGGAGAATAGTTTTGCCAGTCACTAATAAATTTAATTCACTCTCCACTGTATTTCATACAAACCACCATATTTTTGCATTATTCAGCAATTAGCTACTGAGATTCTACTAGGTGCCAGACCCTGTGGATAGACAGTAACGCGGACACACTGCTGCTTTCCCCAAACTTCTCACTTTCCAGCAGTCTGCACAACGTATATTCAAGGTCTTGAATCCCAGGTTACAAACGTTCTTTTCTGTCCGAAGTTTAGTATATTTTGAAATGACTACATGAGGTATAAACATATTTGGGACAAGGCAACTCTTTTTTGCTACAACTCTATGGTGCAAACATCAGGCTGCTTACGTCCTTGTTACGTACTCCCTGCCATTCATAGCTTATTTCATCCAACTTCAGGAGGAAAATTAATGGGAGTCATGGAAGGTTTAGAATATAGCTATAGGTTACATAACACATGGTGTTAAGGCAGAAAATTTCAGTGTAGTTTTTGAAAAAGTGACAAATGCTTGCTCCCTAAAACCATTTTTTCCCCTCTGAATGTTCTTTTGGACTTCCATACGGCTCCTGCAGACTGTGTAAAGCTGCCATCCATTCAGAGACTGGGCACTTTACCTATGTTGCGAGGCCTACTCTGATCACATTGAGATGCATGGCAAAGCAGGACAAGAGTGAATGGCTTAAAATGACACTCTACTTTTGGGAGAAGAAACAGACTTTTCTTAGGTGTCCTGCCTCTGCTTTTTGTGCTTCACTCAAAATGAGATGTGACAGCAGGAATATTTATTAGAGTTTGGTACAGAATAAACTGCTTGGGTTTTTTTTTTTTTTTTTTTTTTTTACTTTAAGGCTACGATAATCTTTTGAGTCTCTCAGGGCCAAGCTAACTTTCCAGAGCCACAGGATCTATTTCATGGCTCATGACCACGTGCAGGGTTACTGTGTGTTTACTACTGGTACATCAGAGGAAGTGAAAGGTGACAGAGGACTCCGGAGCTCAAAATCTGATCCACCTTACACAACTACAAGGACTACAAGCAAAACAAAACATAAAACAGGCTAAACACTATCAACAATAACCAGAAAAATGCAATGTCATCATATTTACCCTCACACTCTCAGATCTCATGTTCACCCATCACAGAAAACTCAAGGAAGGAAAACCAATGTAAGCAAACACACAACATAGAGGACACCAGCCATTCGACTGTTTAATAGGACCAAAGTGGCAATCAGAACCTCGGGAGTACACAGGAAAAGTAATGAAGTTTAAATTTTGTAACTGAACTTGAACAATGAGATTTCAGGCTGAAAATTTTCAGTTGTAAACTAAAGCCTAATCCAGTGTTGTAACAACTAAGGTGAGGAAACATCTGTGATAACGGAACCAAAGGAATTATGAACATCACGCCACTCTCGCAAACACCAACTGGATTCAGCCTTTTGGGAATCTTTTGTTTCTCAATACTCTCTGTTTAATTTTACTCCTTTTAAAAGCTTTCATGATCTCATTTTATTTGTATTGTATTGGGGAGTCAAAAATTCAAATTGGAAAGTCACTTGCAATTATTATTGTTGATATTTTTAAATTACTGGAATAATTACTTTTATGTTTTAATAATACCACAATGCATATTACTATAGTTCTTCAATGTTAAAATGACAGCTCTAAACTGGGGCAACTAAAATTGCAATCATAATTTTCTCAAATTGACAATATTTGCTAAACAGACTCCTGGAAGAGAAGGGAGTTATACATGTGGGAAATAAGCAGCAGACTATAATTTAAGCGTGGCACAGCTTCAAAAATGAGTTCAAAAGTGAAAGCTGAAAACAAACATCTTTTGGAAGTTTTTTTTTTTTTTTTTTTTTTGCTTTCTTATTGCTGTTTAATGTGCGAAAATTTGACTACATAGAAGCAACCTAAACTTTGCTGATCTGAAAACAAGAGGTTAAGTCCTGACCACTGTGAGTACAACACCTTACTTCAAAAGATGTTATAAACACCTTTCAGAGTTTAGGTTTGTATATTTGTTTTCACAGACAATTTCATAAAGGTAATCAAATCAAACAAGTTGAGGAAATATTCTCATATCAATGAAGTCATTAAAATGCCGCTATGAAAGAATTCTTTCCAAAATGGTATGAACAAGATAAGATGGCAAATTCCTCTAGGATGTTACCTGTGTATTTATGTAACAATAAACGTAACTACTATGCTAGAGTGTCACAAAGTTAGTAACTATGCTGAAACAATAGATAATAGACCACAAAATCTGTAATTCCTGTCCTTCTGCCTTCCACTCCATGCTTGGTTTGAAAAATCACATTGTTGCCTTGTAGAATAAAAAGAAAGTACTTTAAAAATTTATGCCTTATAGTACTACAAACAATGAAACATAAAGGTTATGGATGTTATAACCTGAACACTCATTAGAAACAGGATGACAGAAAAATACAGAAAACAATAAATTACTACAAAAAAATCCCCTCCCAAGGTCATGTGGTGTCTGTTTTAAAACCACTTCCCCCTGGGAAATATAACTGTATGACCTTTCTGTATCCTTAATATTAAGAATAGACTTAACGGCAGAAAGGCATTAAGATTTTCTGAGATCAGCTGCTGAGAGTGTACCTGAATGAATAACCGGAAGCGAGGATAAATCTGTAACAGGAAGATCTGAGATGATGAAGTGAGTTCCTAATTACAATGATATGGCCACAACTACAGGTGTACTTGCAGATCAGCTCATTTTTGAGACTTCCACACTGAGGATTCATCCTTAGCAACCCAAAGAACAGGCATTTCCAGTGGGCAGCCTGGCAAGGGTCCACCAGAGCGCACAGGGAACAGCGAGCAGCCAAAGAAAGCAGGCGAGAGGAGAGCAGGGGCATATTTAGGAATAACAGAGCACCAGATGTGTCCTAAGGCGACGCTCAGACGGCGCGAAGCCTCAGGGTTTATTGTGGATATTGCTTCTGGAAATCCCACCTCTTCTGGCCACAGGTCTCATATATACGTGCACTGTATTTGCAGAAAGGACTTGAGAGTCAGGATTTTCACTTAAATGAAATAAAACCCCAAGTTACAGACTCAGCTGTGTTAGAAAATCAAATTGTATGATGAAATGAAAGTGGAAGATTTTGCTTGCTACATGTATCAATCACTTAGGTTTGGGTGCTGGGACTGGTCACAAGTCAAACGGTCACTCTCTTGAATGGGTTACTGTGTGACAAACAGGTTCTAACTAAGAAGGAGCTCCAAGCAAAACAGAGGGAAAGATATGCTGAGGCAGTTTTTAATTCACGACCTGGCTGTTACTGACAGCCTGCTATTGTTTTGTGTGTGTTTGTAAGAAAACAACTTATATCAAGAAGGGCAACAAGCTTAGCTAGCCGGAGGATGAGTTTTTTTCTTTAATTAACCCAAACATTCAAACCTCTAACGGAGAAGAATAATGATGAAATAAACTACGGAGTCACTTATGTATGAAACCACACATTATTAAGATTACCCAAGTGGGCCCTTAATTTAAAAAAAGATGGCCATTTTAGGAAAATAAGAATTCAAGAATGATAAAGGACAGAATATTATTCTGACCCAAGATCAAAATAAATAAATAAATAAATAAAGGTGAATGCTTTTCCAGCAGCCAGCATGTACCAAACTGCCCTTGACTTTTATTAAAATTCACGTTGCATGTCTCTAATGGTGGATGGCTCTCAGCTTCAATTATTTAAGCCTCATATTTCTATTGGTTAAAGACAGGAGAAAGAGGCATCCTGGGCAAAATTCACTTCTAATATTTACCGTCGGCCAAATATTTTAGAATAGTCAGCAAAATCAACTGCTTCTGTTCTACACTGTACAAATAAATGAAGGCAAAAAGCACCTTTGGCAAAGTCTGAACAATTAGCAATGCTACACATACAAACCCAGGGCTCTTGTTGCTAAAATATCCAGTTCAGCATAGTCAGAATGCCTACATTTCACTCTATCAATGTCAATACAAAGGATGTTACATTATGCGAATTAGAAAAAAGGGATGAGAGTCCTCCTTGTACAGGTGTCTCTTGAACTGCTATTCAATTTAAATAAACATTTTGAGCTCAGATGTTGCTAAGCTTTAGTACTCCTTTAATATACAATATACTTTAACTTAATATGCATTTACTATTTTACTGACATTTTCAATGTGACCTTCATTTTACAATGCATGGCTCCCTACAGGACAGAGAAGCCTCTGTACTGCCCCTGTAACTAACTATACTCTTCTTAGGAGGAAGAAAGTCTGACTGGCCTGGCTAAAAAGCCTAGCCAAGATTCTGCTTGATGGTATTAACAGATGTGTGGACAAGTGTTCAGAGAAATGCTGGGTTTTCAAGTGGCACAATAACATGAAATCTCCCCTATGCCACGGACACAATAATCAGAACACTCTCCTTCTAACACAAATGGGAGCTGGGCACTCTGTCGTAAGCTTATAATCCCAGCATTTAAAAACTGAGGCAGGAGGATTACAATTCGAACTCAGCCTGAGCAATTTGGCAAGAGCCCATACCCCAAAATAAAAGGGTTGGGAAAGCAGATCAGGGCAAATGTCTTAGATTCATACTCCAATACTAGAGGAAAACACAAAGAAGGCAAACCGATCATGTATGCTTCCATTAACTCATATTCTACATTCAGTACAAGAGAAATCCACTCGTCTCACATATATTGCCATGTGATTATTAACACTAGACCCAATCATTTTAACAAGATTAAACCATTTAAGAAAGACATTCTGGTTTATATTCATAGAAGTCACATTCAAAAAGGCTTACGGGGACAAGTTTTGCACATGCATTTTATTTTTTAATGACTACAGAAGCTCTTGGGGCTCATCATATTAAAAGAAACAGAAAAGGAGGGAAGCAGCATTGGTTTTTAATTACTTCTACCTCTTAGTCAACAGAGTTCCTAAAACATCCAGAAACAAAGTAGATTTAGCCTTTCTGATTTATTCAGTCACTACCTTTCTGTCAGTACCAGTACTTCTGGCATTGTGATGGTGTTTCAGTCTTAGTACAAGGACAGGGCATATGAAAAGCCATGACTCCTGTCCCCCCAAAATTCATCATTCACAATAACCTACTAATTCCAAGAAATTTTTTCCCTTCAACTCATTCTCTCCCTCTAATTCCTATGGTCACCAACCTACACACACGTGTACCTCAGCAGAGGTCCTGTCACATAATGGGAAGAGTTCCTCTCTACTCCATGGTTAGCAAAATGCATCAGGTACATAGATAAGACACAACAATCGCTCTTAGTTCAAGCACTGATTGAATATCAACATTTCTAATAATTTGTATTAGAGCACTATCAATTCTGCATATCACTTTAGATAGCTACATGTACCAAATCAGTGCATTCTGTCAGCATGTGGCATGCAGGGCCTTTGGGCTGGCTGCTGATTCGCCGTATTTTTCACCTGAGGGTTTCACGAAACTCAGGTATAGATGATGCTACATGGACAAACACATTTTGGGGTGTGTTGTGACCTGTAAAGAGAATATGAGCTATATAATGACACAAAGGGTAGAGCTGCTTCTGGCCTCAGGGAGAGAATCCTGAAAAGATTTTTTTTAGATTACAAGATAGATTCCATGATTCCAGGAATTAAAATGGCTCCAATCCACAGAGTTCATGAGAATATGGCCATCAGGGAACCACAGAATATGGTTTAGTGATTCAGTGATAGTTTTCCCAACACACTTTGCACATAATATCATCCAGCCAGATGAGGGTGACTTGGTAGATACATATGCCAAACAAAGGATAATAAAGGAAAGGGAAAAGTCATGTTCCTGGTCCACATAGCAAAAATGCCTCTCACCTTTAATATGAAAATTTTGAATACTCAAACCTGAAACATAGCTATACTTTTTTTAACCCAATTTACTTTTTGGAATATGTGTTATGATGTGGATATGTTTTTTACAGTTACAAAAATACCAATATGAGAAGCCTGATGAGCTATGCACTGGGCTCTTTCAGAAAACTTCGCAAGAACATGTATCACATATTCTTTAAAAGGTACCATGATGTAATTCATTTATGAATTCATTAAAATGAGTTTTTGTTAACAGTACTAGATATTTCTAAGAAATGCAATGAAAATATGGAGCCAGACTTAAGGTCAAATTCTAGTTCTTTAGGTTTCTTGCTCTGTAATCTTGGGCCATTTACTTAGAGTTTCAGACTTTCAGATGAGGACTGAGTGTAAGGAAGCCTGTTTCTCTTTGCTGTTGGCAGGATTAAATGATAAATCTTGCACATTCACCTGATGAACAGCTCTTGGAAAGAATACAGGTGATTCACAGCACTTTATTTAAAATCAAAGAGGATTATCTAGCAAACAGAAAAAAAACTATAATAAGAAATAATTCTTATTATACAAAATAAAAAAGCAAGAATTTTTTTAAAAATCACATTATAAGCCTAAGTTACAAAAGCTCATGTGAGCCACAGCACCCAGAATGCTAAATAAAGCTTAACTAATAGTGATGGTGATAATGATGATGTTAAACGGAAGAAAACCAAGCTAGCACACTCCTTTACTACGATCGAGGCCTAGCTGGAGTTTTCTATGCCTCACTGGTTCACTTTTGGTTTCTGCACATTCAGGCTGAAGGCAGCTCACTGCTAGCCGTCTCTTCTCTGTAGTCCCCCACAGCTCACTTCCGCTCTCTACTTCCTGAATTCTGCATCCCCACCCTCCTCCCCTAGCTGATTTGAGAATATAGATTTCCCAGAGCAATTCTACCCTTTAATATCTCCACCCCACCAATTGGCTCTGTGCAGACAATTTTACCTGATTCTCATATTAAATGTAATCACTCACCAGGCAATCATGTTTTCAAATGAGGGTGGGGGTGGGGGAGTTCTACATACAACCTACTATTATGTGCTTGGTCAGCACAAAACATATTGCAGACACGCTCACGAATCCTTATGCTCCTTCAAACCCATCTGAAGCTCTGCCAGCTTTTTCAGTGATACATAAAAGTATCTCTGCCACACAGATGCCTAAGTCTCATTTATGGAGCAATTACAAAACTTGAGCAGCAGCAGTGTTTTACATTTGTTCAGTTTTGTATTTTTAGCCCAGGCTTTTTCCTTTCATGGATTATGGTAAACACAACATTTGCTTCCAGAATGTGTGACTTGCTGGTATCATAAAGGAAAGTGCCTAACAAGCAGATTACTTTTGGCTACTGCATTATAGGGAGGGAGACCACAGGTATCTTAAGTGGCTGGATTTTTAGTCATATTTAAATTCTATTAAAAACTGCTTTGCCTACAACACAGAAATAACCAAGAAAGTCTTGGTGCTTAGTGTATTTTCAACTCTTCATGTCTCAATCAGAGCTTCACTGGGATGTTTTTTAAAAAGTAAACAAAGAAATACAGTCTATGTTTCCATAAGCTTGTTCCTCAAGTTTTTTTTTTCTCTCCATCTTGCATTTTTTTAAAGTGTCAAATGAATATAATAGGAGTCTGGGAGAGCAATGCTAAATAAGCATTTTAATTCTATTGGAAAGTACATACTGCCCATTATATAGACATTTTACATGTAGCACTGGGCTTTGTCTAGGAAGATGACATTCCTGTTTTTATATTCCATGGCTAAATCTATTAATATATTAAACTGTCATTTGTGTATTTCCCTGATTGTTCAACTAACTAAAGCCTCATGGTATGAGGGACAATATTTTTCTCTTACAACCATGCTGCTTTTCTGACCTTGCCATAAATTAGCCAGATACTGAGTTGTAAATGCGGAGCTGCAAATGTCTTTCAGAGGCAATTACTGTGAAACTTTGTCCCAACATTATGAAATGTGGCATTTTCACTTGATAATGTTCATATTAAACACAGCAACCGAAGGCCCAGAGAGTGAACCTGAAAATGTAAGAAAAAAAAAAAAAGCCACATTCAGCAAAGCTCTAACTGCAGAAATGTCCTGAGGAGCTTTCTCAGTCCACAGAATGATGCTGCCGACAGGTAGTAGCAGTGTGACAGCATCATATCCAAAGAGGTCTCTCCTGCAAGTTGATGGATTTCACTTAACACTTTCACTTTTTGAGCCATAAGGTAAAGACATTCAACATCTGAAAATATATAAAGTCAGGTATGGCCTTTGAAGAGAAGTGTATTTTAATAAATGCATTTACTGACAATAAATGCAAAGATATGTCTAGAGACTTCCTAATAGGAATGCTCAGTAAAGCACTAAAAACATTAATGTGAAGTCTAGACTATGATTGGTACCTTTCATGGAGATTTTAAAATTAAGGAAAAAATCACAGAACAGTATGTGGCATGCTAAACTGTGTGGGGCTCTGAAGTTATCAACATCAAGTATACAAGAGATCAGAAATAAAAAGAGAAAAAATGTGACACACATGTAAGAGGACATTCAACTAATTCATTAAGGGTGAAAAGTGTTTTCCTACAAGTCTAGCACTTCAGAGGTTTGCAGATTTTCAGCACATAGAGTCATGATGATTAAAGAACAGTAAACTATATTATTGAACTAAATGTAAAATTATGAACAGGTGACATATGCAAACTAGGGACTGGTAGGCTAAGTGGAACCTCTTTACCACCTTTAATGACATCAGAGACTTCAAGAGGAGTTAGATGAGGGACGGGAGGAAGAAATGATGACGAACAAGAGCAAGGAAGCTGGGCATATCAGTGTTGGTACAGAGCAGGGGTTTGCAAGTCAAGCAAGGCAAGTCAAAATTTTATAGAAAGAACATGCAGAGAATCATTACTCTCTAAATACATGATAATTTGGTAAAGTAGGCAGCTCTGTTTTATACAGTATTATGGTTTAAAGCTCAATGGATTAATTCCTTTATGACTTTATGTGTTAAGAGGTGGGGCATGGTTAGAAAGAATGGGGCAAGATGACTGAGGTCATTGCCTTGAAAGATAAAGATAATACGGCCCTGCTTATATGTATATATTTGTTCACATATAAAATTTCTCTCTTTCTTTTAAGAAAGAGTATTGCTCTGTAGTCCAGACCGTCCTTAAGTTACTGTATAGCCCAGGATGGCCTTGGATGCATGGGCAGCCTTCCTCCTGCCTTAGTCTCCAGAGGCATGTGTCACCATGCCCAGCTTGAGTGGAGCTATGGAATCAAACGCAGGGTTTATGCATGCTGGCCAAAATTCTTTAACCACTGCGATATACCCCTGGGCCCAACCTGCCCTCAGCTTCTCCCTGACCTCTCTGCTTCTTGTTACATATGAGCAGCTGTCCTCTGCCAGGCCACTTTACAAAGTCTTCTACCACTGCCAGCTGACCAGGCATGGCCTGAGACCTTCGAACTATGACCTTCCCAGCCATTATTCTGTGCTTGTTGCCCCTTTAAGTTGAGGGTGTCGGGCAACGCCTCACAATGATGTGAAAGTGACTAAGACAAGAGCTATTTCAGAAAATTAAAATTTAACAAATACGAAGACATTAAATCTTGAGGAGCTAAATTTATACATGACAAAACAAGTAGAATTCATTATTTTGTATATTTGCAAAGTATACTGAAGTATTTTTTACGTTTACAAATACGTGCTCATAGAATGTGATTAAACAAAATAGAGCCACTGAAAGAACTGTGTGAGTATACTGTGAGAACAGGTTGGATTACTTTATCCCCAAAATATTTTATAAAGAGTAATACTAGATAGTTGAAATGGGCCACCTGAACATCAAAAGATGAAGTCTATGACAGAATTTCTGACCTTTCAGGTACTTACAACTGACGAAGAGTAAAAACATACAAACTAAAACTTATTTTAAGGTAATATTACACAGTTCTGATTAACTAGTTAAGCAATGAGGCAGTTTTCCAACAGACAGTACTGTCAACACTCCATCAATAAATAGAAATGCCCGTTTTTACTTTAGATGCAATCCCAAGAAACTGTGCTACTTTAATCTGTGAGAAAACAACACATATGAGGGTGGCTTAGTAAAGTGTTTCTGGTGGAGATGAAGAGAAATGAACCAGAGAAGCAGAAGGGAGTGGTCAGAGAGAGAGAGAGACTTGTAGACATCACCTGAGGAAGAGCTTGTTGACTAAAGCAAAACTGAATGATGGAAGACTAGTTTATGGTGTGATGCTGGGAACAGAACGACAAAGAGTGTAGAATTAGAAGAAGGTTAAGAGTCAGATTTTGAGTGAGAGAAACAGTAAGAAAGATTTCATAGGTTTTACTTAAAAGAGCTAGACCAGTAATAGGAAAATATGTGTATTTATTATATTAGAATAATTCACAAACTTGGGTAATAATCACTTCTCTGTAGGTTCTGCTTCTAACCAAAAATCACATAATCTGTATGAACGTTTCATTCCAAAAGTAACTGAAATATTTATAAAGAAGATTAATACGGCCCTGCATAGTCTACATCATCATTATTATTATGACAGTGTTTTCTAGACATTTCAAAATATTCCTTGAAAAACAGATCATTGGTTCAAAAATACTGAATTTTAATAGGACTTTTAGACAAGATTTCTCTCTGTTTTAAAACTAAGTTTTATAAAGATAAACCTATTGAAATATAAGTTTTAAAACTTAAAATTAACAGTGAACATGCAGCAATTTCTAAAATATACAAATGGATTTCAAGATAGCAGCAAGTAATCTAAAAATTCTGATTTTCTTTTAACCCTAGGGCTTTGTACTGAGCAGAACATTCTCAGCCCCTCTATCCCTCCCCCCCTCCTTCCCCTCCTCCCTCCTTTCCTCCCTCCTTCCCTCCTCACTCTCCCACTCTTCCTTTTCTTTCCTTATTACTTGAACAGGTTCTCACTAAGTTGCCAGAATGGGACTCAGAATGGGACTTTTGCGCTTCAATTCAGCCTCCTAAAGTGCTGGAATTACAGTTGTGAGACAGCACAGCAGACTTCTTACTCATTTTTTTCACTGTTTAAAACAACTCATTTTAGCACAAACTCCATGTTTATTCATTTCAGTTATCTTACAAGCAATATTTCTTTAGGTATTCTCTATATAAGGTAGTTGAAAGAATTTCAACACAATGAGGGTAATTCATTCTCATGACTTAAGTAATTGAGCCTATCTTTGCAGCAATTAATTATAATTACATTATATTGTACTTTCTAAAGGAAAATAGAATATAATGACTACAACTGTACTGTAAAAAACTGTAATTACACATTAGATCCCATCAGTTCAGTCACATGCCATTGCACTTAATGCCTTCAATATGTTCCAGGCTCAAGCGAAATGCCAGTACTGACTTTTCCTCTTAGACTTCATAATTTATGACCTTTATCAGTCACAACACCCAAGGTTCCATCTTAAATCATCACACTTTAGGAGGGAGAACATTACTCTATTAACACATTCAGGAGAAGGCTTCCTATGGAACACATGACATTCATTTTAGTATCTTGGCTTCTGTAACAAAAATAAGGTTTGAAATACATTAAACAAAGGCAGTTCACCAAAGCTGCCCAAGTATCTTTGAAATATATGCTTGGCAGCATATCTTCAGGCTAATCTTTCTGTTTAAAGTATTTGAAGATTAGGTTCGCTTTTGTAACCACAACAGCACTTAGCATAGTCTCTTGTAAACTGTAAGTGTCCAGTATATAAATATAGTAAGAAAAGAAGTATCTGAAAGGAAGAACTATAGGACAAATATGGAAGAGTTACTTTTCTGGAACAGAAATGGATTCTCAAGAATTTGTTTTTGCTCCAAGACTGACATGGATAGTTGAATGCTACAGAGGAAATGTTACCCAACACTGTCAGGTCACTTCTGGGACTTTATCCTTAGGTTAACGATGAAGGTATTCTATTTGTGCATCTCAGTTATTTTAAAAATGGTCTAATATTTAATCACAGGCATCTTTAAGAAACAACACTTTTAAAAGATTCTGTAATCATTAGTGTCAATATTTAAAAGCTTCTTTTATGGGGATTTTAATAAAGTGCTCTGGCTGTAAGTTTCATATAATTTCATATTACGCTAATTATATTCAGACTATTATCTTAATGTATTAAAAACGCTTGAATTTTTAAAATTTTGCAAATTAGAAATATAATAAACATGATTTAAAGTAATCCCAAACCAATATTCATCTATCATATAAATCTGATTCCTTGCCCGTGGTCTTTTCAAGTTATTATTGATAAAATGCTCACATATCTTTATGTTAAATTAACATGTATTGAATGGCACATACACTATGCATTACTAAATAATGCATTTGTAAATTTATACCTTTTTGGGGGTATTACAAGGAAACATATTTGAAACTTGGCCATAAATTCTAAGATTCAAGGTAACAGTGAATTTGAATGATAACATTTTAAAAAGTTGACACATTTGTTGAGGTACACATACAAAGTTATTGAAAAATGGCAATAAATGGCAATTATTTAGTGTGATCTAATTTTCAAGATTATGATGAAATAATAAGTGCTGATATGTATCAGCGCTTATGCAAGCCAGGCATTTGGCTAAGTGCTTAACACCTATTAATGTTCTCTCTACCCCCTTAGGTAAGTACTATTAGTCAAGCTATCACACAGATGAGGAAACTCAGTCTAAGAAATGTGAAGTCCACTCCATATAGGGAGAGAGATCAGAAATGAACACAAAGCCATCTGGCTTAAAAACTGAATCTCTTAAGCGCAGCATTATATGGCCTCTACTTTCTGGGACTTATAAGCATACAACTCCCAAAGAATGTGCCTTACAGCCAAGGCACTTAATTTACAAAGGGACAATCTCACAAGAGGTACTGGAGAGTATTTAGGACACTTCTAATTCATTCTAATCTACTGACTTCTTTAAAAATTCTCAAGAGAGCATCTTCTAGTCTATTCTAGAAAGTTAATCTATTGAAATTTCTGATACCACAATCAAAAAAGTTTTTGTGTAAGTTGAGTTATTCTATTTTGAGATCACTTTTTATATCCTAAGAATATTCTCTTTCTTCCTATATTTCTTCATATATGCATATGTACATAAACTTTTAACTCTGCTATGTTTACATAACACTAAACTAAGCAAAATGATATGTTATCTGCTTCAAAAATTTCAAATGTTTTACAGTAGAAAACAGAAATATTTAAAGAGTAATATTTAATATTATGAACCTTTCAATACTAGAAGATGGAATCAGGTTGTGAAAAATTCCAGACAGAAGAATAAATGTAAGAGCCACATGCAAAACACTGATATATTCTGTGACTAATCATGTATTAGACAATGACTTCTTTTGCAGTGGTGTACTGAATTATCTGACTTATTAAATGCTTATATCCTATTTTCCTAACTACATAAGTTCATCTCATCCCAGGAACCACGTTCAATTCTCTACCATCTCAAGTGCCATTCTCTTAGAAACTGAATAAACATTTGTTACTTGGCTTACTGACTGATAATGTCAGTGCCACATTTTCAGGCATTTCTCTGAACCTGGTAAGTGAACCTCATTTACGGTGTGAATCAAGTGTCAAGCTGCCTTCAGGATCCCTAGTTGTTTATGTGTGTCTCTCTTTCCCCAGAATCTAGCAGAGTGCCTAATGTATTAAATGCTATCAATAAATATTTGCTGGGTAAATATGATTATTCGCAAAAGGCCAAGCATCACCTTGGAGCTTGTCAGAGCAACAAAAAAATCTCAGACTTCATCTCCAGAGATTCTGACTCTATGGGTCGAGAGAAAGATCCTGGCTATGTACCACCTGCCCCAATGAATGCTGACACTTACAGACCTCAGATCGTACTTCAACAAGTGCTAACCATAACCATCTGCTAATAGGACTTTTGGAAATTTTTTTGGGGGGGCGGGGTCAGGACAGCTTATGTCATTCGACCAAAACACAGGACAGTATTAATGATGTATTTTATAAAGAGAAGATGACATAAGAAGTGCATAGCAGTGGACAGCACCCCTCACTCTACTACCTAAAGTTGATATTCTCTTTTGAACAAAAAGCATAAAAGACTGTGCCTATTTAGAATGTTTCTTAGGAAGTTAAAAATCTTCCTTGTAGTATATTTCATGGGTACTGATAAAATTATTTTAATTTTAGAAAAAAATGTGTTTGCTATGTCTTGAACTAAAAGAGTCAAATCAAAAGAAAGGTATTCATCATAAATGCATGCTCAACATTTTTTCAGCAAACCAAAAGAAATACTGCACAAGCTACGCACTCAGTCTGAGCTACTGACCTTCACTATTTCATGCCATGTATGAAAAAGAGCCATGTCAAGGAAAGGAGAAATTGCTAAAAAGAGGTGTATAGGTTAATAGAGAGGTTGCATATAAATTATTTTAAAACAAGTACTTAGACATTTGTGTGCTGTGAGAGAAACTGTAGGCAGCATTTTAAGTTACAACTTAAATAAGACAGAAAGGGCATAAAATAGTGTCATATTCCATTATGCAGAAACTGGTCAGTGCAGGTGACTTCTCCAGAGGTAAAGAGCCGGGAATTGAGATGAAAGGTTTATCTTATTTCTCATGGTGTCCCTCAGCCTCTCAAAGCCTCATATGAAGTAAACACCAATCTACAAGGTTAACCTTTAAGAATTCTACGGAGCTGCAGATACTGGCCTTTATGGAGCACATGAGGATCTAAGATTTCAAACAGCACTGATGTGACACATTATAGTTGGGTGATACTCCCTCAAATCAGGGACCACAGCTATTCCACTTGTTTAAAAGGTAACTATTTTCATGTAAATTACAGAGCCCTGACCCTCCTTAGATTTACAGGTCTTGCACCTCCTTCAACCAGGATGGATTCTTCAAGGGTGGAGGCTGATGAAGGTCAGGTCCCTTTGTGATTTGTGATTCCCGCTTTGCACCCTGCTTTCCACATTCCAGGGCCAACAGAAGCACTAATTCATGCAAACAAGCATTCATTCATTGTCACTCAGGAGGTATTTACTGAAGGTCAATGTGGTAATAAGCATACCCCTCCAGCTACCAGAGACAGTGCTAAGTTAGGGGACCTTGGGCTCCTGCCATCATGCAACAGCCCAACCAGGAAAGACAGATACACCCACAAGACCTTAAACACAGAAGGAAAAGCACAGGATGGGTCAGAAGAATGTAAAAGGATATCCAACCAACCCGGACCTCTGTACCTTTGACTGGGAAAGATGTCTTCTTTGTGAACATCCAGAATTCCCAACAGGATGCTCTTTCTGGGGCAATACTTGATGACCTGGCTTTTCATCTCTATGGTTCCCAAGAGCACATGTACCACACCTTTGTAAAATGAAGAGTCAGAACTACAGAATCTAAATACAACTCTCTGAACAAGACTTGAGACTCATGGGAACAGCAAGAGGGCAAATGTCCTTGCAGACGTATACCTCTTCCAATGGGGTAACAGTGACACTCATTTCTCTAGAAGAGTGTTCATGGTAGCTAGTGTATTTACAAATGTCTCTGTAATAATCATTTACAGTCTATAAAACTCTAACCGAAAGTAACAATTTGCAACAAAGAAAGCCATCAAGATACAACAAGAATCTCTGCACAAACATTAAGACAGTCCTCCTTTTTTTCAATATCTGTCAAGCAGGAGAAAGGGCCCCCCCCCCCCCGCCTTTTTTTTTTTTATGATTTCAATGTCCTCTGCAGGTTTAATCCTAAGGAATTATCTTTTCCGTGAGGCCTTGTGTCTTTAATAGAGCTCCAGGGAAAAGAGACTGGGTGAGTCAAAATCAAAGGCAGACAGAGGCTACAAGTGTTGAAGGCTGGTGACAGTCCAACAGGAAGTCCTTCAAACCTTCTGTGACTCAAATTTCCTCTACAAATCAGCTTCAATGATACTCAGTGGACTGTAGTGAGGATTAACTTAGATGATATAAATGTATCAGATAGACTTAGTACATCCAATTTGCCTTTTGTTAAGTATTATGTTTGCACTTGTGCTCAAACATTAACATACTCACATCTTATACATTAATACAAGATTCCCCTCCATATTTATCATTACTGTTACTACTGTCTACACTGCAGCAACATCACACTGGCCTCTACATTGTAAAATGGCAAAAACTCCGTGTTTTGATGTTCTTCTGTCCTAAAGCATAACCTGTGAGAGCAAAGGAGCAGCATTTCAAATGAAAAGGTCAATTAATGGTTTTAGCTTTCAAGGTTCAAGCTCTTTAAAGAATTCTTATCTAAGATAAGAAATCTAGATTCTTGACCTCTGGCAATTTAAGGCTCCAAAATCCTGTTATTTTTCCTGGTCCTTCTCTTCTTTTAAAAGTTCCTTTGGCACTCAGGAGTTTCTTTACAAGAAATTAAATGTGTTTGCTTTTTTCCCTACACTTTTGTATTTCCTGCTTTTCTACTTTATGATGGGAAGATTCCTCAAATTCGAGACTAGAATACAACTGAAGTCCAACAGTCTACCTCAAGCAGCACCTTTATCCTTTCGAATGCCAGTAATGGCTCTTTGTCTTCCTCTCTGCCCCTCTTTCTCTCTTTTGAGGCAAGATCTTGCTCTACAGTCCAGGCTAGTCCTGAATTCACTATGTAGCCTAGGCTGGCCATGAAAACACAGCAATCCTCCTGCCTTGCCACCCAGGTGCTGAGATTACAGGTGTACAGTGTAATGCCTGGTTTATGTGGTGCTGGGGAATCAAACTCAGAGCCCCACACTTGCTAGGAAGCACTCTAACCCCTGAGCTAATCCCTCCAGACTGCATTTTCTTGACCCGTAGCTGACCTAACTCTTGGCCACTGCTCTTCCTGCTACTTTCTAATGCATATGGCCATCTGTACTGCCTCAGATTATTCCCACTCTATTTATCCTGTACTCCACTGCTACTTTGATACAGCAAATTTCACTGCACAAATGACCAACAGGTTGGATGCATACTTAAGAAAGGCCTAAGGTTCATTTAGTGGTCCTGTTCTTCTGTTTCCTATGACATCCTATGGATGTGTGATTAGATAACACTGTGTCATTTTTTTTTTTTTCTCTAGGCAGGCAGTTAGCATTGCCTTTCATGTGTCTTTTGCTGGTGGATTGATTTTGCTGCTGTCAGACTGCATTATGGATATTAGGTCTTGAATGAGCTGTAACTTTCTACAACTGAAAATTCATAACACAAAGACAATCTCACTGGGCCCTGTCATTGTTTAATACACTGCCTCTAGAGTATACAGGATCATGCTAATTTCTAGGGCTCTACCTTTATTGCTCTTAGGTTAATTCTGCTTTCAATGTGACAGATATATGCTCGTATTTCCATCCTTCGACAGTCTACTTTCTTGAATACTAGGTTTTGTTCTAAAAGCACACCCTACTTGTAAAAATAGAGAAAGTAAAAAAGGAGAAAGTAAGTAACAATAATAACACCTATTCAGAAGATCTCTTGAAATACTAGATTTTAGTAAGTAGTAAATTTTTAGGTCAAGATTTAACACTAATAATTTTTTCTCTCCTTTTTTGTCTTGACCACGCACTGGTGGAAGCGTTTCCCAGCAATGAAATTCTTAAAAACAAAACAAGGGTAGAAAAGCAAGAGACCTCAATGATACAAGGGGGTCACCTGAGGATAGCGAGAACGAACACACGTATACACATACATAAATCGGACTTCTCAATGCAAAAAAAGGTTTGAATAATCACAAGTCCTCCACTACTTCTTCTATTAGAATTTTGCCTATGAACATAAGACTTAAAAGTTAAGATTCCACTCAAAATATTACTCATACAATTCCATACTCATACATATTACTTAAATATGCTATGAGTTTTCTTTGTGAATTAGCAGAACTATTATTTTTGTTAACAGCTATGAATCAGAAGTGCTGACTTTTTAAAAACGTATCTATTTATTTATTTAGCTACTTATTGAGACAGGGTCTTGTTCTGTAGTCCACTCTGGTCCTATACTCACTATGTGGGCCCTGCCAGGATTATAACTCATGTTATTTCCCCTATCTCAGCCTCCCAAGCGTTGATATTATAAGTATATGCCACTGAGGCCAGCTTTTATGTGGTGTTGGAGATTGAACTCAGGACCTTGAGCTTCCTAGGCAAGCAATGTGGACTCTTATGTATAATCAACTTCAAAACTAGATCAACGAGGCCAATACTTTAATGATCTTTCATCACAGAACTCTCTTTTCCTGAACAAAATCAAGGCCAACTAAGTACTAAGTTGCAACAAGCTACCATTATGCAAAAGGCTTTCCCAATCACGGTGATATGTGCTTATGGCTGCCACCACAATACAGCTAAAATATATCATTGTGTTCCCTATTAATATCGCACATAAACTATATTAGAGGAGGTAGACTGTGTTGGTAAATGGTAAGAGAGTCTATATTTATAAAATCTGTGCGGGTGGTTATTTAGTATCTCTTGACCTCACAAACTGATTAAAATAATAAGGGTCAAAGTCACTTTCCAAAACAGGTTTACTGAGCCTGGCTAACAGGAGCCGTTCTTAACGAGAATGATACATCACAGAGCTTAACACTGGGCAGCAAAATACTAAAGAAATGCCATGGCAGCTTTTCCCTACTGACTACATACACAATGTCCATAACATGTCCAAGAGGTCTCAGCACGAAAGTTAAGCTTACGAGAGCTACCTTCCTTTATGACACACCGACGTACATTGTGATCTTTGAAACGATCTGATCTCCTTTTTGTTTTGCTTCTAAGGTAACTCATGAGTATCATCTACAACTCAATTACTTACTATCTTGCCGATTTTTGGAGAAGCCAGTATTCAAACTTGAGGTCTACTATTATGAAGCATTTTCAATGGAATGGCATAATTTGATGTGAGTCATTCTATGTTACATTTTGGTTAAAAACTACAACTTCTATGTAACAAACAGCTCAGTTCATTTTGGATATTTTATTGGTCATCTCTGAAGCAAATTCATTAAAACCAATTCCAGTTTATTTCATATTTCTAACAATGGACAGATCACTTTTCTTACCTAGTTGTGTATATACACTATTCAAAAAGTAAAGCCAAAAAAGAACTATGATGTTTAGCGCATTAATAACAGACTAGGTTTTAGTCCTTTAGCAACTCATTCAACAATTACTAGCTTAGCATGTACCTTTTTGTGGTACTGTAGCTTGAACCCAGAGCCTTTCTAATGAGTTACATCCCGTTCCCTGATTTTGTCTCAAGACAGGCTCTTGCTAAGTCACTAGTTTGCTCCAAGCTGGGCTCAGATTTACAACCCTCCTGCATTAGTTTCCCAATGTGCAGGAATTTCAGGTTTGCATCACCATGCCTGGCCAGCATATACTATTTTTAAAGAGATTATGATAGTGCTGTTGTGGTAAAATCTAAGAGATATTGCTCTTAAAAATATGGATTCTGATTTGAAATATGAAAAACCAAAGCAAATGCCTAGCATGCACACAGACTTGGATTCAATACCCAATACTGTTAGAAAGAGAAGACAGACAACTGGATAAAAAACATACACTTTGGAACTTAGGGTCATTCATACAAA
The DNA here is from genome assembly GCA_004027205.1 of Ctenodactylus gundi. Classification (NCBI taxonomy): domain Eukaryota; kingdom Metazoa; phylum Chordata; class Mammalia; order Rodentia; family Ctenodactylidae; genus Ctenodactylus; species Ctenodactylus gundi. The sequence goes on along the minus strand of PVKB01001193.1, from coordinate 174,487 downwards.
TACGTACTACACACACATACTTTTATATTTTAATGCCTTTAATACATACTAGATTAGTAAGTGCTTCTAAAAAGTAGAATAAAAGCTCTAAGGTATCAGAATATGGAAGCAAATCTTTTGCACAGACCCATGAAACCCAGTACACTGTGCAAAGATGGAATACAAGCTTTTATATCCTTGACAATCTCATGAGATGATTCTGTACTTCTAAGGGTTCAGCACTAGAAAAATACTGGGCTGCAACAAAGTTGGCACAAAGTAAATGTATGAATGAATGTCTCAAAGTATGAATAGCCACAAATGACTAAACAGCAAGCATATTCCCTGGGGCATGTGATAAAATTAAGTATTCAGATTATTAATACAGCAGTGGAAAATACAAAATGCTACTAATATTGTCTTAAATTATAATATTATAACATTTATCAAAACTCAGAGATTCATTTGGCATCCACAAATCTAAATCAGTCTGTTTTCTTACTAATATATTTTGTGTAGCCACATTGATTTGGACACAGCTCTCACAATAAAATTAATTAGCTGCAACAAGAATTTACCAAAACAAAGGCATTTTTTAAAAATGTGCATCAACAATGTTTGCCTTTTGGAAAATGTTGAAAAGATGATCTCTCTCATTCTGATATAACTAAGTATATACAGATATATGTGTTTACTTGTATATGTAATGCTACTTGTAAAATCTTGGAAATATGTCAAGCTTCTCTCTTACTTTCAGTTTACTTAATATTATAATCCACTTTGCAAGGGTTGTGTTCCTATCTGAGCAGACATACTGGTCCTTTTTTTGACATTTACAAACGTAAGAACAGACAGACTAGAGAAAATGTAAAAAATGTTTAGCAGATAAAGTTGCCATGTGGTTCTAAAAGGATTTGGAATTTCTTGGTTGTAAAGTTAAAAACTGTGAAACGTGATTAAAAGTTTAAAATATATATAACTCAAAAACTAGAGGACCAGGTATCACTCTCTTTCATTATATTAGTCATCATAAATGAACTGTCCTTGACCAGTCAGTATTTTCCAGATAGAACATTTTGGTTACTTAAAGGAGGTGTACAGTGTCTCAAGCTACCATATTTGTAGGACTTACTATTGTATGTCAAGTAAGCACAAACATCATTTTCTGAGTGATAAAAGAAAATTTGAGGAAATATACTGATAACCATGTGTCTTTTGACAGAGGAATGAAATGAAAATTTACATTGGTAGAATTCACACAAATGCAAAGGCTATGATTTTAAAAATAGGAAATTTAGAGAAGCAGAGAGTATTGCTCTCCTTGAAAAATGGCAGGCATATAAATTAAGTTGCCAAACAAGACATCAAAAACAAAGATAAATGACTTTTAGGAGACAAACAGACACTTTAATGGGGCAGCAGGAATTTAAGGCAGTAGTGACAAAATAAGGAGTAGGGTAGCAATACTGAGAGGTGACAGGCAGGGTGACAAAATGTTGCCCACTGTCTTAAGAGCATCAGGCCACTCCACTGTTTTGGTGTAATTTAAAATGAAAAAATCATACTATTAGATAACAGATCACCAGTTTATTTTCTTAAATTTTGTACACATACATTTCAATAAAATAGGGAAAAAAGTGGAGAGACTTAACCCCTCAAGGAGTATTATTTCCAAAAGCTGGAAAGTTTGAGTTATTCTTTCTGAATTATTTTGTTGCCTGTGTAAAACTTCCATTTTTTTTTTCAAATTATCCATTCTAAACCTGCTCTCTTTATCTATGTATCATACGCTGGAGTTTTTTCCCCATGACACATTACAAACAACAAAAGTCAGCGAATAATCCTGATTTCTGGCTCATAAAAGTTTAGATTTATGTGCAAGCAAATTAATTTTACAGCCAAGAGGAGTAATGACCATTCTTTCCCTCCCTGAGACGGGGGTGTTCCTTTTTTGCTACACCTGCTGTTTAATGATCTGCTCTCAGCTGTGGCTCAAAGGTCCTCACACTACATTTGTCTAAATTCTGGGCTATTTCCATCACTGACTGGGTCAATTTCAAAAGAGAGCTTGTTGAACCTGAAACCATCATACTTAATTGTCCAGCTAAGTGGTTCCCATTAGAAAAGAAGTCATGTAAATTGAAGTAACTAGTAAAATAATGTCACATAGTAACAACGGGAAATCTCATCCTTATGTCTGTAATATACCTGCTGTTCCAAGAAAGGAAACTTTAGTGATCTTGTCCTTCATCTTGGTCTGCAAGAAATAAGCTCTCCCATTAAAATAATAAGTATATAAAAGTTATAGTGAAATATGTTGTCCACAGCCATAAAAAGTAATTATTTTATGAAGTTATAATAAAGAGATTTTCAATCTCAAGCATTTTTTTTTTAACATGACAAACTGGTAGCGCCAAAGGGTTCGTCAATGTTGAATGTACCATTACACACCAAAACGTAACCTGGCACCCAGCTAGAATCTGATACATGATGTGAAAGAGATAAACGAGTAATAAACGGGAATATTTTATTCACTATCCCACTCACCTGGCACAAATGATCGCTAATTTTTGTAAAAGTTTAAATATTGTCATTTAATGTTATGTTTTAAAATGTGGAATCAGTTTTAGATAGGAAAACATGAGAAAAGTTACATATTTATGTTTGTAATGCATTTTATCTTCCACGGAAAAAATATTTTTCCCACCCCTACTTCTATCTTCATCCAGAATAAAGAAGTTAAGTTACACTGTCCTTTTCTCAAGAACATAAAAATGTTGAAACTAATCTCATTTCACAGGAAGTCATTAAGAATAAGCATGACTACATTACGTGTGTGCATACATGCACACACATTTACATCTCCACTCACACAGAAATAGAGAAATGAGAGAGAAGCTGGTGGTGGGGGTAAGACACAGCTATTCACTCACCTGTGTGTATTAGCTTTGTGCAATTCTTGTCTTTTAGGTTAGTTGGAAGAACTCTGCAATAGGATCAACAACCGTGAAACTTTTATTCCTGGATAAGGAAGGAGGGCACTACACAGACCAGCAGCAGAAAGAGGCTCTCCTCTGTGGAGGGAAATTATACTGTGTTCTTAAGGAACGGCGTAACATGGTGTGCTGTTAACCCAGAGACTTTGCTTATGTCACTAATTACTATCACCAAACGCTAACCCTTCACCATCTGGCATAACCCATCTCAGAACTGGGCTTTCCATATGGTACTGAGTAGGTCACCAGAGTTTTGGCTGTGTTTTCTTGGGCTCATGACTCTTAACTCCTTTTTCATTTTGGCTAAAGCACAGAAATGGAATAATATCAAAAATCATAACTATTAAGAGATAATCAGAAAAGGTTAGAAGCTAGAAACCACGATTCACAAAGATTGTGGCTTGTAGCCTTACAAGCTGCCTCTTTCATTTGCCTGAATGTCACCCCGAGGACACTCCAGAGATCACAAATCTTTCTGGTTGTGGAAAATGCCTCCTTCCTTCACATCTATGACTCTTACCCCACGAAGCTGCAACTGGGGACAACTGGAGAGCTAGGAGATGGAAGAACCAGCACAAGGTGTGACGCTTCAGATGTGAAACGTATCCACCCTTACTTTAATTATTTTTTAGATTACACTTCAGGCTGATCCAGTCTGAACACCCTCTTTAAATCTTACGTAGACAATCTATAACACAAGAGTGTTGCGTAGTGAACCTTCAAGAGGTGATCAGGTTGTGGGGATCCCACAGGAAAGGATTAACGCTAGTGTTCCAGGTGCATATCCATGAGGTCAAAGTCACAGATGTGAAGGGAGGAGGCATTTTCCAAACCTAGGAAGCTTTGTGGTTTCTAACCAGCAGGCCTTACTTCAGGAAGCTTCCTGCTGTCTCTGTTACCACCTGTCTCTGAACAGGTGCCCCAACATATCCCTACAGACCAGCTATTGACCTTCACGACAGCGAATGTCAAACTCTACAATAATTTCAGTTATATTCTAATATGTCCTTGTCCAGGCCTCTAAATTTTCTGAGGGTAAAAATATTCTGTTAGTCATTAAGACTGGCCAATAAAGCTTGATACTGCATAAACGAAGCCTTAAGCTAAATATGAGCCGATTTATTCTACTTGTTTTTAGGCCATTTCTCCTACTTTTTCTTTTCTTTTTTTTTTTTTAAGAGCAAATCAAGAGAAGACAAATAGAAGGCTCAAATTCCTACTTCTAATTTATCAAGTCAGAAAGTATTTTGGAATGCTTCTTATGAAGAAATGACTTTTAGGACACTTCTTCTTTTTTTTTTTTTAGACAGGGTCTTTCTCTGTAGCCCAGGCTGGCCTTGAACTCAGTGCAATCCTCTTGCCTCAGCCTCCCACGTACTGGAATCACAGGCATGTGGCAACATATCCAGCTTACAAAGACATTTTTTATTAATGCAGATAGGTGGCTTTCTGTAATTACTGCTTGGAAGGTGCAGCTTGTTGGAAAAAGCAGAGTCAACTGATTTTGAGTATTTTTTTTCATTCTGACAATTTCTGAGCATCACTAAGAACTTAATCTGGTTCTGTATTATGTAAAGTAGATATCCTAGGTTACAAAACTAACTAGTAAATGGTTTGTATCATTTTAAATGCTACCATTATTCTTGCAGAAAAAAAAAAAGTAAGAGTAAGGTTAAAAAGCAAGGCTGCTCTGTGCAGCACCAGGAATGACAGGATGCTACCTTCAGAAAGGATCCAGGGATACAGCCAAGGCCTTGCAGCAAATATCCATTTTCAAAAGCACTTCTTCAAATGCTGAGTAGTGCTACGCATTTTAAAAGCGAGTGTTTCACTCAGTATCTTCTTGAAAACACAATAGAAAGCAGGACAGATACCAGAGGCAGCTGGTTATTTGAAGTACTCCCCCTGGATCTGGAATGCTCCAGACCCTTTAAGACAGACTCACTAAGTGGGCTGGGTGGTGCATGTCTTATAATCTCATCACCTTGGCTAGCTGGGGAAGGAGGATTCCAAGATCCAACCCAGTCTGGGCAATTTACCAAGACCCTGCCTCAAAAGAGAGACAGAGACAGAGACAGAGACAGAGACAGAGACAGAGACAGAGAGAGAGAGAGAGAGAGAGAGAGAGAGAGAGAGAGAGAGAGAGAGAGAGAGAGAGAGAGAGAGAGAAAAGAAAAGAAAAGAAGACAAAAAAAATAAAAAGGGGACTAGGGATATAGCTCTTTGCATGTTGGGCTCTCTCTACTCAGAGTAAGACTTCTCTGAAGACTGTCTGCAAGAGGTGCTCTGGGGGCATCCTTCACTAAGAAACACACACAGCAGAACCATTTTCCAAAAACAAACTAATCAAAGCCAGGAAAGACTAGCCTTTTCTCTATTGCACTAATCAAAATTCAAAATTTATTTTGTCATTGACTAGTGCCTCCACTTCTAATTGACTGTAAGCGTCTCAAGAACATGAATCACTTTTGTTTCTGTCCATTGTTTATAACTCCAGCATCATGTGGTGCCTGACACACAGTAGGGCTTCCAATATTTATTGAGGAAGGGAAGAAACAAAAGAAGACAGAAGGGGCTGAGAAGAAACAGCAGCCAAGAGCGAGACATGAAGAAAGGGTACTATGAAACAGAAAATGCCGCTTCATGGCACACCATAGAAGTATCTGCCTAATTGTTTCACACACACAGTTCAGACCTATAAATACCCTAACACCTTCTATGTGCCACTTACTCACAGAGAGTGACTATCCTCAGACAACACTAAGATAGGTCTTAAATTTTTATATCAACCATGTAATTGGACCTATCAAGGGAGAAATTGGTTCTCTATGCCTAGAAATTGATGGGAATTTTATTATTTCTGAATTTGCAAAAGTAGCTTGTAGCTGAAAGTCCAATTGTGTAGACTTATAAACTTCTTAGGCAAGATGTCGGTCTGAAGTTGGTATTTTCTGTCCCCACCAGAAATGTGCCTTGGGGGTCTAAGTCATGGGAACCGGAGGCAGTGAGTTCATTTGCAGGCTGCACACCTACCTGCAAGCACTCAGCGCCTCTGCAAATGGGCATGCTTCAAAGCTGTTGATTTGACAGGCCAGTCTGAGCACTGTAACCGCACCTGTAGAAATTCTGCCCTTTAAGAACTCCAAGCTTCAGGCAGGAGTACCCACCAAGTATTTTTAAGAGCCTGAGTGCTATTTCTGGCACTACTGTAGGTCTCACTACAGCTCTTTTCTATTTCCAAGCAGTAGTCCAGATGATCAAGTGCCCACAACAGTCACAGCAAGGAGGGGTTGGCAGGACTGAGGAGGAGCGGGAAAGCTGGAATATAAATCAACAGGTCCCCAGATACTATAGGTGAGAGTAAAGGCACTTTCAGAGTTCCACAGTTGAAGGTAGAATTTCTAATCTAAAGATTTTTTGAAGAACAAGAGCACTTCCTGAGTGAAAGCTGGGACCGCCGGGTAGCTCTCTGGAGATACTTGATATTTATAGGAATTTCAAGTTCAAAGGTACTGTGAGTTAGGCATGTCTCTAAATAATATGTTTTAAGTTTGAAGTTTGATATTCTCTTGATAGATTTTCTGTTATTCAACAATGACAGAAATAGCTGAAATGAAAGCCTGTCAGAACATTAGGAATCTAGAGCAAAATTCAGCAGGTTTTTTTCTTGCTTCTTGGAGGAAGGCACATAGGGAATCAGGACAGTCTTACTACTTGCTAAACCAACTACTGAGGCAATATTTACTCCTTGGCCCTAGCCTAGTAAGTAGGTATACTTTTCTATGTCAATGTGTAAGTTTGCCAAATACACGCACTTTGACCAGCAACTGTCTATATTTCCTGGAACCCTGCCTCCTTAAAGATGGTTTCTCCTGTACCTGGCAAAGGTGTCTGACACAAAAGAGGTATCCAAAGGATGCCTGTTGATGCAAATGAACTTCTGTTGTCATGTGTAGGATTAGGACTGAACCTGTCTCCAAATTCTTCTAATGTTAAAAAAAAATTTCTGGAAAATGGATGCAAAAATAAATAAATGAGTTGTCGCAGAGGCTGAACAACTGTATAAACTACCCAGATTAACATAAAAAGATACACTCTACTGAATACAAACAGTACCCTAGCACAGGCAGCACCTAACAAGTAAACAAATGGGACAGAAAGAATTTTCACTAAACTATGTCCATCTCTCAAGACTCGGTAGTGTTTTAGTCCTTCTGATCATGGTAAGACTGAGTTTGAAGGTATTTTCATGTATATATTAGCACTCTTCTTTTCCTTGTCTGTAGAAAGCCTATTTGTATCCCTTACCCACTGAGTGGAGTGCTTGGAGTTTTAAAAACTTATAAAAATGTTTTAAATATTTAAAAATAGTATCTGTGCTAATGTAGAGCAACTGAAGATTTACAGTACAAAAATTCTCTGTGACTGACTTCTCCTGGATTTCATGGAATAAGTTATTAATGGTTAGGCTATGTTAGTGGCAACCATAAATTCTACTGGTGCTGCAATACAGTTTTTCTTTTAAAAATCTTGTTAAAAATGCTAGGAAAGGGTAGTCTGTGGAGCGATCACTAGTCACATGCTTTGCTAATAAATCAGGTCTGTTATCCCAAGTCACACACACACACACACACACACACACACACACACACACACACACAATCTATAGCTCCTTCTGAGAGGGTTGGTTGATAGCTACTATTCCTTAGAAAAGAAGATTATAGTAAAGTGCTACCTGATTTTCAGATAGCACGTCTGCTGAACTTCACCAACATGATTCATTACTATTTTATCAAACCCGGGAATAGTCTGTTTGAATTTAATAAAGAAGTATAATGTTTAAAAGGGGAAAAATCACATCTCCATTAATACAGAGAGGCAGGAAGTAACAAAGACTATACCGCTTTTCTCATGCACCTTCTTGTTGGAAAATCATTAGTCCTTACTAAGTTTTGGCCTTGTTTCCATATCTATCTGGTCAATGGTTGGTGGCCTGGGAAGTAAAATGCCTTTGAGTATCTTCACTCGCCTTTCCTGATGAAGTCTCTGAGACAGGCAGAGGAACAGGATCCCTCCATCCTCATTTCTGAGAGTGACAGGGGAGTTAGTGACGTGTGAAAGGTCATACAACCTGTCATTGGTCAAAACCAAAATAGAACTGAAGTCTGTTGACCTCCATGCCTCCTGCTTAAATGCTTCAAGGACAAGGAAAGTGACTCCTAAGCTGTAAAATAACACTACATTCCTTTGATTTTTCTCATCCTCCTAAAGGATGAACTATGAGAGTTCTCTGCTTAACAGTTCTCTTGCACATGCAAATGAGAGGCTATTGAGTGGGAAGAAACATCTTTATCCAAAATTTTGGGAATGAGAGATATGAAGATACAAAGATTTTTTTTTTTGGTCAGGCCATTAAAAATAAAACCACATATCCAGTGTAGATGGAGTACTAAAAAATAGTACACTGAGTGTGGGATAAAGATTATACAGAACAAGGATAAAAACAAGCATACATTTCAATGAAGTTTACTTACCACACATTTGGGCAATATGCCTTCAATTTTGGCACTACTACAACATTATCACCTTTGCTGTGCAAATCAGGCTTGACAAAAGGCCTTTTTAATTCACAGACATGCTTACAGTTTAACAAAACTAAAAAAAATAGTTTTTAATTACTATCTGTAGAGCATCTAAGACAATTAAATGCTTCTGATTATCCTTTTGTTTTTTAAAAACACAGAAGCAGAGAATAAACATTTCTACACAACCATTAGAGTAAAATGCCTTTTGAGGCAGAATGCTTTGAATACATTCAGCCTTATAAAAAATGTATAAAAGGACGGCAAAGGAAAAGAGTGTGAGGTGTGACATGGCCTATCATGTTGTGCATGCATGAGTTACCTTTTACAAGATCAGAACCAGACACTAAGATATATATTATTCATCCTAAGCCTGATGTTTTAGAAGTTCAGTATTAGGTTGCTCTAGGTCAGCGGCACACCCCCTAAAAGGTACCTTTCTAGAGTCATATGTTTTAAAAATACTCGGGTGAACTTGTTACTGATCACCTAAAAGTAAACACTACTGCACCATTTTAATATGAAAAAGGTTTATGTTCCTGTCGTTATGTGATCATGTGGGTTGGTTTTTATTTTTAATGAAGAATAAACACTCTATGAGGCTTTGCATACAGCTTATGCAATACAGCTTAACTTCAAGTTAGACCCAAGTCTAACGAAGAGGCCGCTAGGGAGGGTGTAGACACTAATGGGAAAGCAGACCCAGGAAGACAGCCTTTTGTGGCATTCTCCTTGCTGGAGAACCACGGGTCTTTCCGATTGGTGCCTAACCAATTTCTACAGCACTTTACATTTTATAGAATATTTAGACTTTGGTGATAGACGTCAATAGGATTTACACACACATTTAAATGAGGGCAATGTCTCAGAAAGATAACTATTCCCAAGCCATGCAGTTAGTCAACATCACAATTCAAAGCCAGTAATCAGTCCAACACACCAACATTACTCAAAAATCTCTTAATGGTCTTGATAAGAGAAATGAATAGAGAGAAACATTGCAAAAAGTGATAAAATACTGTAGGTCACAGCGATTTTTTAATCACTAGCTGTCAATGTGATTTACAAATCAATGCCTTGTATTACTTGAAGCACAGTACAGTGGCTTGAGCATGCATGCTGAAGCCAGATCCCTCAAAACTCAAAACTATCTGTGTGTTCCAAGGCAACTTACTTAACTATCTGTGCCTGAATTTCCTCATCTGTAAAATGAGGGTGAAAACATGACTGCCATGTGGATAAAATGAGTTAATATGTTTGTAAATTTGGAAAGTAACATCTGTATAGTAAGCTCTGTAAAAGTGTCTTTTAAGTGAGTAAATCATTCTCTTGTGCTGCTGGGTGTGTTCCTCAAATAGCCATAAACAAATTACAGAGGAATTTTTTTTTAACAGACCTCAACTCCTTAACAGATTCTAAAAGTTTATTTTGACTACTCCTGAATAGTTTTGCCACATGATCAAAAGAAGGAAACAGTCCTTTACCTTAATGATCTTAAAAAGCGAAGGGACCATCACAGACATCTAATTTACTAGCCCTGACTCACCTGCCACTTTTGTTCCACAGCCTACAAGACTTTTAACGCAAGATACCAAATGATTATGTGGGCTAACCAAAGAATCTGATTCAGTTAAAGCAGTAATCAAACGCACCTGTAGCTCTAGCACAACTGGCTTGAGACTTGAGGACTGTCTGTCAGTTTCTGGTTTGGCTCACAGCCACTGAGGTCTCACTCTCTCTGGATGTGAATGATCATTAGGTTTGAAACACTAAGTCAAAAGACAGAGTGCTGAAAGGACTTACCCTGGGTAAGACCTGGTCATTCACTGACAGCTAAAATTCCACGTGACTTCATCTTTTCAACTTCTCAAGGATGATCTGTTCATTTCCACAATCTAGATTTCTTACAGAAAGGCAAGTCATATACATCACAGTACCAAACTAATAAAATTTTATCTTAAAAATTACTAATTACTATCCCATAGAATCATAGCAAATTAAAAATTATTTGCTATTTTCCTGCATTTGTCATCTGAAACCAAGAGATAGAATCTTTCTAGCTGCTACAGAGGGAAAGGTATTGCATGTTTCATCGTTATATACCAATTGTCAAAGCATAAATGTCAGATATATTTCTAAGAAAGGCAGTACATGATATAAAAAATCAGCCATTTTTTCACTCTGGGTACTGCAAAGGGACATGCATAAAACTGATTCCTATAAAAACTGTATTTTTAATAGCTCTGGCAAACTGTAGTACTATGAAACTGGATTAACGGTGGTGATGAGTAACTTAAAGCTACCTCTATTTTCAGCACACGTTTCAGTATTTTGCTTCTTAGGTCTATTGTTTTTCCTCTGCAACTCTGTCAAGTGTCAGCTATGATTTTTGAGTAGCTTTGAGTAATGGGATCAGCTAATGTTCTGTACATGAAGAAATTCCATATCATTCGCCTCTCTAAAAATACTACTGCCTGCCACCAGAGCCAATCAACAGTGATGAATAGCTAAAGGGACAAGTAGGTCTCTAAATTTACTGCGTATCTGACAGCCCTTCAGCAGATAGGGATAATGGATCCCTGTGACTCACAAATGCAGCTCCCCTACAAGTAAGTGTTTTCTTTTCCACAGGTTTCTTAATAACCCACTACAGTCTGTCTCCTTTTCAACAATTCAACAAAAATTTGTAAAGTGAACAAAGCATTCATGTCTGCACAGTTGTTGGGCTGGATATAAAAAGCTGACTAGGATATACATCTTTTTACTCCATTAGAAAGCTATTAGTATTAGTGTGAAGCTTATTACTATGTCCAGATTCATGTTACCAATCAAAATAAATATTAAAAAATTGGATGCATGTGTATACATGCATCTCATGTTCTACCTACTGACCTCTGGGTATTCACATAATCAATCTGCGTACTGCACAAAAAGATCTTCACATATTTTCATGGGGCCAGTTTTGTTCTCCAGGTACATAATTTAGATTTATGCATACAAAAGTATTTGCTAAGCCCCTTTTAGGTGCCAGAAGCCATATGTTACACGATAGGAACCCAGTGATAAGAGAAGATGATAGAATTACATACCAAAAGTTAGTTATATACTGAAGAGTTAATTTTTTAAAAAGAAAACATAATTTTGATTTTTTTTTTTGTCTGATGACAGCCTGCTATGGTTTGGATGTGGAGTGTCCCCAAAGCCTCATGTATTCGTATGAAATAGGGTAACTGTGAAACCTCATGTTATTGGAAGGTAGGGCCTGGCTGGACGAGGTGGATGCTCAGAGTTCTACTTAAAAAGATTGTGTCAACTTGTTGAGACTGAGGGGTACCCAGGGCAGAGATTTCAGTTGTTTCTTTGTGATCTGTAGGCCAGGATGTAAGGAAGAGGTAGCCTGAATTAAGTAAATAAAGGAAGAAAGGAACACTGTCGCCGATTCAAGGGAAAGCTCTAGCCTTGTTTCAGTCTCCAGGCACTGGCTGGCTCTTGCTTCTCTTGGTTTCTGTCTGCACCTGGGTGAGCAGCTCTCCAGCCCCTGGCATGTAGTTTCACCACTGCCTGCTGCCCATGAATGGACTGTGTGAGACCTTCTGAAACTGTGAGCTAAATAAATCTTTTCACCCTTAAGTTGTGGATATTATTTTGCCCTAGCAAAAAATAAATACCACAGAGCCTAAAAATATATGGTAAGATCATCACATTATCTTTTGTACATGTTTAAACAAGGCACTGTTGGAATTCCAAGAGTAGAAACACGTCTGTGAGGCTAAAGACCTTAGGATACATTTAAATTTCTCGAATAAAAATTTGTGAATTTTTGTTTTATTGTGAATACATGACAATACTCAATTCACAAAGTTTTTGACTGCTCCAAAATTCCAACTCTGAATGTTAGCTTCAACTCCTCTTTGATTTATGACTCAATGAGAACACAGCTAAGGGGAAATGGTAGCACGTAAGTAGCCATTAAGTACCTAATGACAAATTCAAATTTTGTGTTATAAAAAGACTCAGTATAGCATCTAAAAACATCAAATGCTTCAATGTTCTGTGTACTTACTGACACTATCAGTTTCACTCATTAACACTCCTTACATCATCTGTTTTATCCTGGAATTTTACACAAGCACTATGTGCTTATAATATGCATGGATATTAAGATATTAGTGTTCAAAACATTTGTAAAGATTTTTTGATCATTACTTACTTTTAATTTTATTGATTGGACTCACAAAATGTTCTAAGCATGAGGCTTTTTGCTAGGTATTAGAATCAGGAAGACAAATTAGAAACAGAATCCTTATATAAGCTGTATTTTTCAATCAAGCAAAAGGAAAAAGAGAATAACAATAATCAAAGTACAGAAACATTTTCTATATTTGGATTTGTGAGCTAGTTTTATCCAAATACTACTTTAAGTGAACCAACTATAATTCCTACCACTTATAATTTCAGTCCAGAAGTCACCAGGTATTAGATATCACACACGAAGCTAAAAGCCACTACATTTTCTGACAGTAGAAACTCCTTAACGTCTACCAATATCACTAGAAGAAATAAGAAATCAAGAAGTGATAGTTCTGGAAGATGACACCTGTCAAATCAAGAATGTGGATTTTCCTTCTTACATTTCTGGGCCAGTTGTGTGGAGGGGACAAGCCAGGACTTCAATTTGAGCAACTTTACATATACAGACCTGTAGGGGACCCAAGTCAAGACGGACTGTCATGTTTAATACGGAATTCTCAAAATCCCAGCTGCACTAGAACTTAAAAGCCCTTTTCTGACTCCAATTTAAGAAATACTGCTTCCAACTGGTTATTTATAAAATCTACTTTAGTATTCTATGTACATTTAAGAGTATAAATTTGAAAGACTCTTCTTCTGCCATACCTATCTCTAATACCCTCTTTCCAGGTTGATTTTAATTAATAAAAAGAGCCCATCAAATGTTATTGTTCACTTTTCTTAATCCTCTCAAATGTTTCCATATTCCCCTAACAGCCAATTAGTGAAAGTAGAGAGGAGAATGAATTCTATAACATTCACGGCCCCCAATTCCCCGTGCACCATCTAGTGGTGATGATCATTATATTATTAATAATGATGATGCTGACGGTGGTATTCTCAAAGAATTTAAAACATCTAAAAAGGCCATTTTAACAAGCAAAAAAAGAAATCTTAATTTTCCTTTCAGAAACATGTCCTAAGAATTATAAAGTACTTGTATAACGTTGCATAAGTTACACGGTCTCTCTAGAATAGATTACAAGTTAAAGACATCTGTGATTTAAAATAAAATCTTGACCTGAGAATTAAAATTTGCATTTTTGTGTTTTGACTTTCCAAACATTGATACGACAAAACAGCATCTTTGAAGTTGGGACACATGTTTCTGAAGTGGGTTATATTTGCAGAAAAGCAATATGGTTACTTAAGATTCGGTTTGAAAACTATCTTCCATCCTAACTTAGATTGCACTTGACATAGCTTTTTTGTTGATAAATTATTATTGTTCCCTAAGAATCTCTCACTTCATAGATGCCTGATTACAGCTAATTATAACTGTTAAGTTGCTGTCTATCCTTTACTGCCACTTGAATTCCTCTTTTTCTTAAACACAAGGGCAATTCTCTCGTTATCTACTACATGGTATCTACTTCTTATCAACAGCTATATCAACATAATCCATATACTGGTCCATTTTGAATCTTTTACTTTTATTATCAGTTGGAAATTTGATAAACCAGTAGCAGCTTAACTATTATTGTTCCTAATTTGAACTTGCGTACATGTATATGCATGTGTAAAAGAGACTACAATTGAAGACAGACACACATATGTGTATACTATGTATCCACATACATATCCTTCACTAGAAATATGAATTTGGCATTAGATCTGCACTTCTGCCATTCCTCTCTCCCATACCAATTACCCTACAATCTCAACTTCCCCATGTGCTCCAAGTAAATGATGTGTTGATGGTGTTCTGCACATCTTCAGATTCAGTATTAAAGAAACTAAAAAGCTTACTAGGTCCACGGCTGAGATAAAGAATACTGTAATAGTCTATAAAGAGCAAGATTTTCTTGAAAATGCATCCACATAAATATGTAGTGAGAAGAAAAATATCAGCTCAGAGTCCATGCTGACACAGGATATTTACAAAATTCGACTTTAGTAGTTCATTAGTAGGGAAATTAAAGGAGAAAATATGAGATTCCCTTAAAGCCAAAAAATGGAAACAATAAGTATGCAAGTGAGTAAATCTGAAAGGCTACTGCTGTACAATGTCCCCAAACAGTACATATTCTTCACAAAAAGGAAAAAAAAATCTAAGCACACAAACTGCACTGCACTTGTCAGAGAACAGGGTGCTTTTCTATTAAATATTTGATTACTGTAAGTTAATCGAACTCATAAAACATACCTTCCATGGCTTTATATGAGAAGTCTCTTTCTAAAATGTATTACCATCTAAAGTATTGATCTGTTCTCAAATTGCTTGTGGAAATACACTGAACGTCAGTGTGTCAACACAAACTCAAGACATTTTGTCTATACTTGGGAAATAACACAGGAAGCCTCATCCACGTGATTTCGGTCATTTTTCATCTGTAACCTCCATGACATTAGGGCCCATTGCTTAGTGGAAGCAAGAATGCCCTCACATTACACAGACAAGCATTTGGACGCCTCTTCAGGCCTAAACCAACAAGTTTCCCATTTAGAAAAAGGGACAAAGAAAATCTCTTTATTACTGAAAATATTTCCTCTAGAACTCTGCTAGGCCTTGTTTGGAAGAAAAGTTAATCTAAAGTTTATGAGGCAGATATCAAATTTGAATAAAAATAAAGCTTATTCTCACAAATCATCTTTAACTATATTTGACAAATGTTCATGCTTAATGAAAGTATCGCCATGGTGTATATATCCCACTATATGACCTGGCTATTGCATAGGTAGGTTGCTTATTTCTATTACAGAGATTTTAAAAATAAGTAAAAAACAAACGGGAAGATAGATATTAGCACATTAGAAGGCTCAAAGGTCTAAGAGCTCCTGATTAAAAAAAACAAAAAAACAAAAACAAAAACAAAACCCTATTTCATTAATAAATGCTATGTGTTTTTACATTATTAAAGAATTTCAAATCGCTTCCAGATGACAACTTCCATTTCAGAGGAGGTAGCAGCATGGAAAAGATCTAGCAGTACACCCTAGCAAAATCTTTCTCAGAGCAGGAGAGGCTGAGGTGATTACCTTTTAGGTTCACAACTATTTCCAAGGTGGCTTTCTACACGTCACACAATTACACAGTTTTGAAAATGAGAATCCAGTACACTGCGCACTGTTGTGCTATATTTCCAAGGCCTCACTCCTTATTATACTGGTCAAGGCTCCCAATTGTTTAGATATGAAGTGAGGTGGTGGTTATAACCAGGCTCACAATAGAAGGGGTGACAAAGGAGAAGCCAACACTGCATGAGGCCACCATCAGTACACTTTATTACAGCATTCTAGAAAACAGCATCCTTGTTTTTGCAACCCTGAGAATACCTTGACTTTTGACTTACAGGACACCATCAGGACTACACTGCCTGCCTTGTGGCCAAGCTGTTTCTTACCAAACAGCAACACTCCTTCACTCGAATTTCTGACTTTCTTCTTAGGGATGTTATCTTCTTTAAACTTCTGTTATTTCCATTTCATGACATAACATATTTTCAAGCAAAATTATACGCAGAAGCCTAAGTGGGGTTTGGTCTATACTTAGGTATAAGATGGAGAGAAAAGAAGTACTAAATGTTGACCGGTAACTAATACACAAATCTCTGTTTCACAGTCTTATTTCCTATCTACTCAATGAGAAATGAGAAGGGAGGGAGCAATCACTCGAGTAAGTCAAAAATTATAATATAGAGAGAAAGCCCTGGTATGAACCCACAGATATAATACATTTAGGAAGGACTAAAGGTTAAATAAATTTCTGAGATGTAATAAAATAGAGGCCATCTTGTCACTGCTGCTCTCTAGCCTGCCTGAAGCCCACGTGTTTCCTAGACTGTTGCCAATACACTCCCCTTTTGCTATGAAGGAGCGGGTAAAAGAGGGCAAAAAACCGTAAAACCTCTCTGGCAAATAATTAAGGAAAATAATTAGTCTGAAAAGCAGAAAGTTCTACAAAGGCCTTAAAAAAGTAGCTACCAACCCATGACACTGTGACAGGCAGGGAAAGAACAGAGGGCTAAAAAGCCCACATGATCTGACCCCAGCAAGGAAAGAGGCAGCCTCAAGGGACTGATTAAGAGTGTACTTATCAGTACAGGGAAAACGTGGGTCTCAATCATAGAAGTACCATTAGCATGAACTGTGAGCACTTTGGTCTCCACGTGTCAGAATCTTCATATGAAAATGACAACACTAAGGACAGTATGTTTAAAAGGTCTTTCAGCTATAAATAGGTGTGTGAAGATATTTGTACAAGCACCGGTTTCTCAAATGTGTTTGCCTATGAGGCCCAAATCCATTTAATACTCTAGAAATGAAGTAAGAGTCCTAAAACAAATGACTGTACGTGTGGCAACTTGTTATATAAGAGAGTTACTACACAAATTAACAGAAAAGAGAGTGTTATTTAGGAGATGGTAGCGTAAGAACCAGTGATCCGGCTTGCCATAGAAATAATATTGGCTCCATATTTTACTGCCGTACAATAGTAATAACTCATTTCTCCAAATGCTGTAAGTGTGTAGATATAAATGCATGTTGAGTATACGCTATCAGAAATACTTTGGACCAGAAGTGTTCCAGATTTTAGTTTCTCAGATTTTGGAACATTTACATAGATGTTCCCAAATGAGCATCCCTCATTCAAAATACTGAAACCTAAAATGGTAAAACTCACTGAAATTCACCTTCTTTCAAATACTAATATTCCATAAATTGAGCATTTCAGATTTGTGGGTTAGGAATGTTCACCCTGTGCAACTATAAAGCCAACAGAAGTAATATATTCTTAAAAGCTCAGTGTAAGAAAGGATTTCTTAAACATGAGTTTTTGTTTTAGTGTGGAGTTATAAAGGAATACACTGAGAAATATGCCCATAACTAAAGGGGATGGCAGACAAAACTGAAAAAAGATACTTGCCACATATAAAAATGAATGCTATCTGAATTACAGAAGAGATCAAAGAGGAAAAAACATTTAAAAAGACACCCTAAAGGAAAATGGACATGCACTAGGACAGGTAGTAGGATGAAAGAGGGGGGAAACATCTGAAAAGATAAAGCACATAAAGGAAAACTCTATCTCATCAGTAATCGGGGAAATGAAAATTATAATGACAATGATATTAGTCAGATTAGATCTTAAAAATCAAGTGATACCAAGTGGAAAAAAGGGACAACAGGAGGAAGAAAAAAAAAGACACAGAAAAAAGGGAGAGGGGAGAGAGCACAAGGAGATGAGGAGAAGGCCTAGAGCAGTGGGTAGGATGGGACAGCGACAGCGGGAGGAGAGGGTGAGGAGGAGCACAGAGGGATGAGGGGTGTAGGGAGAGGAGGGGGAACAGGACAATTGCTAGTGAAAATGAGGGCAAGGGGGAAGCTGGTTTGGCTGTGAAAACTGGTATGTGGACCAGATCTAGGGTTAAGAAGTCAAAACACTGTGTCAAAATATTTTAAAGGCAAATGAGTTATCTCAACATCTAGAAATATAAATGTGGTTAAAATATAGCATGACATTCGGCCTGAAATTATTTATCAGACCCTTGGGATTATAACAGGTATAAAAACAAACTAAAACTAATTTTAATGTGGATAATCTTGCAACTTCTACAAAATTTTGGACAGATTAGTGAGGAAGTTATCAAATTAATAGAACAATGTGCCAAAACTTGAAGGTGGATACTGGCGGGGGGACGAAGTTCCCAGGAGCTCAAATTCACAAGTGTATACACACATGCTTGCATTTATGTATGCTGGCTTAGCCTTATCAACTTTGTGTATCCCATGGGCAGCAAAGTAATTTGAAATACTTTCCATTTTTATTAATTAAACAGGAATAAAGTGAAAAGATGTGCCTTCAAGATGAAAGAACAGAAGGTAGCAGGCCATGGGTCAAATTCATCTTAGAAAATACCCATATAAATTAAATTAGTTGTCAACATTTAGGTTTCACATTAAATCTGGATTTTTGGCTCTTGTGGAAAACAGAAAAATCCGAGCCCACACACGAGTTTTTGCCTGGAGCTGCCTGAGCTGCCCTCCTATGACATGTGTGTCCTTGGATTTGCAGACACTTCCACTGGCTCTTCCCCCTTCTTTGTACTGTTTGCCAGGCCATTATGAACACGAGTTGGCAATGCTGCCAATGCTGCCAGTCATTCCTTGTTAGGTATGGACAGTTGCTCTGCAGCCTCTTAAGCCACAAGGGAAACCAGCAGCTGTTTTAACACACATCCCTAAATGCAAATAATGCAAGTCTTACCTTAAATAAGGTATAAGCCCCACTCAAACAGGATGTTTGGAAGAGCTTTACTTCCACTGGAATCTACCAGAAGTAGCAGGGGGTGATGAAACAGAGAAAGAAAAGTACTCAAAAATTCCAATATTAGGAAGATACTCGATTATGTGAGTTTCCTTAACAACCTTCTTGCAGGAGGTTTACAAAGCAAACCTGAATTGAGAACAAGACTGTGCACCCGAAATCACGCCCTTGAGGATAGTGGCCCCTCAGAATATCACAATG
The DNA here is from genome assembly GCA_004027205.1 of Ctenodactylus gundi. Lineage (NCBI taxonomy): Eukaryota > Metazoa > Chordata > Mammalia > Rodentia > Ctenodactylidae > Ctenodactylus > Ctenodactylus gundi. The sequence goes on along the minus strand of PVKB01001193.1, from coordinate 155,171 downwards.
TGTGTGTAAATACAACTCCGGTTTCCTTGCTCAGTTTCTCTCCTTCCATCAAGACAACAAAGTATAAGTCATGACTATAATACTGACTGTTCAATTTATAATGATTTTCTCACTCTTGCTTAAAATATCCACACTTCAAATGTTCTGAGGAATCTACCCTAGATAGTACTGAATCACTATCAATACTGAAAAAGTCAAGACTTCAAAGTCATACATCTAGAAACACCGAAGTCAGATTTAAACTCAAAGAGGTTGGTTATAGAATCTGAGCTCTGACCAAATTAACATTCATCTACTTCCATGACATATATACTAGGCTTTTACTAAACACCAGTTATTTGTACTCATGATATTGAAGGAATGACAGACAAAACCACCATTACAACAAAGAGAGTATGAGCCAGGCACAGAGTTGAATTTTCCAAGAGCTTTATCTTATCTCAAATAATGACAACCCTTCGAGAAACACTATTATTCCCAACTCATACATGAGGAAAAAAGAGGTCTGGAGACTCAGATAACCTGGTTTCATAGTTCGTGATGAAAGCAGTCATCAAACTTTGACTTATCTGACTCAAAATACTGTGTTCTTTTTTTCATAGTAGCTTCCTTACAATATGAACAATATGTAGAAGGAAACATGTTTACTCTAAGTTTATTCAATGTCATGTGACCAGAAAAGAGAAAAAAATAACCATAAATTACAGGAACTCATCTGGACAAAAAAATGTATGAGTTGAAGAAGCACAAGATCGAGTTGGCTGTAGCAGGATATTTTTTTAAAATAGTAATAAATGGTTTGAGATAAGTGAACTTATCAAGTGTGTATAAAAGTTAATAAACAAGAGGCTGGAATAACGCTGGTTGGAGAAGCTTTGTGAGGTCCACCCAGGACATGTGGAGAAGCTGAAAGTTCATGTGTTTGACAGAAAGGAGGCACTGGAGAATTTTAAATAAGAGCTAACACAATTAGAGTTGGTGTTAGAGAACTTACAGGCTTTAGTGTGAAGGGCAGAGGTGACTGAAGAAATTACTGTAATTGTGCACTGAAAAGACAGTTTGTCTGTGCATGACCAGTAGTAGGATACTAAAATTTTGAATTATATTCAGGAAGAAAAAACAGGATTAGAGATTTCCATAGCTGTGGGGAGTACATGGTAGCAAGAAAGGATTCTGACAGGTACGTGATTTTTGTTAAGTCTTTTATGGAGAAGCAGGAATACTTGCATTTTACACTGAAAACGCTGGCAGACAGATATAAACTTTACAGTCAGTATCATATAAACAATGTCTAAATCTGTAAGTGAGAACAAACTTGGTTCTGATAGGAGAACAGGGTCAAGAGGTTCAAAGAAAAATAACACACAACCCCAAAACAGTTAGAGACAGCGGTCTGCACCTGATGCCAAAAAAAAAAAAAAAAAAAAAGTTTTAGGATCATGACATTTAACATTCAAAAACTCTTTAGTATAAATCAAGACTCAAGGAGTTACTCAGGGAGTTAAGATGAAGTTTAGCTTGCTAACAGAATCAACAGCATAAGATGTTGGTTTATTTTCAGCTAAGGCAGAAATTACATAGAGAGTAAAGTTACATTATAAACTGCATAGTGCTTAGATGTTTAAATTTGCTTCCTATTGCAAATCCTGGCCCCCAACCCCCCAAAAAGAACCAGGTAAGCCCTTTTGTTTTTCTTTCAATCAATTGTTTTGAAACTAGCAAAATAGAAAAAGTATCTTGAGATTCTATTTTGTCCTGGACTGGAAGGTACGTTTAAGTAAATATTAACTTTAATGACTTTATATCTGGTAAAGTAATGAAATCACTGGATTACAATCTGGTCAAATAGTGTCAAACTTAAATTTTGACACTTCAATATAGTAAGTAAAATTGAAAGGGAACACAATTTTATTAGTCACCACAATAGTTCTATCAAGAGTTATGCCATTATGATTCTAATTCAGTACTGAGCCTTATTGCTTCTCTGTAGAAGAAAAAAACACTTGTAAACGTATATTTAAAAAATGTGGAGTATAACTTCCCTATGGGGATGGATATGATGCTTTCCCCTTAGAGACTTCTTTAAACTTGGATTCCCTCAGCAATAGTGATATTTTCCTGTCATTATCCAAATTGTGAAAAAGTGAAGATCATTATAATCCCATATAATATAAAAAAATAGAACACTAAACTAGACACATTTCTCACAGGATGATATTAAAGCAAAATTATCCCAAACAAGGAAGAAATGATGCTTGGAATGTAGGGGCTGGATTTTTTTTTTTTTTTTTAAATCATGGTGGTAAAAATACACTGGTTAGCAAGTTGAAAAGCGTGGATTCTTGCTGGGTAGAAAGCACAGCTAACTTTCTACAACAAAGACTTGATAATGATGCTACCAATATTTGACTTAGACTGAAATGGTGGACAAAGTCGCACATTATTCAAGTTATCAATTTTTGACCTTTAACCGCTCTCTTGCTTTGAGTTCTGTGATCTTCACTCTGTCCTCAGACTTTCTTTGCTTCTGGGACTACTCCTACCTTCCTTGCTTCAGTAGTGACTCCAGAAGTAAGCTCATCCACCTCTATGGTTGAAATTATGCCTACATGCACAGTCATAGTTCAGTTTCCGACACAGACTTTTCCTTTGATGTCCAGATCTGTATAGCCCATTCATTATTATGGACTTTCACCTGGATGTCTGAAAAGTACGACAATTCATACCACACATCTAAAACTTAACAGTCTGGATCATTCCCTCCAAAGCTAGGTCCTTCTAGGTGACTAGCTCTCCAAGTAACACCACCATTGATTCAAGTGCATAAGAAACGAGGTCCACGCCTTAGAGCCTCCGTACTTCTCCTCATCCATATCCAATCTGCAAAGTCTGACTGCTTTCATCTTCTAAACCATTCTTGATCGCCCAAGTTTTTTTTTTTTTTTTTAAGGATTCAGAAACCTCATGTTTCAGAAACAAATTTCGGAACCTACATAGCACCAAAGGTATTCAGAGTAATACGTGCTTCTTTGCCTGATGTTTTAACATTTCACCATCTGCACTTTAACATGGATTTAGATTCATTAAACTAAATGTTCCAATTCACAGAAGAAAACCAAACCGCTGGCATATGAGACTTCTCAATACAATAAGCACGAAAGAGAAGTTAGTTTTCTTACCACCCCAAGGGTGTTTGTTCATAGGGTTTGAATGTTCAAAATGCCGTAGGAAGCCTTTCTGGACAAAAAAATGCCTAGCACATTATCACTCGATGAACTTTAGTTAGGGTTTAATGGGGGGGAGGGGTGCAAACAAGAGGAAGGGCTGAATGCCATCAATTCTTTTGACAGAAGAGAGAATTTCAGATTTCTAAATGTTCCTTTTGATTTCCTAGAGAATATATTCCGCTTACATTTATTAGAAACTTGAATCCAGTCCATATCACTTATGAATAACATGTGTTTACTCCCTAGAGAAGGAAAAGCAGAGACAGGATTTTCTACAATTAATATCACTCTTAGCAGATATTCACAGCATTGACTGTAGACCTGGGTGATTAAATAATGTTTCTAAAATAGCAGAAAGAACCAAGTTTCTAAAAATCCAGATAACTATGTGATATATAATAAATGCTGTCATTAAAATAATAGCAGGTGACTATTTTAAGAGAAAATTTTTAATTTATACAACACTAAGTAGAAATAAAATGTAACACAAAGAACAGCCAAATATTTAGAAAAATAGAAATATTAGTTGAGAAATAACTTTACATGATTATAAGAGTAGCCACAAAATTTTGGTAAATTTAATTACATTAGTGTTGGTTTTATTTCAACTGACCAAGAGCAGAAATAGCAGGAAATCCATTTCTATGCTCATTTACTAGTACTCTTCTTAATCCAGCTCTGACATTTCTTTGTTTTACAAAGTAACCTAGTAAAGAAACAATGAACAACAACAACGAAATCAAATTCAAGATAACTTTAAATGAGAAGTAAAATCTGGAGGGAAGCAATGGCACAATTTATTGAAAAAAGAGACTTTTTTCTCCTTCAAAAGTGTTATTAAAAATCTGAATGCTTTTGTGTCTCATTGTTATGTGTATTTTATAAGCTTGCTGCTACTCAGATGTGCCATACCGTACAATGGGATGGAGGGTGGCTATTTATCATTCTTACAGAATACAACAGCCCGTGCAACACTCTGGCATCAAGAAAGGTACGGATATTCTAAAAATACATTCATTTCCTACTAAAGTCACATTTCATGTATTCCTTGGTTTTTCAAATACTTCCTTTTAACCAACTCATATATTTTTCAGGTCCTGAAGTATGAAAGGACGTGTGGAACGAAGGGTTGTCTCAGGCCCTAGAAGGATACTCCTAATTCTCTTGCCAAACTTCTATCTGAAGCCATATCTATGTTTCTTACATTACAATTCTATTTTCATTTCTGTCCATTATCAGCAGTTAAAAATAAGCAGTTATTAAAATTCTCTTGAATTAAACTCAAACTGAGGAGATGATGTGTGGAAGCTGTTATTTTTCCCTGTGGCTGCCCAGGCAGTATCATCACCTTATATGGAGCCAAGCCTCAGTCCAATCAGCTGCACAGCAGTCACAAAACTTAACCAAAGGGCAAGAAGGCCCCAGTTTTAAAAAGAAATTAGTAACACACTGCTTTAAACAGGAACTTCATTACTTTTGCAGAAAAAACACAATATTCATTATATGTGCTTTTATACTCAGAGATTATTCATCTCAAGCAGAAGAAAAGGCATATCAGAACCATCTCCTTTTTAGAGGGAGAGATGATGATTTCAGTGTTATCTTTTTTGTCCTTTCTATACCCTTCCTTCTTTCTTAAGTGCCTCTTCATTCATTTCCAAATACCCTAGGATTTGAGCTGATGTCAAGCTCTCATTGACCCAAGTGCAAGCAGGGCAAATCAGGATGAAGCATTAGACACATTCCTCTCATTTGCCATGGCTGGTAGATCAGGGCCTACTGTCACAGGTGAACCAGACAGGAGAACTCACTGCCTTCTGGCCCTAGACACAAAGATAAGATGATGGCTGCCGAAGAAGCCTTGCCACTGTTCATGGCTGGAACATGCTACCAGCTTCTTTACCCCAGTCCTAAGAATGTCCTTTACTTGGCCTATCCAATCCAACATATGGACATATAAAACATACTTTATTTTTTAAAATTCTAAATCTTTATTAATAATTTTCTGATTTTTTCAATAATCGTCCTAAATTTGTTTTACTGATTAATACTTGGTGAAACTCAGTTCAGTGATGAGGACTTCTGGTCTCCAGTGACAGTTCACACTGTGTCAGATATGACTAAAGTGATCACTGAAGTGCAATGTCAAGCATGGTGTGACTGAGTATGTCGGAATTTCAGGTGGCAGGATGCGTTATACCAAAGCAGGCCTGAATATGGTAAAAAGACTATCCTACAGTCATTCTAGAAGACCTGATTAGATGCAATGATGGTGGTAGAGTTTGTCAGTTGACCAGACAGAATTATCATTTGGGGGTGTCCCTCGTGGGCTGAGAACAGTACCACAGAATACCACAGAAATAAACAGTACAAGGTCCCTCATAAGAACAACAGATGTAATGATTCTCAGGCCTCAATATACCATGGCTTGTTATTAAGTAAAGGGATAGACATGTCTTTTTCTCTGTTCTCTCTTGTTCTCCAGCAGGTATGGAATGTGCCTTTTCCTGATTCTCAGATTATACCCCAAGGACCAGATACACTGAAATCGCAGCAAGAGAGACTATAGGAAACTAGGTCTTTCCTGTCAGATGCAAGACTATCACCCTTTGTAAAACCTCATTTCTGTGACGACCCATTTTGTTAGCTCCACATGTTCCTTTCCCTCTTTCCCTTTCTTTATTCTCTTTGCTTACTTTCTCATTCTTGTCTTTCACTCAAAAATGACTTGTGCCACTTCTAGCCAAACAGATTTAGAATGTAAGACCAAGCCCAGTGCATGCGGGGTGGCCTTTCCTATTTCAGGGTATAACGGCCACTAGCTAGCCAGTAGTATGTTAGAGAGAACTTGGCTTGGAGACACTATATACCCTTCTACAGAAGTAATGCTTTCCTTACCAGAAATTCTTATTCTAAGTGCCTTTTGTTTCATACAGGACTTTATTTCTAACAGGGGCCTGTATCTCCAATGACAACAACAGCTGTTGGTCCATTTCTCACACTAGGAGGAAATCCTCTAAAACATGAAAAAAATCGTTTTAAAAGAAGTTTTATTCATTACCCAACAGAAAATTATGAGCCCATATCCCATCTCATTGGATCTATCAAAGTTAGCCCTGTTCTTCTGTCAACGCACCAGTCTGATCTTTGCAACAGACATTCCCTCTTCAACCTCTCAAGCTATATTCCTTTCCCTATTTTGTCTTCGCTTTGCCAAGCAAAGGACTTAACCTTTGTCCAAGCTGTGCCCCCTTCAGCTTTCTGCTTCTCAAGTGAAATCTCCGTAACATTTTTCTCTTAATTTCCTAGAAATTCATGCCGCCTGCCTCCACTTTAATTTCTAGTATCAAAGAAGCTAGGACCCGTGCTAGCCAGGGGCAGGAAATCATGTAGCAGAACACAACATGCTACATGTAGACACTCCATCACAAAGAAAAGAGACAAAGATGTGGTTTTCAGAATTATAGTATCAGGTCCAATAGAGTTGATAGTAAAGGCAATCTAATACTTATTACTGAATTTGAACTAGGCTTTAAACGTCCTGGTCTCAGACATCAGGATACAGTAAAACTTTGTTATAATGGGAGTTAAGTGGCACCATGTAAAGAAACTTCTCGAAGAGGTCATTTTATTGAGTATTTACCTCTTTCAGACAACATTTTTACGTCCTATGCCACCTGTTATCCTACATTTTCCCAACTCAGAAATCTACCTTGAAAACTCCTGACTTTTCAACATGTATCACACTTGACAAATTTGGACAAGGCCTTTGAAAGTAAATAGAATTGCTAGTCAAAGGGAAGACATATAAAAATTTTCAAAGGCAAGATCCAAAAAAATACCTATCCTACTATTACCAGCCACTTAAAGGCCACATGACCACATCTGTGGACTCGCTGCACTGATCAAATCAAAGGAGGCAGTTTACTATGGCAAAGAGGAAATTTTATTCAAAGACAGCTTTGAAAATGGTGAGGATAATTCTCCAACATCATCCATCTCTTCCAGTTCCCCTTATATAAAAGAGACCCTTACAGAATGGGCTGGAGAATCCACAGGGCTTTTGACCCAAGTGAGGAAAATAAATGGGAGATTATATCCTTTTGCTGGCTGAGGGTGAGGCTGTCAGAATCCTTTGAAGGATCTTTAACTGCTGACAGTAGCAAATCTTTGTACCTGGAATTAACCTCTCTTCTTTGTTGCCCACCATTCCCTCAAGGTTCATATTTTACATGTGAGGGAAGGGAATAAACTCTCAGGAAGTTTTTAGTCCTCTTTACCACAATCTGGAAGCTAGGAAGAGAAGCCTGGGGTGGAGGTTGTGAGTTGAGGAACCCTTCCTTACCTAAAGCAGTCCCTGGAAAACACAACTTTTAAATTTTAAATGTTTCCGTCCATGCCATTATCTTTACTTTACCTTTACTACACACATACCATGAAAATTAATGAAGAATATCTCTACTTTTGCTATGATACTGATGGGAAATATTTTAAGTCACTGAATTGTTCCAGATTAAAAAAAGTAAGGGGAAACATGCTCAGGAGAATTAAGGAAACCAGTATTTCTCAGACCACATCTTTTGAACCAATGATCAAAGTACTAATTTTCTGTTAATTTTTTATTGTTTTCTTAAGTTGTTTTTAATATGTTAGATTGTCATGCTTAGAAGACATAAGGACCTAGTATTAAAAAATTGAAATAAGAAGAAAGATCTGGTTAGTAACAAGCTTATTTCAGACCTCTTCAGATTAAGCTCAATAGAAAATTCACATTAACTTCCATTTTTTAAAAAATTAGGACAGAGTGATTTGAAAGTCTTCTCATCCTGAGCTAGTACGGAAAAGAGGAAGCAGATCTACAAAGACACATAGGCAGCAGTTGCCTACTGCTTTCTAAATTACAACTAAAAGACACAAAGAATTGCTCAGTCTCTAAGTTTCTGTTCTGTTTCATCTTTGTCATTTTGGTCAACCCTGTGAAAGGGGGTTCTATGGAGAAATGCTTTGCCAACCCTCCATTTGGCAAGGCATTACAAACTTGGGCTGCTTTCAATTAGCTCACCAACACTGACTTGAAAGATGGCAGAATTTTCCCTCTTTGATTGTGAACTGCTTTTATTTCCCATTTTATTTAAGATACTTAATTTGTTTTTAGTGATTTACTCTTCTTTGTAATTAGATATAGCGATTAAGCTAGTATCTTTTCCATGGTAATGCAGTTTTTCCTCAATAGAAATGAGCTTAAGTCAACACTACAGTTATAAAGATTTCTGAAGGGTAAAGCAAGCAACTAGATTCTCTCTCTCTTCTGCTTAACTAATGTAAATTAGAGGTAAGACAAAGGAAGAAGTAATTAGTAGGAGGGAGGCAACAAAATGGCTATTTTAAATGCAGAATCCATTCATAACACAGTACTTCTCAAGAGAGCTGTTCTAATAGATTACCTTGCTGAAATGCATTATTTAAGCTTTAGTCATTTACAGCTAAAAGTAAATGCATCTCCTCTGCATTTGGTGTATAATCCTTTTTGAATAAATGTAGGTCAATATAAGGTACTTGTTTTTCTTAGCAAAATCAGATTCCCTATCAGTAAAAAGGCAAGAGGAGGTAAAGATATATTAATCCCTAAGGATTTAAGGGAAATGTCCAAACATACTTTCATGATAGTGTAAAATACTGAAAAATGTTAAGTTGTAAATACTACAGGGATGCTATTTAAAACAAAATAGTTGCACTCTTAAAATTATTTGAAGTAAAGGCATCTTTTTCACAAGGGAATTTTACAAGTGGTTCATCTCTTTCTCCATGATTCTAAGGGCTGGTCTCATATTTTGTAGGAATTGCATTTCAAAGTGTCTCCTGTCATTATGATAAATGTTTAACGCCCCACTTCTCCTGCTAGGGAGTATCACATGCCTGGCTCTGTCACTCTCTTTTTTTCTGGTCTCCAACAAAAATTCTACCACAACCCTTTTCAAGCTGAAAGGCAGTAAGGCTTTTTCCCAAGCTGAGAAGCTGTTTCCAAGTGACAACTCCTTGTCACAGTTTAAAATGTAAGCAAAAGACATAGAGGCTTACATGTCTCTCTGAAACCTTAGCTGCCCTACCTTCTACGGGCTGCAGATTAAAATATCCCCTGGCTGCATCTTGTTTCAGGTAAACCAGTGACTGAAGAAAATCAGCCTAACACCAGGGAGTTAAAACCAATACAACAAAGAGTCACACACAGGGACTCTGTCATGAAGCTTGGTGATTTCAATCCGAATGACATATTGTAAGACTACGCAGCACCTAATCAATCATTAAGCTACTTCCACATACAAGAAAAAATGTTCATTTTAAGTCACAAACTCTAGTTAATAAGTCTACATGTGAATGTTGTGTGCACAGGCATGTGCATATTTCTCTCACCAAAGAGAATCACAAAATATTTTGCTACCTTGCACAGAAATAAACTTCATTTTGTAAATCTCTTGCAGAAGATATCTTAGAGATATACAGCAGAGCCAGGGCTGATCCTGGTGCCTAATTAAAACTAAAAGCAGAGCATGGGCACAAATATAATTAAAAGGATAAATGATTGATAGGAATAATAAATAACTTCCAAGATCAAAAGCAAATCGAATCCAGTTATTACTCTACCAAAAATATCAAAATGTAATTAAACTGTTTTCACACATCATTATTTGCCATTTTGAGAAATTAGAATGGACACAATAATTAATGTACAAAATGATATTCAATTAAAACAAGTGCAATGTATCCTTCAAGGTTTTAGAATTCTTACCAAAGTCTCCTCTCCTAGGAGTTTACACTAAGAAGCTTCAAACATGTATATCTAATAGCTAAGATTCATTTGCAAGTGACAAAGTCTTCCTCACCTAGATTCAGAAACCAAATGACATTTCGGCAAAGATACATTACAGACAGCCTTTTTCCACAGTGCTTAAAACACAGCCATTTTTATGCTTTAAAAATAAATCAAATGTATTTAATATACAAGCATGCCTCCGCCTCCTGCTTTACTATGGCCCCTCTCCCCCAAAGAAAATGCTTTCAGAAAAAAACTGGTTGCTATGGCAGCTTTACTGTGGACCACTTCAGTATAAGAAGGCTGGAAAACAACCATTTCAAGTCAGCTGATTTACTAAACATTTCAAGTTCATTTTAAGAACGAAGAAAAGAAAAGATGAAGTTATTTTAAAAACAAGGCAGCTCTTTGCCCACGAATGGACTGCATATCTTAGTAATTAGGTTCTCTATAACTGGCTAATTTTGCCAAACTTTTATTTTCCCGAAAGATACTCTTAAAGTGGCATTTTAGAAAAAAAAAACACAAATTCTTGTATTTTTAAAATCGCTTTTAGTTCTTGTCATTATGTACTTAGTTAATGCTTTACAATTCAGCCAGGTACTTAGGTCTCAAGTAAGTAAATTTGTCCTAAACATTTCATAAAAATCAGTATGAATGAAAACAGTGCAACCTATAGAAAGCAGTTTTCCAAACTGGCCTAGAAAACAAAATAGCTTCCAATACCATTTGGACGTCCAATCTCTGAGAACTCATGTGGCCTGTCATGTGGCTGGTCCAATCTCATCTGTAACAGCGTTAGCAGAAATGAACTGTAACCAATTGTAAGTGGCAACTAATTGCTCATGACAATGATGGAAAATAATGACTCAACCTTAGGAGAGTTAAATTAGTCTGAACAGTAGAGATACATTCGGAGACTATGATAATTATACCACAGGTTGACTTTATTAGTTAGCTATCTGGAGATCAGAGCTATAAAAGAGAAGTCAAGGAATGAACAGTAAGCAGAGGTCACATTGGCAGTTTGGTCATACTAAACTGAACTGACCAGCGAAATGACAGAAAAAGAGCCTGAACAACTTAAGTAAAAAAGCTGTTCCCTGATAAATTCCAAAGTGTTAAAATTAATTTGTACACATAGATCACTGATAGTATCAAGTTTGTTTAAAAGTTGGCTTGAAGCCAGGCATCTAGTTCAGTAGCAGAATATGTGCTGAGCACCCAGAAGGCCATTAATTCAATCTCCAGCACTAAAAGTTAAAAAAAATTGACATGTAGTAATAGTTTTACTGTGATGTCCAATTAGATTGAAAGCAATGACGTGCTGAAATGATGGAGAAGGGATATTCTTTGACTACCGGTCTGATCTGCTAACATCTACTCTTGCTCTTCCTCTTTATTAGTTAGCTCCCGTCTCTTTAACACTCCTACTTTATATGACATATGTTTACTTTCAATTCAAAAATAAAACTGTCATGAATTTGACTTTCCTGATACCTTTTGTAAAACAGAGGTACACTGACACGTAGCCAGAACAATGCTGGATGTCAGGAATTTCATGACTACACCGCAACCCTGAAAACAGTCAGTCCGTATGTACACTTAACTAATTTCCAAATACCAACTGTTGTCCTATGATAAGCACCCTCCGGAGATGGAACAGGCAAAATGCCACCCTAAATGACTGACGGTGCTATTAACTCCTTCCTCTGTCAAGAAAGTCAACACACCAAGAGATGAAAAACAATTTTTTTAAAAAAGCTGAGAGACAAACAATTACAAGTAACCGTTTCATTTTGCCTGTATTGGCATGCTAATTCCCTGACAGAATAGGAAATTAAAACTGATAACACTCCTGAGGCACAGCCTCCTGTTATCCACACTGGCATGGTTGAAATAGTGCTCAAGATGCCAGGAAAAGTATTTCCTAATAGATGAATACAAAACAAGGTCCAATGCAAAATCAAAGATGGCTACAAAATAAGACATCTGGGTTCCACATGTGGGTTCCACATACGTTCGTTCAGCTGTAACGCTGAGTATTCGTTAATCAGTCCAAGATGGTGACGAGGTTTCAAGACTTGCTACTCTCAATACATGGCACTCTGGCATTTAAGAAAACTACTAGAGCAGGCAGGTCATTTTCACTTCTTCTTGCCCTTCCCTGGAGTAGATTATAAATCCTAGAATTCTGTCAGCTCCTCTAGGAGTGGGTCATAAGATTCTCATGTGAGAGGTACTCACTCTAAACCCAGAAGAAAGTAATATCCTTAACTCTACAGATACAAAAAAACCACACAGGCCTTGCTAAGTCTTAGCAGTTTATTCCCCCTGTAATTGTTGGCCCTGAATCATGTTTCTGCATGACTGTCAATAAAAATGTGCAGTTTTCATATTTATTTGAAAACTTATTTCCTTACAAAGACTCTCATCACATAAAATTTGAATTGAATCAACCTTCATGCTTTTCTCTTGTCAACCTATCTTTTGTCACATGGGGTCTCTGTCAGGAACAGTGCCAAGAGTGAGAAATCTTTTGTCTCCTGTAACAGCCCGACATAAGGTTGCCAATGCTGGAAATAAAGGATTAGATGATATGCACGAACAATCTCTAGTAATGTACTGCATTTTGACAATCATTACAGTTCTAATGAAGGCAGAATGAAAGCTGTATTAAATTTCATAAAAATTTGTAAATGGCGAGAGAGAAAGTATTTTAAAACTATGTAGCATTCAGGAAAAGAAACTTATAAACAAGGTAAAGTAGGTGGCAATACAGCATATTCTCCCATGTCATACTGGGGCACATGAAACAGAACTATCTGAGGACAAATTAATTTTTTAGGGTTTACTCACAATCTAACTTTGCTACCTAGTGCTGATTAGAAGTTATAGGTTAACTGCTACATTTGCATGTGGGTCAAACAATTACCACCGAAGATTATATTACTCTCTAGCACATGAATCAATTTTATAGACAATCATGAAACTGTATTCTACTATTCTTTTCTAAATGCCTGTAATACTCAGTTCCTCAAATTTTCTTTAATATTAGCATCTTGCTGGTTTCATCACTAATGAACTGAATAAATTTTTGATAATTGTTCATTCTATACATCACTGAGAGTACGTTTGTTAGGGCTGGAGATTGAGACCAGGTCCACTCATATGCTAGGCAAACACTCTGCCCTTGAGCTATACCACACCAACCCCAAGAGTAAAATTTTTAACTTCCCACATTGTAACAGTAGAATTCTATTGCATGCCTCTTTCTACCTTTCTCTAGGCTAAGTTTTTCTACAGGGTTTTTACTTTTTTAGACTAAGTCTCACTATGGCTAGCCTCAAATTTGTGATCATTCTGCCACAAACTCTCAAATATACAGGTTGCTTTTTATAAAGTAAGTTTAAATCGAATTAGGCTGGTGGAGAATAAACTTGAGTTTTCCTCTATTTTTTAGCCTTTCTCCATACTACTCTCTATCACCGGCAGACTGCACTGTCCTGTTTCCTCCTAAGTATAGTTTACCTGGTTTAAAAATAACAAGAAAAGGCACTGATAGAAAAGGCAAAGCATATTAATTTTCTCTGAGAGTTTGTGTCACGTACTCATGGCCTCATTTCTTTTAAGTCCCGGGCATGTGGGTCAGTATTTTTTCAAGCTCCCAAAAAAACTGATTAACTTTTCTATAAAAGAGGCCATGTTTCTCACTAAAGTCTTCATTCCTTTGCTGAATAAATCCTAGGGGAGAATGTCCTCACTTCCGTGTCCCAAGAGACCAGTGCTTTCACCTATTGTCTTTGACTGAGCTGAGTCTACAGCAGTTAAAGATGATGAAGCTTGAATTTCCTTGGGTGCGGGGCAGCTATGTTTCAATGTTATTTTTGGACTAAAGCTAGTCAGACAGAAAGGCAGAACTAAATTCTCATACTATTGACTTACTGCTTTGTATCTTTTTTCTTAAAAATCACCCTACTCAAAAAGATAGGTCATATACATGGTCCATTGCTATCCAAAATGTCATCATGTAGCACATGAGCGCATAAGGCTATGATTTCAATACATACATTTCAAAATTATAAATCATTTAGTATCTCTCAGATGAGTCTGTTAAAATTTCTGAATACGCTAACGTATTATCTAAAATAATGAAAATACCCCAAATTGGACATTATTTACTCTGTGTTCTCCAAAGGTCAAAAAATATGCCCTTCAAACTGGGGGGAAAGTGCTATGTATTATGATTTCGGAAGGTTTTTTGTTTTGTTTTTTAAAACAGGGCTCACTATGTTCCAGGCTGGCATTAGAATTGCTGTGTAGCTCAGGCTAGTGCTGAACTCACAATCCTCCTGCCTTAGTCCCCCAGAGTATGGAGATTATAGGCATGTGCCACACTCAGCTGCACTTTACATACATACATATATATAAAACACATATATACAAGCATACACACACACACACACACACACACACACACACACACACACACATACTTGTTCATTCTATACGTCACTAAGAGTAATACCTTCTCTTCAACTTGCTAAGTGCTTAAATGACTATTTTTCTCTGCTTCTTCACAGATTTCAAGGTGCTGCGAAGGCTATGTTCTGTTTCTACTTTCTTACTGTCTAGTTATTTTTTAAGCATCTGCCATCTGACTTCTGCCTTGACCAGTCATCAAACTTTTCTTTCAAAACATCAAATACACCACTCCCTTCTATAACTGTTTCCTTCCTTTGGCTCCCATGGCTTACATTCTGTAAGTCCATGTCTCTCTTTTGGGTCCCTCCTCTTGCTCTTGTAAACACAGAAGTGCCTCATGGAGCCATGCAATCCTTTGCTGCTTTCTCTATACATACTCCAGTCAGTAAAATAGTCACTTTCAACAGAATTGAGGATAATTCTTGTATTTTGCAAGCACTATATAACCCTTTCACTTTCAAAGTTCTATGGACACCTTACACTGTGGTAGATGTGAAAATGAATTGTTGCTGCAGGCTGACAACCTCCCTATCTGGCCAGGCTGTGCTTCCTAAAGATGGCCTTAATAATCATTTCTATCCAACACTCTTCTCCAAGGTGACTTTGCCAGTCTGCTACCGACAGACCTAAAATTCTTCCGTTGAATCTGGGATGGTCTTTATGGCTCTTCTGTGGCCAACAGAATGTACTGAAAATGGCACTATTTGACTTTTGAGGCTAGGTTCGTGAAGACTACACAGCATTTACCTGGTTCTACAAGTATGTTCCCCTCTACAGGTCACCATCTCTCAAGCCCCAGCAGCCATGATGTAGGATGGTCAAGGATGTGAAGAGGAATACATGTGCTTCACGGACCAGCTCCAGCAGAACCAAGTTTTCTAGTAATTCCATACTACATGACACACAAAAGTTAAGAAGCCTCCAGATGATACCAGTCTTCTGCCAGCTGAGTCACCACCAGGCATTTGAATCTTTTCAGTTGATATGCTGCCACATGTTGTGTCACAGAGAGAAGCCATCACTTCTGTGTTCTGACCCAGAATGTGTAATGAAGCAGGTTTTATGCTACAGTTTGGGATTATGTGTTATGCAGCAACATCTAAGTGCTGTATCCAACCAAACTACCAATTCTTCTAGACTCCCCTGCCTCCCAAGACACTTATCTTCTCACATTTCTTTGCATTGCCAAGATAGATCAGCATTTTAGAAGTCAAGTTGAGCAGAAGTCTGCATGATGGCTCTGCTTCTAGGCTCCTTTCTATTCCATTCTATGCACTGATGAATCAAATCTTTTAAAACCCCTCTCTAACCATGTTATTCCTCTGCTACAAACCCTTTAATAGAGCTCTAATGTCTACAAAGAAAAGTCCAAACTTTAATGTCTATAAAGAAAAACCTACAGGGCTGCATAATTTGATCTAAATTTACACTTTCTCCTTTTTCTTCTTTTTTACACTTGTCAATGCTTCAACCCAACTGTGTTAAGTCACTATCCTTAGAAATACCTTTAATTTTTCCATGGTTATGCCTTCTTCACCTGTAAATTCTGCCTTACATCTTTTTCTCTCCTGGGCATGGGTAGAAATGCATTGCTCCTTGATGCACAGCTCTGCCGCACTCAAATGTATTTAGCATGAGCTATCTTCTTTTGAGCATGCCTCATGTTTGATCTCATATGCATATCTGTTTTTGTGTCTGGTCGCCTGTACTGGAATACAAAATTCATTTAAAGCTCAAATCATTTTTTTAGATAGCTTCCTATCTCTAGGGCCCAACACACTGCCTCGGGCAGACTGGGCCAGAAAAAAAAGTAATAATCTTGTCTAGAAGGGTCCATATAAACATTAAACAGTATGCAAGGCCATGAAAAGTAGACCACCTTCATTTCTTCCTTTGAAAGTTCTGAGATTGCAGAACTACTTTGCTTTATGTAAAGAGAGAATTTTAGAGTGAAAATTTAAATTTAGGTGCCTGGATGTGTACAAAAGTACAGACTTGCTGGTATTATTGAGTGATGCGGTCAGTTCAAAATGAGTTATGATAGCATGCTTCTGTGGGTATGTGTTGTCGTGATAGGCCAATTATTCCTGCTGACTGGACAGAGTCAAATCATGTCATAATGTGAACCATCTCATGCTAGGCTCTACTTTAATGCACTGGCATTTTGACAGGAAAATGATGGACAGGTAAAGCTTTTTGTTTGTATTAAAACAAAGTTATTTTCCACATCAAGTGAGATATTTTCAGACAGACATAATTTCTCTGGAAGAGGAAGCCAGTGGCTAATTTTCTTCACCTGGGTAACTTCAGCTAGACCTCAACAGAAATATTTATTTTTGCCCTTCACCTATGATTTCACGTGAATATCTGTTTTTGCATCTTGCCTCCTGTACTGGAATACAAAGCTGACTCAAGGCTAAAAACATACCTTAGATATCTACTACTGTCCAACATACTGCCTTGTGCAGACTTGGCCAGAAAAAAAAAAAAAAGATCTCATCTGGAAAGTCTACATAAACATTTAACAGTGTGCAAAGCCACTGAGTTTCTAGGTTTATAACTGTCTACAGTTTAAAAAAAAAAAGTGAAAGTGAAGACAAAACCAAAACCACTTTATCATCTATATAAAATCCACATTTATAGGAAACATATTTCCATTCACCTACAAATGTTTTTATTCTTCCTCTGTTTGGTAGTTGGCATCTGAACAGCACACTCAGAGAAATCTTTATAGGCATCAGTTGGGACTTTCCATTTTCTTGGGTATTCTTTAACACCACCTAGAGTCTGTGATGTCTGGCCCAAAGCTTCTCAAACCTACCTCTCAGCGACATGGTAACATACAAGGCAATGAATGTCTTTAATGCTTAATCTTTCCTTAAAATTCAAGCTCTAAGGATCAATTTTGTCAACAATGGTTGCTCCTTCATCTCCTCATGCCTCTTTAAGAAGAGCAGAAAATAACTTTCCTAAAATTTACAAAAATATATTTTTAAAGGAAAGTTTATTTTGGTCTAACCATGCAGGAAGTTATTATCCATCCGTTATCTTTATGTTTGTGATTAGGAATAATAGCTGATTTGTGAAGTTATCTATTATGGGAAATAATCAAGATTAATGAGCCCTGTGGCACTTGCTGAATGCTTGAAGAGATTTATTGCTCAGGCTGAGCATTTTTCTTGTTGTGTTGTTGGTACTGTCAGGAGTTTTTTTTTTTTTAACAAATGCAAATGGAGACATGGATTAATTGTGGAAGAGGAAAAAAGCTCTTTCAGTGTTACCAAATATTTTGGACTGCTCAGCCTCACCTTTTTCAATGATTCTATTTTATCTTGCCTCATCATGCAGGAGTCTAATCCCCACAGTCCTGTAGACCAGGAAGGGGAATCCAACAGCTCACCATTTCTATGACATGGGAACAGATACAGAAAATGCTGTTCACTTATTCCTGCCCTGAAGTTAAAACACAACTTAAACCGACAAAAAAAAAAAAAAAAAAAAAAAAAAAAAAAAAAAAAAAAAAAAAAAAAAAAAAAAAAAA